>OY292521.1:2098555-2491244 GCA_958496365.1 Subacronicta megacephala
AAAACGCCAAAATTCAAAAAAAACTTAAATTCGATTTTTTTTTTTTATTATTATAAATAATTTTGAGCTATTTATTAAAATTTACACTTTAATTACTCGAAAAACGTTAGATTACATGTGACGTTGATAACAAAAAAATTACAAATAAAAATATACTACTATAATTAACAAACAAATAAGTTAATTAAATTAATATTTAATAAGACATCTACAATATTTCGAGAAAGTTGTCTAATTTTCTTTAAATTATATGCGTAGATGCCTATTTATAACTATTTTGAGATAAATTATATATATACCTGAGTGACCTACGAAAAATTGTAGCCCATCAAAAGGTATTTCGTGGAGAAGTGGGGAAGGGGCTAGGCGGGTCTGGGTCTTACTACATACATACCTACTAATATATACTATATATTTCGTAGCAGCTGTTACAACCGCTAGCCTAACCAGTATTCGAAATATAGTACAGTATACAACATCGTTTATAAAAATACACGTGCACGCTGAGTATCTTGAAGATAATTGTGACAAGTTTACTTAAAAAAACAAAAAAACTTTTCGAATCTGCATAGGAAGGTAAATACTGTCTCTATTTTTATCTGTATCAATCAACTCAACCATAAAAATCGTAATATTTTCTTTAAAAGATAGTATGCTTAACGTAACATAACCTAAAGATTGAAATTAAATGATATTTTAGTACAAGATAAAAAAAAAAAAAAAAAAAAAAATAATAGTGAAGACATTATTAATTCGATTTTGTCTTTTCAGATTATCAGTATGGATGAATCTGTTTGTATCATTTGCAATAAGGCAGATGATAAGCAAGTGTATGCAATAAAAAAAGCAGCTTTGAATCGTTTAGTGGTATCCAGCAAGAAAAGAATCGACAATATATTTATATATTTATATATTTATCTCAAAATAGTTATAAATAGGCATCTACGCATATAATTTAAAGAAAATTAGACAACTTTCTCCAAATATTGTAGATGTCATATTAAATATTAATTTAATTAACTTATTTGTTTGTTAATTATAGTAGTATATTTTTATTTGTATTTTTTTTGTTATCAAAGTCACATGTAATCTAACGTTTTTCGAGTAATTAAAGTGTAAATTTTAATAAATAGCTCAAAATTATTTATAATAATTTAAATTTTTTTTTCGAATTTAATTTTTTTTTGAATTTTGGCGTTTTCTGAGAAGATTTACCATAGTAACATATATTTTTTTTTTCACCATCGGAAAGTAGAGATTTCAACGAACAGAAACCATACCAACTTTTTGAAAAAAGCTGATATTTTGACGGGTGAATTTTCGATTGAAAATTAGGGTGTTTTTTCGATATTAATTCAAAATAAGGTGAAAAAATAAATATTTTTAATCAAATAAATTACAGCGTATTTGGGACATAAAAAGGTAAGTTTTCACAAAATTTCGTTAAAAAAATAAAATTTTGGTAAAAGATAAAAATAAAAAACCAAAAACTTGGTTTTTTGAATTTTTCACATAAATTTTGAGGTTATGTGAAAAAAGTGTAAATACAAAAGTTTTAGATCTTTTTATTATCTACAACTTTGCCATTTGACTTTTTTCGATAGGACTTTTAGTTTTGCCGGAAATCGAGAAGAACCGTTTTTTACCCTTAAAAACTCACCCCCATCCCCTTCCCAACCTCAGATCGCCCGTAAATTATTTTTCCTTTCATTTTTATAATATTTCCCTCCTTTTCTAATGGGTTTCATCCTACTATAATTTCTTTTCACTTTTCGTTATTTTTAAAGGCTTCTACCCTGGACTACACCCGCCAGGTCGAAAGGAGATGGCCAAAATGTGCCCCAGATTGTACACAAATAAAAGTATAGTAATTCATTTTAATAAAAAAAAAACAAGAATTTAGATATTATAAATTAATTTTACTATTATAGCTACTATAGCTTATAGCAGCGGTCGAAAACAAATCATAATTAAAAGTATTTTTTTGTTTTATTTCACTTTAAAGTACCCTCAATGTTGCCATACAAAATCCACAACATCAAAAAAGGGAAAACAGTAACGTTATGGGAAGAGCTATAAAAAAATAATTCGTAACCTATAACATAATATTTTTTTTTTGTTTTTTAATGTTTCATTTCATCATCATCATCATCATCATATCATCATCATAAGTTATCACAATGGAAAACCTATTGTTGGCGTAACGTAATAAATTACTACATTATACATATAAAACAAAGACCCCTGTCGCCTTCCGTCCGTCTGTTTGCGATGAACTCAAAAACTACTGAACGGATTTTCATGAGGTTTTCATTAATAGACAGATTGATTTATGAGGTAGGTTTAGGTGAATATTTTTTAAAGGTTGTGTGTTAATTGATTGATCTATTTGATGATGAAAATTGTGTACGCAATAAAATTAACGTTAATAAAAAAAAATGTACTTGCAGGTAAAAGTCTGATACATTGAGATTTCAAATATGTATTTAAGCAATCTTCAATGCTTTTATAAGTTCGATCCCAACGCAAATCCAATAGAAAATCTATTGGTTACGGTTTTTTTGTCAATTCGTCAGTTTTTGAATGTTATAAGTTTTCGATCAGTTTAGAATCTCGCGAGATAGATTATAATCTAACGGTATTTACAATTTTACATGGCTACAAATCGAGTTATACTAATCCAGTAGAGACTGATGTCGCATTGTAAAGGCTTTTAGAGAAATTCGAGGCCAGCTTATACTGGATTAGCTTGATTTGTAGACGTGCGTACAAGCTATACAAATAAAAACAACTAGATTCTAACTCCTGTAGTAAAAAAACATGACTGCAATATAGGCTGACGTGTAATAACCCTATCATTGCCTATACGCTAGGGCATAAAATTGAACCAAAGAAACTCGTTACAGTGGGATGACTAAACTACCTGTCAATCTGCGTTATTACTGGACGTGGCTTTAATATAAATAGGCGTGAAGATAGGATGTGAAACTGATAGTAAAATTATAGACTTATAGACCTTTTCAACATTGAGAGTCGCTTGAGGCAGTCATATCGATTGATCTGCAAAGTTAAGTTGTGCGTGCCGCGGTAAGTCTCGGGATGGGTGACGATTAACAGTCCATCGAAACCACTTCACTACGACTACCGACGGCTGAATAGGTTCGCCTGTGACAATATAGTCGGTGGTACTTAGAAGCCTCCAAATAATTCTCCCAAATTATTCTCAAATGAATCCAGTTGTCAGATAAAAGTAAGTAAGTAAATGTAAAATGAAGTTCACAGGTGCCTAACCCTTCGGGACATGCCTGCGTAATGGTATGTGACGTTCCTTTTCTGTTTTAATAAAAGTATTTAATAAAGTCGGTTTTTAAATGTAGTTACGAGTAGGTACACCTTTATTCCCGTCAGTTCGCCGGTATGTTTAGGTCCCATCTAATAGGGAGCGAGCCTATTGCCATTAAACGGGCACAAATCCAGTCTCCCGAGCTGCTACTGAGAATTTCACAGAAAAACCCAATAACACTTTGCTCGACCTGGGGATCGAAACCATGACCTCTAGCGTAGCAGTCCCACTTAGGACAGACTGAGGCAGTCAAGTGTAAATAAAGGGAATAATAATTTAAAAAATGCCTAATATTCGTGTCAATGTTAAAAGAGATTTTTGCAGAAAGCTAGCGATCTTCATTAAAGTTAATTAATGTACTCTCACGCATACTATGCGCAAGCGACTCGCTAGAAAAATGGCTCGCGGATATAATAGTGAAGAAATTGTTGGAAATTATAGAAATTGACGTTTGATTCTCATCATTGTTGGCAACACTGCTTGCGCAGGATTGATAGAATGGGAAGTTTTGTTTGGATTTATGAAATCTGTCAATTGCTATGTTTTTTTTTTGAGATAACCCGGCAAACAAGCAGTCGAGCTACCTGATGGTAAGTAGTCAACGCCGCCCATGGACATTTGCAAAACCGTAGGAGTTGCAGATGCAAGAGAAAAGGAGAAGGAAGGGGACTGAGGGAAGAATTGGGCCTACAGCGCTCAACACTCACCGTACGGAACGCAACAGTATGCATGCTATTTGACGTTGATATTATGTGGGAGGGTAGTACTTCCCCAGTTTTTACAGACACATATTGTATTAAAAAAACAAAGGTTTATTTGATTTTCTTTTTTAAATAAATAAATATTTTATCCCCAAGATATTTAACATGAAAGCAAAAACAAGAGTGAAAAGAGTAATTATATTACAAATAAAATATATTTAAATAAATTAATATGATTAACCCACATTTTAAAGATAATTCATTATAAATTCACGCTAAATAAATCTTTTAAAATATAATTAATACGTGAATAAAAATCATTATACCACTTTATGAGCATATTGCGCACACGATTTTATGTATATTTTGTAGCATGTAGGCATAATCGTAAGTCTAGTGGACCCAAGCGCGACTGCTATGCCAGAGGTCCTGAAGTCGGTTCCCTGGTGGGTAACTACAGCATGTTTTAAAGCAGTCATCTCTCTAATTCCAGATTGCATCGCTCTAGATTATATTAATTTATATTGGCTACTCAAATCTCACAGTAATGGATTTAATTATATATCTCCTAGAAGATAGATGAGGCAAGACTAAAATAATTGACTAAGCTCTACCTACCTATGTAGCGCAAGAAACGGTTAAGCGGCTAGATCTGCACTTAGTAAACTATTGGCATGGTTAAAGTTTGGATTGTTACTGATTTCCCTTCCGGATTTCTTCTACGTCTTCATTCTTTCTTCTTCGCAGAAGAAAGTCCGACCCTTTGGAAGGTTTAAGTAAGGAGCAAAAGAAGGGTCTGGGGTCTTATTGGACTCTACTGATGACCATGATTCTCTAAGTTTGTTTCGGCTTTTCAACCGACTTCAAAAAGGAGGAGGTTCCCAAAGCGTCTGTATGTTTTTTTTGTTTTGTATGTTTGTTACGCGATAAATCCGCCAATTGTGGACCGATTGTAATGATTGTTTTTTTGTTTGGTAGGTCATACTTCAGTGGTGGTCCCGTTCAAATTTTATCGTATCGGTTTAGCAGTTTTGAAAATATCAACAAAAATCAAAAAATTGTTTACATCGATGATATTATCGTTTACTCCGAAACATCGCTGCCTTATTGAAGCAGTGCGTTTAGTTGGCTAACAAGTACTTCTAAACAAAACTTTCCACTAAAAATTACAAAATAAAATTAGGTTCTTTTAACAAAAAAGTTAAACCGCCTTCAAAAAATAATAAAATAATTTTGTCTAAAACAGTTTGGGAAGTCGGTGGCGCAAACAAAAGACCCACTCAAATAGAACTCACCGTCAATCAGTCAGTTTAACTTTTTTGTTAAAAATAGTAATATTTCTTCTCAGAGGTCGTCAGCTATGCAGGCAGCATCTAGTACTTTAAAATTTCGGTGTTGTAATATCTACTAGATCTCCGCAGCAACATGCTGAGCTTTGACCGTTTTTCGCTGATACAACTCACATCCCTCTTTGTTTAGTAGCAGTACTTAATAATTATATAATCGTCCATTAATATAGGTTGCCAACTTTGTTATTATTTATTGATGTTTAAAATGTGTACTTTTATTTCATTATGTCGGCACTTCCATTTATTTGCCACTTAGCAATGTTGTCAGATGCATATTTTAATATTTTAATTTAAAAAAATGTTATTGTTGTAGGTATGGCTCAATAATTGTTGTGCGTCGTTTTGGGCGGAAATCAATAAATTTTCTTTCTTTCGCTTCTTCTAAAAGTGTCTTTAAAAGATCTATTTACAGAAATAATATCATTTCATTTCACTTCACTACAAGTGCAGTCAGTTAAAGTTAGTACACGAGATGAGTTTACTAACTGAAATATATTGACTAAGACTATGTAGGTAGATCAGTGGAAGAGGCAGTAAAATGTCCAGGGTGACTAATGGGCGGATGTATTAGTAGTTAAACTGCTATCGATAGGAGTTTCCTTTACCATAAGAAATTAAGTTCGACACTACTTCAGGATGCATTTAAAGTCCTCCATATCTTGTAGCGGTTTTTTTAATGGGATTAGTTGGCAAACGAGCAGGCGAGCTACTTGATGGTAAGTAGTCATCTCCGCAATCTGACATCTGCAAAACCAAAGGAGTTGCAGATGCGTTGCCGAGCCTATTTAAGGAGATGGGAGGGGAAGGAGAAAGGGGTAGGAAGGGGACTGAGGGAGGAATTGGGCCTCCGGCGCTTCACACTCACCGTACGAAACGCAACAGTTGGTACGCATAATGTTACTTGGCGTCGATATTCTGTGGGAGAGTAGTACTGCACCGGTCAAACCGACCCATTCATGCTGGCATGTAGACATACCGGCGCGACAATACTACTGCTAAAATTACTAACTCACTAACACTAAAATCTTGTATTGATTTCTAAAATGGTCAACACAAACAATAATTCATCTGGCCTAGTGAAAAAGAAACTCCATGAAAACATCATAATCTATCCTTCTTCAATTCACTTCATACTTAGTATACTTTCTGTTGTTCCTTACTTTGCGGCACATGCGTCCGCGCAGCAACTTTTAATAGATTATTCTCGGTTAATGATAAATAAAAGCAACTTAAATCTATGGCGGTATAAACCATACTTGTAGGCTATTAGACGTAACCGTTTATTAAAGGATATTAATATTTAATTACGGCGTTAAATCCCGTAAATGACGGCGATAAAATGTAATAAAGTCATTTCAACGCAGATCCGAGAAAATGGAGTAAATAAATGCACATACGGCTACAGGTCAACCTATATAAAACCAGTTTAAGCTGATCTCGCATTATTTAGGCTTCTCATTTTATAAGAGGCCAGTGGAAATTGGATTTGCATAGCTTGATGTGCGGCCGTGCGTACTTGATGCGCGTGATCATAAATTGTGGATATTTCTAGAGCAAATGAAAATACTTAGTTAATCTTGAGCTATAGCTTTAAATGCCTATAATTTGTATAGCATAAAATAAAACCATTTATGGAAACTTCTGTTTTTATTCTATCATAGACTTCATTAATCTCTCGAGCAAGATCGAGGTTACGATTAGACATTTCTAATTAGAGCATACCATTGCGCCTGCATTCCCTGAAATGCCTCGTTTGCCGAGTTATCCGATAAAAAAAACATAATTATCACCATAGACAGAGGCAGAGGTTTACAAATGTCACTGGTGGGGTCATGGAGAAGTGACATCTCACTCCCATGAGTGGTGAGGTGAAACACACGCGTGGTTTTAGTTGGTAGGTCATCCCCCATGGATGAAGGCCGACACGCCCCGTTGCCCACGGGGCAAGGGGCGGCGAAAGTCCATGACGATTTCCACACGATAAAAAAATAGGTGTACCAATGTACACCGATCACTGAACGCTTGATGTGTTTTTTAATCCCACGCTATACCTGCGACTATAGTCGCCGGATTGAGTTTCCTAAATAATGGTTGAAATTATATTTATTTCTGTAAATAATCTTTTAAGGCACTTTTACCAAGTCGATTTTTAACCTTTTTTTTACTAGATGGCGTAGACGTTTCCTATCTGACGATCTGAGAAGAAACGTCGAAACAAACTCAGAGAATCATGGTCTCTTTTAAAGTCTAGACAATAGTTATATTATTAGATATGCGAGTTTTACAATGTAGGGCAAAATCTGAGGCCTTTTGAAGAAAGAGCCAGATTACCTTTGAGTTGACCTGTCCTAACTGATGGCACGTTTACATCAGTCGTCGTGTAGCTCAACCATTTTATAGGGAGCACAACTACCCGTCGCAGAACGATACCAGATCAGCAAGACATTTGTGTAGATCATGTGAAATACTCAAAACTGTCCGAAAATTTTATCATAAATCTTATACGAGTTAAAGCTAACCCACACAGTTACATTTTTATATCATACAATCAGCATAAGTAAAAATTATAATAATAATATGCATGATAACTAGGACCTAGAAGGCAACTCAGTCAACTTGTGAGTAAAAGTCAAGTAAACTAGCTTTCCGCCCACGGCTTCGCCCGCGTGGTTAATTGGCTTTTCTATACTAAAATATGTATGTATTATACATATAAACCTTCCTCTTGAATCACTCTATCTATTAAAAAAACCGCATCAAAATCCGTTGCGTAGTTTCAAAGATTTAAGCATACAACGGGACATAGGGACAGAGAAAGCGACTTTGTTTTATACTATGTAGTGATATATAATATATTTAAGACAGCCGATAGCCAGCAAGTCGACCAGTCACCACAAGCAGCACCCGTTCACGAGTATAACGCACGGATCAGCCATCAGCCCCCTCGCCATTTTAGAGGGAAGGGGTGACCTGACCAATGACGCTACCGGTTGAGCTACACGATGACTGAAGTATGCGTGCCGTCAATTCGAACAGCTATTAAAGCTGCTATGTCTGTTTCTTCAAAATTCATGTTCAGTTATTGTCCTACATTGTAAAACTTACATACTTATATATTAATTTAATTACTATGCAAGACACTTATCTGATAATACTTACACTGTGAACTTTAAAACAGTTTGTGTCGGCCATTCTTCGCAGAGGTCGACAGTTATGCCGACGCCATCTCGTTAAAAAAAAACATTATCTTGTAAAAATGTCTGTAAAGGATCTATTTACGGAAATTACAGAAAATTTTAGGAAATTAGATATTATTTATCATTCAAAACTATACTTATATTTTTATGTTTAAATGCACCTCAACCTGAGAATATAAGGACCTCTCGCGCAACATATAACCCCATTATTCATCTTTACCATAAGAGCATCACTAATTATACGGGACCAAGAACAACAAATTCAAATTTGACATTTCCAAATCGCATGCGCCAAGCATTCTTAATTTGAATATAATAGAAGATGGCTGACAAACATGGCGGTTAAAATGCCGCCAATTTATATGCTAAACCGGACGCTTAAGGGGTTACATCTGCCTGTATTGCAGGCAATAATTGCATCTGGAGAGCCTTAGTTGGCTGTATGCGTTTATAAGATAAATATGTCATTTAAACGATGTTTAAATAGAAAAATAGGACATTTACAGCAGGTGGTCCATAAATTCTAATCCTTAGAATGCACATATAATTATGTAGTAGGTATATAATATATAGACTTGTCCAGTGCTAATTTCACTTTGGTTGCCTGGAAGAAATAGCTAGAAATCGGCGATAAGGCCGCCCATTGTACCTAGATTTGTTTTTGTGGATATACATTTTTTAGTTTGCATTTTAAGTTAGCAATAAAGAAATAAATTAAAAAAAAAATATAGTTAATAGGTAGATACTCTGGCAGACATAGCCTACTGTAGAGAGCTTCATAAAAAGTTAAAAAAAATTGCGTGTAAGATTTAATCATAAAATATTATAGTACACACGCCTACACATCAAGCTATACACAACTGTGTTGTAGATTGACTTCTCGTTGTAAAGGTTTTCGTTAGAAGTCAAGGTCAGCTTATATTGGTTGTGTATAGCTTTATGAGTAGCCGTGCGTAAAAATAATGTATTACTACATGTTAGATTTAGAACCCATTACATTGTCCCACTGCTGGGAACGGGTCTCCTCTCAGTACGAGAGGGATAAGGCTATAGTCCGCCACGCTAGCCTACTGCGGGTTGGCAGACTTCACACGCCGTCAAGAAAGACCTCATGATGTTTTCCTTCACCGTTTAAGCGCGTGATAATTAATTATTAATACAAATACAAATACAAAATTTCTTTATTACATAAACAGGTATTTTCTTTACAAACCAAAGTGTAGGAAGCTCCTTTTAGGCATAAAAAATGCCTGTGCCAAAAGCCCGAAAGAAAAGAAATTAATACGCACATGACTTCGAAAAGTCACAGGTGCGTGCCTTGGATTTGAACTCGAGACCTTTGACTTGGCAGTCCAATGGTCATATCACTAGGCTATCTCGTTTTCTTATTCTCTTTTTTTACAATGTACTAAAATAAAAAAAGTGGTTCAGATTGTTATCACTATAAACAGAGGTACTTTAATCCAAGTGAGTTGAAAGTCTGCCTGTATAACGTATGTTCATATTAATCTTTCTCCGCGTACGCGCAGCAATAATAAGCCTTTTTATCGCCTCAGCGCACATCAATATATTTAATGCCAGACATTTTCCGTTACATATATATTGCAATACTTATTACTATATATCACGAACGCTCAATTAAATTGCATACAAAAATTACATACAACCCACGTGACTTTCTATTGTTGCTTGCTTATGAAACGCCTTTTAAAAATACATTTGCGCGTACAAATATCATTATGAAAAAGGAAATAGAGATGATATTCGTGGAGTCTTTAAGTTTTGTGTGCGCAAATAGTATCTTTGTTTGAAAGTATGTTGCAATTTTAATAACGGCAAATTAATTTGTAACGGTTCTAAGTTTTGCGATGTTTTTTAACTGGATTAGTATGGAATGAACGGTATCACACGGTAACTCCTAACTTTTGCTTTTTTATTATTTTATTTGTAAAGTTTACTCATTACTCCAGTGGTTGCAAGATAAACGGCTTAGCGAAAAGTCCTGAGTTTTATTCACAGGCAATTCAACAGTGTTATGCTTCATTAGTCTAGTGGCACGACTGCTACGCGAGAGGTCCTGAGTTCGATTCCCAGGTCGAGCAAAGTGTTATCGGATGTTTCCATGAAACTCTCAGTAGCAGCTTGAAGCATGGTAATAGACTCGCCTCCTATTACCTAAATCGGACTTAAACATACTTACTGGCGAAATGTTGGTGTACTAATAGTACACCTCCGCCTAACCCTTCGGAGAATACAGGCATGATAGTATGTTAAACAGTGTTATTGAGTATTGAAATCTGCATGCTGCAGATCGTAAGTAAGTATACATTTTATGATCGAAAATCTTCCTCCAGATAAATCATTTCGCATTTCCCTCCTTTATAAACAAAATCGGTTTAAAAACTTTCACACTCAATAGTCCGATGTTTTGCGTTATTGAAAACCCGAGCTCCAATAATGAACAAACCGCAACCATTTTGATACAGCACCCTCGGTATAATGGAACTCATTTACGATGCCTTTTGCGTTTCTTTTACGCAGTTTGTGGCTGGGAATTGCATGGTTATTTTGAAAAGGAATCTTCAATCTAGGATTTAGATAGGATCATCTCGATTACGATTTTTGCAAAAGCTTTAAGATCTTATACTAGGTTGGTATGTGTAATATTACAAACTCTGAGTAATCTTATCTTATAAGTACCTATATAAAAATGATTTTTTGTTCGTTAGTCTCGCTAAAGCTCTAGAATGGCTATCGATTTGGCAAACTTTTGTTTTGAAATATTTGAAGAAGTCCAGGGAATGCTTGCGAGTCTACTAGTGTCGTATGAATATTTACACACACGTAAAACTAAAAAAAACTATGAATTTAAAAAAGTATTTTATGGTCTACAAGTACTTAGGTACTTGGTTGTTCTGCGCTGGATGTTTAAAAACAAGACCAAACAAAAAATTTCTCCATACGAGAATTTAACACGTGATCCTTGCACAGAAATTATAAAGCTGATTGCTACCCCACATGCCATCAAATATGCAAAAGAACTTTAAGTCCATTTTTATCATGCGAAACGCTGAAATGTGGAGTGAGTTTCCCGAGTGGGTCTTCCCCGATGGATATAATCTGGGTGTCTTCAAATTAAGAGTGAATCGGTTTTGCTAGGCAAGTGCGCTCCATCGTAGATCGCAGTGTCGCTTAACTTCAGGCTATCTGGCGGTCAAGAGTAGGCCTAACATAAAACATAACATACCATCACGCCTGTATTCCCCGAAGGGTTAGTCAGATGTGTAGGTACTAATGTATACCCACATAATAGGGGGCGAGCCTTTTGACATTAATCGGGCACAAATCCAGACTCCGAACTGCTGCTGAGAATTTCATAGAAAAACCCAATAACACTTTGCTCTACCTAGGAATCGAACACAGGACCTCTAGAGTAGCAGTCGCGCTTAGGACCACTAGACTTATGAGGCAGTCAAGTCAAGTGTAGTTCTATAAAGAAACAAAAAGAAAAGAATGCTTGACTTTTTCTACAACAAATTTGAACAGTGAGCATTCCATTATCCATGGAAAAAAAAAGTAACAAAAGATGAGTGAATTATGCAAAGTTGCTCATTACTCGTTCACTCCTTTAATCATTCACAAAACCAACACATATACATAACAATAACCACTTTCCCCGCTAAATCGCCAGTCATTGGTGATAGCTAGAAATATTGACGATTCATACTCATTCAATAGGTTGACCTTAAAAAGTAAAAATGGGTATTTGAATAGAAAGGTCTATTCGTTTTCTATAATGACTTCCAATGCTTAACTTGAATGGACGAAAAGTGAAATGGTATACATAACAATCATAACATACCTATGTCTGCCTCATTAGTCTAGTGGTCCTAAGCGCGACTGCTACGCTAGAGGTCCTCGGTTTTGATCCCAAGGTCGAGCAGTGTTATTGGGTTCTAAATCAAATCAAATGTGTTTATTAAAAATAAGCTTTCACAAACGTTTATGAAACGTTATTGATTCTAGTTGCACGGTTCCAAAAAGTTGATCCTATGGAGAAGAATCCGGCAAGAAACTCCATGGACACTCTTTTAAAATATATTGTTTTAACATAATTTGATACATTATGCCGATAACAGGATGTGAGGACATTGGAGATTTATGTCATAATTAGCCTGTTCTTCTATTGAATTCTCTGTAGCAGCTCGGAGTCTGGATCTGTGCCGGGTAATGGGCTTGCCCCCTATTACATGGGATCTAAACATACCGGCAAAATGTGGGTGTTCACCTCTGCCTAAACCTTCGGGGAATACAGGCGTGATGGTATGTTATCTTATAGGTATGTCATACGATCACGCCTGTATAACTGAAGAGTTAGGCAGAGGTTAGTTAACCCGCAGTAAGCTAGCGTGGTGGACTATAGCCCCGTGCCCAGCAGTTGATGATGATGATGTACTGGACAGCTAATTGCAGTTATGGAGAGGCTAAATCTGAACTGATCTGCAAAGTAAAGCTGCACCCGTCGTGTGGATGGGTGACCATTCTTAACAAACCAAAACCTCCTTCGTGCCTCGGAAAGCACGTAGAGAAGTCGGTCTCGGTTGTCATACGAAAACCTATGACAATCGTTAGTGGCAGTCAGAAGCGCAAAACGTCAAAAAAAAATTATTTTTAAAAGATCTATAAAATATCATTTATCAGAAACTCTCAGATCAAATAAAAAGTTAAGAAGAAAAGCGAACAAAGAAGTGAGGCCGGCTAAAACTTCGCCTAACGGTGTACAACACACAATTACACGCACATATGTATTAGTTAACTACGCCTTATCTTGTCAGTCGAGCTTTCGATACCTCAATAGCTCGACTGACAAGATGAGGCGTAGTTTCGGTATACGTGTGTGCGTGTCATTGTGTGTTGTACACCGTTAGGCGTAGTTTTAGCCGGCCTCACTTCGTTGTTCGCAAAGTTCCATCTTAACTTTTAATTTGATCTGAGCAGAAAGTACGGAACCTACTATGAATGTTCTATTACCTATATTTTAATAATAATCATCATTATTTTATCAAATGTAACTTCACAAGAAGCTTACTTAAAACACTCATTATAGTTCTAAATGTTGACCCCGTGCCCGGTCATAACCTGCAATTTGTTCCATTAACAGCAATTGCAGCAAATTGCTGATAAGTATGCGCTATGATACACCTATCTAATTTGTTTAGACATGCAATGTGATTGCTTCATCATCTGATAAGTTCTCATATTAAACAACCAAAGTAACATAACATAACATACCATCACGCCTGTATTCCCCGAAGGGTTAAGCAGAGGTGTACTAATGCACACCCACATTTCGTCGTTATGTTTACGTCCATGTAAAAGGGGGCGAGCCCATGCCATTAACCGGCCACAAATCCAGAATCCGAGCTGCTACTGAGAATTTCATACAAAAACCCAATAACACAGCTCGACCTGGGAATCAAACCCAGGACCTCTAGCGTAGCAGTCGTGCTTGGGACTATTTATAGGTATCTTATTACTTATCACTCTAAAAAAGTCTATTAGTATCGCAATCTCTGTTTGGTAATTTAAAAAAAAAACTTTTTTTGTTACAGGTGAGTCCTTTACTGAAAAGCTTACGTCTAAAGTGGTAAGTTTTAATTTGAATTCTCATCTTTTTATTAATATTATTTTAATATTAATAAAAAAATTAAAAATGTGAAGGCAAATTTCGACATGGCGGGTGGTCGCGGTGGCTTAGCGGTAATAGCGTCTGGTGTACTTAACCAGAAGACGCAGGTTCGAATCCTGCCCACGGTCGTATTTTTCCTTCGCTAAAATAACTTAATAATCTTTGCATGGAAAATGCCTAAAAAATACAAAAAGATATTATTTTAATGTTATATTATTTACTAGCTTTCTGCCCACGGCTTCGCCCGCGTGGTTTATTGGCGTTTCTATACTAAAATATGTATGTATTATACATATAAACCTTCCTCTTGAATCACTCTATCTATTAAAAAAAACCGTATCAAAATCCGTTGCGTAGTTTCAAAGATTTAAGCATACAAAGGGACATAGGGACAGAGAAAGCGACTTTGTTTTATACTATGTAGTGAAGTGATATGTACGGTTAACATTTTACCGTCTATCATCGCACTTTTAAATCTGCTCTTTCCAATATCAAGACAATAGGTAAACAAAACCTTAAAAGGTCGGCAACGCACTGGTGACAGCTAAGCTTAAGCGGCGGTAGCCTAATGGCTAGGGCGTCGGACTTGCGATCATGTGGTTGCTGGTTTGAACCCCACCCATTGCACTACCAACGTGAACCCACTCTTAACACAAGCATTTAGCTTAGCACGAGGGGTTAACAAGAATACTAGTAATGTGTGACCCACATTGCTAGAAAGATTAAAAAAAAAAAAAAGAAACACCTACAATGTCGCTGATGTCCATGGGCGGCGGTAGTCACTTACCATCAGGTGACCCGCATGTTCATTTGCCCCCTCTGTTATAAAAAAACAGCAACCCTAACCCTATATAGTATTTTACACGAGTATAAAAAAAAACATATAGGCGCGAGTTATATCGTCATAACACGGTTACCAACAGTAACCTTAGTGTTAATTAGATAATAAGTATTTAGATAAGGTAACTTCACAGTAACCATTACCATTAAGAATTGTAATAACAATAAAATATCATCTTCCTGTTATCGCCTGTCAACGCTAACAGGAAATCATAGTATTAAGATCCCTTTATGTACCATAGATATATAAGCCAATATTAAATAAAGACCTTCAGTCTAATTCAGCTCGTCGAGCAGACAACTTGTCTTTTTAAAAACCCTCCTGCCGTCGCCCACAACCTAACTGGCGCAGTCGGTATCTCGCGGTTCATCGTTCAGAAAAGTAGCTTCAGTTACGTACGAGTCGACACCGCGAGTCAAAGAATCTACAGTGGTGCAGCAGCAAGGAGCGGTATCCAGCTTCCAGACGGGCAGACTCAAACCATCATCAAGCCTCTCATCGGCAATGCTTGTGGGGTAAGCATCAACTCTGATTACTCCCAAGATTTCCCATATATTATCCTTACCACCTGTTTATGCAACTTTGTGTATTTCTTGTGTGTATAGGACCATTTTTTTAAATATCCTAGATATTTACCTGACGTTTTGAATCGATTGTTTGATAAACTTGAAAACCGGATTAAAATGGCTGGTGACAAGAATCAACGCGATGAAAAGCCGGGATTGGAGAAACCGACTCCGATCGACTATTCTACGCTCGCGAAGTTACTACCGGTTTACGATGGTAACAAACGAACGCTGGCGTATTACATCGAAGGTGTTGAAAATGCCTTAGACTTAATAGAAAATAGAAATCAACATAGCATAGCCTGTTTAATTAGAAATAAATTGACAGGGAAAGCTATCGAAGCACTATCGGAAAGCCCAGGTGCCAAAACGTGGGAAGACATAAAACATATTCTAAAGAAAAAATTCGGTGAGTTCCGTACAGAAATTCAACTAGTACAGGAACTCATGAACACGACCCGCGATAACAGCTCACTAGATTCATTCGGTGACAAAATAAGAATATTAATGAGCACATTAATTGCTATCGAACCAGATAGGCGGCTTTATTACGAGCAGATGGCATTAGAATCATTCTTAGATAAACTCAATCCTATCACAGCTATTTTGATCAAGCAAAAACACGTAGAAAACTTAGATCAAGCGGTAACAGTAGCTAAGCAGGAAGAGGTTAAATTAAAAGCCAGGCGTATTCAACAAAATAAGCCAAGCACAAGCAAGCCATCAGCAACAAATGCTAATAGGCAACAAAAAGCGTTCCCCAATAAAAAGCCATTTACAAAAAAATCGGCCTCGGAGACCGAAGAATTAAATAAAAAAAAAATTCATTACCAAAGTGAGTCACAAGACAATGATGACGAACAATCACTATCAGACTTAGAAAACGAGGAAAACCTCTATGATGAGTCTCAGGATGAAAATTTTCTAGTAGACCTAACAGAGCAAATACTAATATAACGTTTATGAACAATATACGTAATTATAATCGTCTCCCATATATTTACATTAGCGAACTAGGCGGACGATTCCTACTAGATACAGGCGCATCACAATCACTAATCAACCCAAAATTTCTAAAAGATAAAAGACAAACTGAATATAAAATTGAAAACGAAACACACTATATCAGGACAGCTCACGGAACATCAAAACACAAACAAGTAGCACATATAACATTGCCAAAAAAATTGTTTAACGATGACATTACGCACAAATTTTTATTATTTAACTTTGACCCGGATTTCATGGGACTACTAGGATTAGACATACTAGTACCATTAAACTGCAAAATAGACATAAAAAACATGATGCTACGTACGGACAAAACAAACATACCAATTAGAGATGACATAAAATCATATAGCCGTATAAAAGCAAAAACAGAACAAGTCTTAAACCTATTATGCAATTATAGTGAAGGAGACTACTATTCCGGAGAAAAAACAACAAAAAGCGGTTTAGTATTCCCAGCGGCAGTAGTTTCAGTAAAAAACGGAAATGTAATAACAACCGTCGTAAATACATCAGATAAAGAAATTTTCTTTAAAAACAGCTGCGACTTAAATCTACAACGCCTAAACATAAAACCAAAGCAGAATCAATCGAATACATCTTGTAATAAACAAAAGATAGATAGTAAGACAGATAACATACTTAAACAAAACCTAAATAGACTTAAAATGGATCACATGAACCCGGAAGAAGAACGCGAAATTAAAAAAATATGTTTCAATTATAGGGATATTTTTCACTGCGAGGACATACCACTAACATTCACCCACGAAATAAAACACCAATTACGCCTAACAGACAGTAAACCAATTTACGTACGAAACTATAGACAGGCACCAAAACAAAAAGAAGAGATAAAGAAACAAATTAATCAACTGTTAGAACAAAACATAATACAGGAAAGCAATTCACCATGGTCATGCCCAGTACACATAGTACCAAAAAAGATCGATAATACAGGAGAACAAAAGTATAGACTAGTAATAGACTACAGGAAATTAAACGATAAAACAATAGAAGACAAATATCCACTTCCTAACATAGACGACATTCTTGATAAGCTAGGACGTGCCCAATATTTTACAACACTAGATTTAGCATCAGGTTATCACCAAGTTGAAATGCATCCCGGTGACATAGAAAAAACAGCTTTCACTATAGAACGAGGACATTATGAATTTCTCAGAATGCCTTTCGGATTAAAGAATGCACCAAGTACATTCCAACGACTCATGGACTCAGTATTACGCGGTATAGATAACGTACTAACATATTTGGATGACGTGATAATATACTCAACATCTCTACAAGAACATCTAGACAAATGCAAACAAGTCTTTGATAGATTCCGCACATACAACCTTAAAATTCAAATCAACAAATCAGAATTCCTACAAAAACAAGTTAAATTCCTAGGACATACCTTAACAGATAAAGGTCTTAAACCAAATGAAGATAAAATTGCAGCCGTAAAGAAATTCCCCATACCTAAAACGCAAAAAGAAATAAAATCATTTTTAGGACTAGTAGGTTACTATAGAAAATTCATTCAGGACTTTGCCAAATTGACAAAACCATTGACAAAATGTCTTAAGAAAGGCAGTAAAATAACCATGACAACAGAATATACGGAAGCATTCGAAAAATGCAAGCAAGTTTTAATCAACGCACCTATCTTACAATACCCAGATTTTAGCAAAACTTTTATTCTGACAACGGACGCTTCAGACGTAGCACTAGGCGCAGTTCTATCACAAGGTGACATCGGATCAGACAAACCAATAGCATACGCTTCACGTACACTATCTGAGACCGAACAGAGATACTCAACCATAGAGAAAGAATTACTAGGCATAGTATGGGCAATCAAATACTTCCGCCCTTACCTTTACGGAAAGAAATTCACAATCTATACAGATCACCGTCCACTAACATGGATCATGTCCATAAAAGACCCTAACTCAAAACTCACCAGGTGGCGCTTAAGATTAGCAGAGTACAATTATGATGTACAGTACAAAAAAGGTAAAGCCAACACAAATGCAGACGCCTTATCACGAGTTCAAATACTACACAACAATGAAGTAGACCCGCAACCTAGCACCTCAAATTATGACGCTAATATAATCACCCAAGAATTAAGCAACGCAGCATTACCTAGCATACCTTTAAGTAACACAGATATTAGAGCAATATTAGGAACACCAACCACTCCAGAGATTATTAGCCAAATAGCAGGGGACGAGTTAGAAATAATTAGCCAACCGGACACTCTTACTGAAACACAGAATCTTTGTCAACCACAAACAGTCACTGACAACACAACAAATAAAATACCAGAAATAGACGACGCGATAGACAGACAATTAAAACAGTTTCATATAAGAAAAACACCCGGAGACACTTACAGAATCGACGATAGGTCAAAAGGAAAAATAGTTATTAAAGATGTGTGGATACCAATCAATAATACAAAACAGGAAATCATCAATTTCTTGAAAGAACACACGATTCCAGATAGATTATTTCACTGTTATTTTCACCACGAAGAATTTTATTCACTTTTCTGTGATGTTTATAAAAACATATTCAGTAATCGCGGCCCAAAGCTTATAAGATGCAAAAACAGAGTCACTCTCATTGAAAATATCTCCGAACAACAGGATTTAATAAGGAAATATCACGAGGGGAAAACAATACACAGAGGAATACAAGAAACATATAAACACCTTCATAGAAATTATCATTGGCCTAACATGTTACCTAGTGTCCAAAAATTCATAAATAAATGCGACACATGCCTAAAAAGTAAATATGAAAGGAATCCACTAAAATTACCACTATCACTAACGGAAACACCACATAAACCTATGGAACACATGTTCATGGACCTCTATAGTAGCGGAGGCATCACATTCTTGACAATAATAGATAATTTCACAAAATATGCACAAGCAGCACCGCTTACAGCATCAACAAGCATTCACATAGCTGAAACATTATTAAACATATTCTCAGTAATAGGAATACCACACAAAATCACGACAGACTCAGACACAAAATTTAACAATGACGTAATCACGGAAGTATGTGCACTTCACAATATTAAAATACACTTTACAACACCGTACAACCCTAACTCAAATTCACCAATCGAAAGATTCCACTCTACACTAGCCGAACTGATAAGAATACAAAGAATCACAGACAAAGACGACCCCATAAATCTCGTAAAATACGCAGTAATTGCATATAACAACACCATTCATTCATCAACGGGATTCACACCATTCGAACTACTGTACGGACACACAGATAGTAGAAATCCATTAGAGCTACACTGCCCTAAAGAATTTTATCAGGAATATGTATTAAAACATAAACAAATAATGAAAAACGTTCAAGAACTAATAAACAAAAAATTATCAGAAAACAAACAACAAGTAATAGAAAGAGCTAATCAAAACACAGAAACGGCAACATTCAAAGTAGGAGATAAAGTATATAAACAAGTCGCAAAGACAGCGCGTAGTAACAAGCTAGAACCAAAATATATAGGACCTTATACAATTGTTCGATTACATCCCGAACAAATCGCGGAAATCGTAGGCAAACACGTAAACGCAAAAACAATTAGGGTACATTTTCGCCTACTAAGACGTCCTGAAAATGTTTCAGGAACGCCATCACCCTCATCGCAATGCTCCGGTTCGCCGCAAGCACAGCAATTTTACAGCCAATAGATAACCATAATGGGATATTAGTTTTAACGGAAGCAAAAGCACAGTATCAGATCGATACATATAACATGGTAATAGTATACAATACATCTATTTTTAGGGATATTTACATGGATATATGTAGCAATTATTATACGTTTAAGTTAAAATACAATAGCTCAGTTAGCACAGTCGCTATCTCTAAGCAAATAGATTACATGATAGATATAATAGAAAGTAAACTCCTTTACCTAGGATTAGAAACAATAGGCTTTAAGTCAGCTTATAGACAAAAGAGAGGCCTAATCAACGGACTAGGCTCAGTAATAAAATCAATAACGGGAAACTTAGATCAAGACCACGCTGTAAAAATAGATAACGACATTAGAGAACTGCAATCATCAGTAAATAATAACGTATTTAATCAGAAAAGAACACTAGGCATAATGAAAGGATTCATGAAAGAATACGAGAAAAACCTACAACACATAAAACAAAATCAGAAAGAAATATATAGGGCCATAGATAGGTATTCGCAACAAAAGACACAATTCGAAACCAATGAGATAACAATCAACATATTCAATGAAATAGCTAGATCATTTCAACAACTATACGACAGATTAGAAACATTAGAAACAGCTATCACATTTTCACACCTTGGAAGAATGCACCCTAGCATAATCGATCCGGTCTATCTAATCGAAGAACTCAATTACATTCAAAACACAATCGATAAATATCTAGCATTTCCCCCAAACATAGATAGCATTCACCTATGGGAAAAAGCTACGACAGTCAAAGCCTATAGCACAAACAATACTTTAAACTTCATACTGGAGATACCCCTAGTTGCAAATAAACCTTACAACCTCCTACACCTATACTCTATCCCTAACAATGACAACATAGTCCTTATACCCAAAAATCCTACTATAGTCTTGGGAAATGACGAGTTTGCATACCCACACGAGACCTGCATCAAGATAAAAGAAGACGACGTCATCTGCAAACATCTACAATGGCAAAATCTAAAGAACTCCAACGATTGCATCGCGCAACTAATACAACATCAAGAACCACATAACTGCACATATGCGACAGCAACATACGAGAACAACATTATACAACAAATAAAAGACAATAGTTGGATAGTTGTCTTGAAACAAGAAGAAGTAGTAAAAACCACCTGCGGAGATGATGTCCAATATCAAAGGAACAAAGGCGTTTTCCTAATTACCATCGATAACAATTGCAAAATAAATGTCATGGACAAAACACTAACAACGCATCAAAAATATATCAATATGAAGGAAACAATTCCTTTACCTCGTGCACACCAAACACCGAAAACCCCACCTGCAAACATTAAACTAGAAAACTTGGAACTAGATAAACTAGAAACGGCATTAAGACAAATAGACAGAATACAGTTCCCTGAATCAAAGATAACAACAATATCGGCTGTACCTAGCTGGCCGTCAATAACCCTATACGTCATAATCCTGATAACAGGAATCGGGATAATAACCTACAAATTTTATTGGAAGCCCAAATGGACCCCAACCTCAGCGCAGCAACCAGCAGCAGCAGCAGTCGACGACCCGCAGCAACAACCATTGCAGCCATCGGTACGCCTCCTAGTTAAGGGGGGAGGAGTTATATCGTCATAACACGGTTACCAACAGTAACCTTAGTGTTAATTAGATAATAAGTATTTAGATAAGGTAACTTCACAGTAACCATTACCATTAAGAATTGTAATAACAATAAAATATCATCTTCCTGTTATCGCCTGTCAACGCTAACAGGAAATCATAGTATTAAGATCCCTTTATGTACCATAGATATATAAGCCAATATTAAATAAAGACCTTCAGTCTAATTCAGCTCGTCGAGCAGACAACTTGTCTTTTTAAAAACCCTCCTGCCGTCGCCCACAACCTAACTCGCGACTAGGTGTCAAAGTATTCCTCAGCATTTCTGTCGTCTGGAAACCCAAAAGACTGGCCGCATTGCCACTTAAGATGGCAAATTGGCAATGCTTATATACTCCCCTAGAAACAAGCCAGCCCTCAGCCATGCGAAATCGACCAGTCTCGTTGTAATTTCAAAAGGAGACGAGCATTTGGACCCCAATTGGCTCAAAAATCAAAGACCCCGACAGGGTAATATATTTATTTATTTATTCTTTATGCACCGTTGGTACAAAGGCGGTCTTAATGCCATAAGGCATTTTCTGCCAGACAACCTTAAGGTGATGCAGAGATAAATAATACAGTAGTGCACTCGTAGATCAAAGGGAAATGAATAAATTGTAGACTTAAATAAATTATATTAGATATACCATAAACATAAACAACAATATACTTGTGCCGTTTATGTAAAATGTATTCGAAATTTAAATCAGACCTGAAACAAACCAGCCGTGTCGTATCTTTCTGCCTTCTTTAGAGAAAAAAAAACAACATTGTAGAAAGGATGCCATTCAACTTTCCTTTAAGTATCTACCAAATGAATTAGTATTCAAATGTATGTATATAGATTTTGTTATTTATATATTATATATCTGCTGTTACGTCAAGATTTATAACTCAATATAGCAACTTTCACACAAAATATATGATACGTAAATAAAAAGGACGGATTATCCCATCTTGATAAATCTGATCAATTGGAGAAATTATAAATTCATATTTTTCTTCCGTATATTTTATAAAAAATTGTTACCCACTTAAATCCGGTTTGTAAGAAAGAGTGCGATTCTTTTCGGTATATTTTGAGCGTTGACATTATTGAATGGAATACCTACGCGAATGCATGATGGTATTTTGTTGAGGTTTTAGTGCACACTTGGTCAATAAATACCAGCTTCGTAAAGTAAGCTTCCCTCTTTTACATGTGTATTTACATAACAAATATCTGGAAAGTAATATTCCTCCTGGCGAACCATTACGACGACCAACTACTTACTTGAGTTTTTAGAAATAAACTCGTCACAAATCTATAGATAGCAAAGGATTTTTCTCAGTGAAGAGAAGATTAATTTTACCGTTTTAATGCAAGATAGTATCCTTTCACAGATTGCTCTCGATTGCAATGTAAATGATAAATGATGGTATGGTGTTAAATGAAATTATTTTTTGTGGATTGATCTTTTAAAGACAAGTTTCACATGCTCCCGCAACTGACGACCACTGAGAAGAAACGCCACACGACCCGACCCCAATTTAGTTGGGAAAACGATAACAGAGACAAATTAAAGATCTAATTAAAGTTACACGAAACTTCCTACCGAGAACATTTAAGCTATGGAATTATCATGGGGACCTTCAAGAAAAGAGCATACACACACTTAAAAGGTCGGCAACGCATTGGTGACAGCTACAATGTCGCTGATGTCCATGGGCGGCGGTAGTCATTTACCAACAGGTGACCCGCATGTTCGGTTGCCCCCTCTGTTATAAAAAAGGTCTATTATTTACACTTGCTATAAATATGAACAGCAGTGTAAATAGACACTAGGCATAGATCCCGCTGCGCATGAGTGGATATTTATCACGTCCCGCTCGAGCAAACTCGTAATGTATGACAAAACTGTTCACACAACACTGAGAGGTGTCTCAAGTTGTACCTACTAACATTGTGATACTACCTAGCCCTCTTGATTTTCCCAATTCCGTGGGAATTTCGCGTAACTCCTTTCTTACTATACTCAATAAGGATTTTTGGAATCTGGATTTTATTATGGTGAACAAAATTCTCATGATTTGTCAACCACCAGGGGGACTCTGCATTTTAAACTTTATCTTCAATAATAAAAATATACAGAATCGCTTGATTGGACTCATTGCCTGGCATGTTTCATAGTCCACCCACGCGTCTACCTATTCGCAATTATCTTAAAAAAATACTAAACAGATTTTGCTGCGGTTTTCACCAATGAACAGAGTGGTTCATGAGGTAGTTTTAGCTTAAATATGACAGTAATTGTTTAAAACCGTGCGAAGTCGGGCCGGGTCGCTAGTAATGTATAAATGTTAAAAATATTTTTTCTGTGTGTTTTTTCTTCCGACTTAAACTCTTGACTCAAAGACATGCCTAAAAACCCAAAAGGAACTTGTTATACCTATTCATCCCTACTGTTCGTATTGATTAACTTAAAAAAATATTTTATATAAAATCCACCACACAGATGAAGCGGAAGTACCTATAGATTGTATAACCATTATAAAAAAATATTGTGACAGGTTCTATAAAGTTTATAAGTATGGATAGGTCTGTATACAACATGATGTAATGTTTAACAAGTTAACATAACCGGTCTGGAATAATTGATAGTGATGGATTGTTAATAAAGCTTGTGTTGAAAACCCAAAAATTAGCATTTGGAGTTAAGGTTGTCAAATAAATAATACAGTTTTTCACAAACAAAATTCATGTCTTTGTAGACATTTAGCATTATTTAATGCCAAAATAACATAACATACCATCGCACCTGTGATCCCTGAAAGGTTAAGTAGAGGTGTACTATGTTTAGGTCCAATTCTATTCCCATTCGCCGGGCACATATCCAAACTCCAAGGTGCTACTCAAGAAAATCCCAAAAACACTGATCGACCTGGAAATCGAAATCAAGACCTCGATCGTAACAGTCGCGGTAAGGACAACTAAAGTAATGAGGTAGTCACGACCTTATTTGTAAATATTTTAAGATAGCTAAAGTCTATTACAGTGTAGCCAACTACATAAAGTATTAAGATTTGAGTTCAACTTTTTAAGTCACTTAACGTTTACCTGCAATATATGTGATTTTGACAACCCTAACGGTAAACGCAATAAAAGTAGGGATTTATTATGGTTACAAGTTTAGATATTTAATTAACAGTTTCTACTTTTTAAATAGCAATTCAACATGTTTCGATCACTAGTTGATGTTGGTTTTCAAGAAATTGCATAAGAAAGTGACATTGAAACAATTTACAATATCCGCTAAATTAGTTAAGTCGTTGACTGCCTCGTTAGTCTAGTCGTCCCAAGCGTGACTGCTACGCTAGAAGTGCTGGGTTCGATTCCCATGTCGAGCAAACGTTATTGAGATTTTCTATGAAATTTTCCGTGACAGTTCGGAGTCTAGATCTGTGCCCGGTTAATGGCAATAGGCTCGCCCCCTATTACATGGGACCTAAATATACCGGCTAAATGTGGGTGAACATAAGCATAGGTACCTCTGTCTAACCCTTCAGGGAGTCCTGGCGTCATGGTATGTTATGTTATGTTCTTTCTTTCATTCCCAAACGAAAATTCAATATGGTCTACGAAGAAATGTTTAATAAACATACCTAGATTACATTCCCACGTTAAATGTACACGATACTAATGTAACATTCATGGCGTGACGTCATCCATTGTATTGTCCATCAATCACTCAGTATTGCAACAGTCATGATCTATGACAAAAAGCTTTTGAACTGATTAACATAAAAAGTTCTACTGACATAATATTTATTGAATATAATGTCAGTAGAACTTTTTTGTCCAAGTCTATCGAAGTCTATACGGCACACGTCTCAGACTTAAGGTTGATCGGTTCGCCATAAGTGCCAAATTCAATGATTGTTTCTTGGATTTTCGCAAATTATTCGGCTATTACACATTCTATGTAGGTACAGTGGGTTATAGTTGTTACCTGACCCACCCTAGATGGGCCAGCGGGATCTAAGTGGGTCAGGTAACAGCTATATCCCACTGTACATGGCTGTAGAAATTGCGACATCAACAATTTACATACATTGAGTATAAAAATCTCTATGGAGACAAAAATAATTTTAATAGATAAAATATCTAGGAGATTTATGTGTAAATTGTAATTTTTGGCCGAATCCTCTATTTTGCACAAAAACCTTCTAATTTAACGATTTTTAAGCAAAAGTTTTAATACTCAATCCTGATTATTGTACTCTATCCTAATTGCTGTAAGTACTGTCACCCTGATTGTGTTATAAAAGAACAATTTACGAAGAACCAAAATAAATTAATTTGGCTTAAGGTCCAACCTTAAGACTCGGTTCGCTTTTAGCGATAAATTTCTTATTTATTTTTTATTTTTAGCAAATTGTGTGTCTACAATACATTCTAGGTTCATAGCAATAGTAATTGCGACATCCACTTTAACTTATTCAGACGCTATAGAATATCAAAATGAAGCGATCGCTGTCTGCATTCCGTGAGTCAATCACTCCACATCCCAATTATTGGGGAATGCCAAGATTCAGATTCTACCTGCCTTGGGAAGTAAAAACATCAAAGTTCCTTCTATGACGTCACTATTCATTAATTTTGACAGATTACTAATGTTAAAGGACCACGTCCAGTATACCGTAGCATTCAGAAAATGATACCAACACTGTTCAAAATAATATTCTTAAATACTTACATACACGCACGCCTTTTTCCCTCAGGGGTAGGCAGCAACTAAAGACCGCCACTTGCTACGACTCTTGCATACCTCTTTGGCTTCTTCCACATTCATATATGTTGTCATACACACGCCTCGGCTGCGAGTACTATGCACTTGACCTTTTTGAAGGCCTCGCCGATAACATCGACGTATGTCTTTCTAGGGCAAGCTCTCCAGACGCTGCCGCTGAAATTCTTCTTATAATACTGGCTGTGCCCGGCAGTTTTACTTAGTTTACTCCTCTTCTAAGGATTGTAGCGTGATGCTAATAGCCAAAAACCTTTCTTATGAATGTGGCTATCATATACAAAAATATTTTTTAAATTCCGACGGGTAGTTCCAGAGATAAGTTCGTTCTCGTTCAAACAAATAAACACTTAAGCTTTATTATATTTATAAAGAATAAATTCTAATAAATTATTTATGAGATGTCTGATGAGACGCGACGGCATTCCATTTTAGACCAACTATTATTATTATTACTACAAACTAAACAAACCCACGATTAAAAAAAAAACAATAGTTTTCAGGAAACCCTCTGATTTACAAAAGGAAAAAAGCACCAATACTGAAAAAACTAGGTACCTATAGATCATCGAGATGGGACGCTACATTAGGCATAGTCCTTTATACCAGAAGGTATAAAAAAACATATAGGAACATATATTTTTAGCCATACCGGTCCATGATACGTACTTTTTGCTCTACTTAAATAAAATATGGCGGCACAAAAAACACTTGACCGATGAATGTATGGTTGAGACATTGAGTTATAATGTCGATCTTAGTATTATTGAGATCTTCATACTATTAGAAGATTCTTACCAAAGTACCGGAACTTGAACGTATTGAGTACATACGTGCCAATTACAAAGATCGCAATTTTTCTTACCAAAACTTAATTAAGTCTCTTAACTTTGTTGATGCAGAAGTTGTGTTTTTGTCGGTATGTTTTAATTTTATATTTTGCTGACTTAACTAATACATACATAAAGGTACATTTCTCTTTCATCATCATCAACCCATTACATTGTCCCACTGCTGGGTACGGGTCTCCTCTCAGAGCGAGAGGGAATAGGCTATAGTCCACCACGCTAGCCTACTGCGGGTTGGCAGCCTTCACACGCCGTCAAGAAAATCTATCAGGCATGGACGTTTCCTCACGATGTTTTCCTTCACCGTTTCAGCGCGTGATAATTAATTATTAATACGCACATGATTTCGAAAAGTCAGAAGTGCGTGCCTTGGATTCGAACTCGAGACCTTTGACTTGGCAGTCCAATGGTCATATCACTAGGCTATCACTGCACTTCTCTTAATAGTTTTTAATTTATTGTATGAAAACCGTATGTGTTCGCCACTTAGGGACTTTTCCCCTAAGCGAGTAATTGTTTTTTAACTATTCCTTGTCAGTCGTGGTTGTTTTTATAGGCTATCACAGAATTATTTTCAGTCCATTAAATAATTCTTTCAAAAAAATAGGTATCTTACCTACAATTCTGTTTACCCTCCTAACAAAATGACACTGCAGTTTCAGTTACTCACACATTTTCACTCATTCCGCATTCTCGAGAGCGCACGCGATCGCGAAAACAGCAAATTGGAATTTAGAACTGTATTAGAAATCGACCTTACTTCATACTCCATAATACATTACCGCATACCTTAGCACGTCATTTCAATAAAATCTCACGAACCGCGCAATAGTATTGAATTTAGAAAAACTGTTTTGAGAATACGGATCTCGTGGTAGAGGATGCGCAAAACAGTGACATTCGATAGACTTTCGTTCCACATTTGAAATTGGAGATTTGTAGCGATAAATTGGTGTAGAAGAAATGATATGATCGATAATTTCTCGTGTGAATTTTGTTTGAATAAATTAATTAGATTATTTTTTTCACAGTCATATTGGGGTCGACTCCCTGTCTAATCAAGATAAGCACTGCGGACCTCATTTTCATTTGAATACAACACGGCTATATTTCTAGTAAACAAACATCTTAGGTACGCAATAAAAAATATATATCATACATACCATCACGCCTGTTTCCCCGAAGGGTTAGGCAGAGATGTACTAATGTACACCCACATTTCGCCGGTATGTTTAGGTCCCATGTAATAGGGGGCGAGCCTATTGCCATTAGCCGGGCACAAATTCAGACTCCGAGCTGCTACTGGGAATTTCATAGAAAAACCCAATAACACTTTGCTCGACCTGGGAATCGAACCCAGGACCTCTTGCGTATCAGTCGCTTGGGACCACTATACTAACGAGGCAGTCAAATATATATATCAATCAATCAATTATAAATATAATTTGCACATCTATTTATTCAAAGATACCTCAATTTGGCATACCCATACTTAACAAACTGTATATTTTGTTTTATTCGTTGTTTTTAGTGTACAATAAATAATAGATTATTTTCTACGCTATGTTTTTGTTAAAAGACACTTTATAATAATTTCAAATCTGTCTAGTCATGCATAACGCTCCGGCTATATCTCGTAAAACGAAAGTTGTATTGAATATTTTCATTCTTCGACACTTTCTCAAGTTGGGGTCGAGGAGCATGCGTATATGCAACCCATGGTCCCAGAGTTCCTTAATATCAGCCTATCACTGCTGAACATAGGCCGTCCCAAAGAGCGCCAACCATCCCGGTCTTGGGCAGCTCGCATCCATCCGCTGCCAGCCACCTTCTTCAAATCGTCGGTCCATCGTGTCGCAGGGTATCCCACTCTAACTTTACCCAAACGCGGTCTCCACTCTAGCACTTGTCTGCTCCAACGATCGTCTGTCCGTCTGCAAAAGCATTTCTTATGAATGTGGCTATCATATACAAAAATATTTTTTCAATTCCGACTGGTAGTTCCAGAGATAAGTTCGTTCTCGTTCAAACAAACAAACACTTAAGCTTTATTATATTTATAAAGAATAAATTCTAATAAATTATTTATGAGATGTCTGATGAGACGCGACGGCATTCCATTTTAGACCAACTATTATTATTATTCAAAGATTCATTTGATTAACTTATCTACGAACTAAACAAACCCACGATTTAAAAAAAACAATAGTTTTCAGGAAACCCTCTGTTTACAAAAGGAAAAAAGCACCAATACTGAAAAAACTAGGTACCTATAGATCATCGAGATGGGACGCTACATTAGGCATAGTCTTTTATACCAGAAGGTATAAAAAAACATATAGGAACATATATTTTTAGCCATACCGGTCCATGATACGTACTTTTTGCTCTACTCTTGTCTGCTCCAACGATCGTCTGTCCGTCTGCTGACATTGCCGACCCACTTCCAATTCAGCGTGCTTATTCATCGCGCAATGCTATCTCTCATTGCACGCTGAGCAACCTTGAATTTGTGGACCAGTGCCGTGGTAAGTGTCCACGTTTCGGCTCCGTTAGTCATCACCTGGATGCACTGGTTATAGACCCTGGTCTTTTAGGATTGTGGGAACGACGATTCAAAAATATCAGGCAGCCTCAATCATATTCTTCTGGTCGCCTCCTTCTTGCAGTTTACAGGATTTAAGAATACTACACTATAATTGTAATTAAAAATAATACCGTACAACTTGTAGTAGTGTTTTAATTCAGATTTAACAGATGTCACAATATTCTGAAATCTAAAAATCGGTTGCAAAAAACCGATTCGGGAGGCATTTCTTAGTTAGCATATGTGGTCGATATTTCGATTTCTTGTACACACGGGTACACCAAAATAAGCTGACCTCTCGGTGTGAGGAAAACTTGCACAATTCGAAGTCAGCTTAAACTAGTCATCTACAGCTTGATTTGTAGCAGTGTGTACAAAGTTACCCCAAAATAACAAACGTCACATATTAACTACGTATTAAATTAAGACGGGTTTAAGTATCAAACTAAAGCGAATTTATGGAAGAAGACTCACAGTATAGACATCAGAGGCACCGCCCTGCGCCCGCGCACCTGTCACGTACGTTGATACAACTATGTAAATGAGTACTCAAGTATCATTCTCACGACTCGGTACGATTTTTTTGTCATTAGAAAAAATGTGTGTGATTCAATCAGTGGTGATTGAATGATTGGATCTATTTTGATTAGGTATATCAATTTTTTATTGGAAAAATCTATAATACGTGCGTCTCTAGCGTAAAAGTCAAACTAAGGACCACTGTAAGACTACTTTGAAAAATGGGTCTCCTCAAAAATGGACTGCCTCATTCACCAGCACCTGTAGCGTAGCAGTCGCGCTTAGGACCACTAGACTAATGAGGCAGTCAATTCACATAACAAAGAGGTTTTGTGCATATTTTCCTTAAGCGTTAAAAAAACAATTGCAAACTCAAAGTCAGTAGTGCCCGGATTTCAACTTGAATCAACGTGCAGAGCAACCTGCAGTGCAAGACCTACTCTCTAACCGCTAGGATTATTTTTTTAAAGCTTACTGGCAAAGTGAGTTGCCCATTACTAGTATTCTTGTTAACCCCTCGTACAAAGCTAAAAGCATCCAGTTTAAGCTGATCTTCCTTTGTACAGGCTTCGCATACAATAAGAGGTCAGCGTATTTTGTATAGCTTGATGTGTAGCTGTGCGTACCAGTACTATGGTCTCGAACTCGTGACCTCTAGCCCAACAGACGCACTGATCACCACTAGACTAGTAAAGCATGTCGTTCTCTTCTTCATTTTCCAGTTTTTCTAATTCATTCATCTCTTCTTTTTCTAATTTTCATAATAGTTACTATAATAAAGTGCCTCATTAGTCTAATGGTCCCAAGTGCGACTGTTCAAAGTCTTTGGTTTGATTATATAGTTCGCAGGTCGAGCAAAGTGTTATTGGGTTTTTCTATGAAATTTTGTTTGTTGTTATGGCAATAGGCTCGCCCCCTATTACATGGGACTTAAACATACCAGCAAACTGTGGGTGTACATTAAGTACACCTCTGCCTAACCCTTCGGAGAATACCGGCGTGATGGTATACTGATATAAACGCACGAATCACCGCATACGCTGTAAGCACGCACAGTTATGTCATACACGGGACGTGCGTCGGCGCAGGCGGCGCGTTTGATGCGTGATCTACTGTCACGTTATTCCCGGGAAAATGTGTGCGACACAGACACACCTTATTAAAGAGGCATTTCGTTAAAAATACATAAATAGTCAAAGTTTTTTATTCAAGATAGACAACTTTAGGCTTGACGGTACTTATATTAGTTACAAAAAAAAATGTGGTAACCAAATGGCTACGTCTTGTCTAAAAAGAATTCTTTGGGATACGAGTCAAACAACAGGCAACATTTAGTTAAATACTGAAAAAAAAAAGTATGTAAATGCACAAAAGGTCAGAAGCTTAGGCGTTTTAATCTAAATATTTTCAATTAACATTACTTCATTACATTTAGAGGTAAGTGAATTTTGTTTGCGTTTTTTTTACTAAATTCTCTAAAACAATGTTTTTTAAAACAAAACATTTAAAAAAGCATCCCGTTCGATTCACCATTGTGTTAAAAGAAACTTGCAAGAAAAGCCAAACAGAAGCGTTCTAGCATTTACCAACATAACTTTGCCATCAATCTTACTTACAAACCTTCAAACGTGCATGACCGATCCATTTTTGAAACCGCAGCACTTAACATTGCCAAACAATTTTAAATTTGCCATAAATAACGACCTTATCATGAAAACGATAAAGGTTCATTTACATTGCCATTTTCATAGTTTATGTTTGTATTTGTAACGGTCAACTACCTCCTTACGATATTAAATGGTCGCCTGGTAACGGGTGTTATTTGCTTTAGAAAAAAGTCACGATCCTGTGAAGATAATGTTTTATTTTTAATGATTTAATAGCCTATTTAAGTTTACTTTTATAATATACGCGCTTTCCGCCCGCGGCTTTGCCAGCGTGGACTGTAGTTACGTTTCTATAATAATATAGCCTACGTCACTCAGAAATAATGTAGCTTTCTATTGGTTAAAGAATTTTTCAAATCAGTCCAATAGTTTCAGAGCCTATTCAATGCAAACAAACAATCAAATCTGTCCTCCTTATAATATTAGTTTAAACTAGCTGACCCGACAGACGTTGCATATTTAATTCGAACTGGATAAAAGTTAAGTTAAAATAGTCGTATGGTTTCCTTAAATTTTGTAAATTTCTGCGCAACTATCTTCATTTTTTCTTTCATAAGAACCTTCTCCTGACAATAACAAACACATAAAAAAATAATTACTGAAATTGGTCCAGCCGTTCACGCATGATGCCGCGCCCAAGGAAATAGAGGGTGTTATAAGTTTGACCTGTGTGTGTGTGTGCCTGTCTGTGGCATCGTAGCTCCCGAGCTAATGAACCGACTTTGATTTAGTTTTTTTGTTTGAAAGCTGAATTAGTCGGGAGTGTTCTTAGCTATATTTGATGAAAATCGTTCGCGATACAATGCAAATGTCAGGAGTTTTTTAAATTTTTAATCTAAAGGCAGATTTAAGATGTAATATACCGAATTAATTATGGCGAAATTCTTACTACCATGAGCCAAGAATGTGTTTGGTATTTTAGTATTGGTATTGGTATAGCGGGCTTTTTTCCGCAACTCCACGACTAAGCGCGTATTTTGCGTGTGGGTGGGACGATGTTGGGTTTTCAATCAAACCACCCCAACTCCTCGAGAAAGGCCGACAAGCGCCCAATGTTGCCTACGGCCTCTCGGAGAGTACTCGGGTTACCGAGGTACTTTGCCCTATATGTGGCGACACCAGGACAGTGCAGGAGCACGTGGGCCGCTGTCTCGTCAGCCCCCAGGCAGGCTCTGCAAAGGGGCTGTCTGTGATACCTATAACAGAAAGATGTTGATTGAAAGGACCATGGCCAGTAACGGCTGCAGTGACTGTCCTCAAGTGTTCTTTGGACAGCTGTAGTAGCTGTCTGGTGATGTGGTCGTCAATGGAAGGGAGACCCTCCTTAGCCTGCCTACACTCACCGTGGTTTGTCCAGTAGTCGTTGTGTCTATCCCTAGTCCGTTTTCTTACCAGGGTGTGTATCTGACCGAAGGTGAAAGGTACTATGGGTTCAGGGCCCACAGCCCCTGTGGCTAATCCCCGTTTGGCAAGCTCATCCGCTGCATCGTTGCCTCAGGAGTTGCTGTGTCCTTTGATCCATTGGATGGTTATTTTATTTAGCTCACCTACCTGGTTAAGTCTTTGGTGGCATTCTTATATCAACCCCGTATTCACTGTGTGGCTGTTCAAGGCTTGTAGGACTGCCATGCTGTCTGAGAGTATTCGAATAGAGTAATCCTTTACCTCCCTTGCTGCAATGGCTGTTGTTGCCATTAGGATACCCATACATTCGGCTTGGAATATTGTGTTGTGTATTGTCTGGGAAGATACTCCCTCTGTCGGGTTTAGACCCTCACATCTATGATCCTTGTAGACCTGGATCTTGTATTTCTTGTCGAAGATGAACTCCTTCGAGATGCGATTGTTAATCGCACGCATGATTGGGTAATCGGTTCGGAGTTTATCTAAGATGTTGGTATGTCGCGTGCCGCTGCTTTTCCATAGCGATGTGCCAAGAAGGTGTTATAGACTTATATTTTGCCATAAAACCGCGGTCCATAGACGTGCTTGCCGCGAGCCCAATGACCCAGTATCTCATTCCTTTCCCAACCAAATTATTTTGAATCATAATCCAAGTACCGTACAAACCACTCGCAAATATTATCGCATGCATCTGGATATAACTCCGAAGATTTCCGTAATCGGTACGTCATTACCGGTACGAAATGTCAATTGAAGTATATACAGGCTGTTCTGTAAATGATTGCAATATTGAGCTGTTTTTTCTTGCACTAATACTCATTATTAATAATATTTTATAGCCAATACGCAATAAGCTAGCGTGGTGGCCTACAGCCTTACCCCTCCTGGGTCCTGGGTACGAGTCCCATGTCGAGCCGTGTTATTGGGTGTTTAGTAGCAGTTCGGAATCTGGATTTGTGCCCGGTTAATGACAATAGGTTCGCCCCCTATTACATGGGACCTAAACATACCAGCGAAGTGTGGGTGTTTATATAGTACACCTCTGCCAAACCCTTCGGGGAATACAATCGTGATGTTATGTTATATTTTTATGTACATCTTATTTTAGGACAGCCTGTATATCTAGGACACACAATCTAGACCATTTGGGCCATGGTACGTTATTAGATTGGTAGTTTTGAAGAACCGTGCGAGTTTAATGCGATTATCAAGTTATTTTAATTTGAGCTGCCTCATTGGTCCTATCATTAGCTACTGAGCGTGGGGTTAAATTCCCAGGTCGAATAAAATTTTCTCGGAATTTATGTTTGTGCCCGATAAATGGCAATAGGCTTGCCCCCTATTACATGAGACGTAAATGAAATGAAATGAAATGAAATGATATTTATTTCTGTAAATAGATCTTTTCAGGACACTTTTACAAGTCGATTTTTTACATTTTTTTTTTAACTAGATGGCGCCGACTTTTCCTATCTGACGACCTCTGAGAGGAAACGTCGAAACAAACTCAGAGAATCATGGTCTCTTTTAAAGTCCAGACAATAGTTGTTGTTAGATATGCGAGTTTAACAATGTAGGGCAAAATCTGAACAGGCCTTTTGAAGAAAGAGCCATAGCAGCTTTGAGTTGACCTGTCCTAACTGACGGCACGCATACATCAGTCATCGTGTAGCTCAACCATTTTATAGGGAGCTCAACGACCCGTCGCACAACGATACCAGATCAGCAGGACATTTGTGTAGGTCATGTGAAATACTCAAAACTGTCAGAGAAGTTTATTATACGAGTACATCTGATACGTGTTAAAGCTAACCTACATAGTACTCACATTTACATTTTAATATAGTACAATTAACATTTGAAAACAAAATAATATTATGCATGATTACTAGGACCTACAAGGCCACCCAGTCAACTTGTGAATTAAAAAAGGGAAAAAGAAAAAAAAATATACATATTTAAGACACGATAGCCAGCAAGTCTTAACGTAAACTATGAATGAATGTCTATATACTTCTGATTTATCCTTCGGAGATTACAGACGTGATAGTAATTATTTAAAGTGCAGGGATACCACATTATTATAATACATCTGTTGGCCTGCGAAGTTAAGGGTCTTTAGATTGAATCCAAGGCCTCGGAGTTGTTGAAGACATTTACTTAATTATGACCCTAGTTCACACGGCTTCCTATAAAAATCCAGTTTAATGTGATCTCGCATTGTGTAGGCTTCCAATACAATAAGAGGCCAGCGTAAACTGGTTTTGTATAGCTTGATGTGTAGCCGGGCATACGCATTTGAACCACATGAGTCAATATCCTTATTTATTTGCTTAAACGGTGAAGAATGAAAAATAATGCCACTGTAAAACTTGACAAATATCTAATAATATTACTACTGTCTGAGAGTGAGCTCACGATTCTCTGAGTTTGTTTTAGCGTTTCTTCTTAGAGGTCGTCAGAAGGGAAATAGCGGCGCCATCTGGATTAAAAAAAATTTAAACCATTAACTTGTAGAAGTGTCTTAAAAGATCTATTTACAGAATTAATTAATATCATCGTATTTACATAATATTACAGTATATTGAATTGAAGGAAGCTCTTATATATCAGACGACATTAACTCTCATTCTGAGTCGCTCAAACTCAAAATTATTCATGCTAGGAAGTTTCCCGTTCCCATTCAAGCAAAACATTAAATAATTAAATACAATAGGAACTGAAATGCAATAGAAATGTAGGAAATTGTAAAGTATACTAACTAAAATCAATGCTATAGTCGCGTACAAAATTCTCAATACCATTCATTGGTATAAACTTCTATTGGATTCATTCTCATACAGTCAATAACAAAAGCGTTAAGATAATTTATTCTATATTAGCCTTCACATAACTTTACGTTTGTTTTCATTGAGTTATGGCTGAGGTGTAGGTACTAATGTAATGCCACATTTCTCTGGTATGTTTCAAAGGGCGAGCCTTTCACAGCACAAATCTAAACTTCGAGCCATTACTGACAATTTTCAACAGAAAAATTAATATCAATACGTAACATTTATGCGACTTTTTTGTATATTAACGGAATGACTGTCACTCTAAACTCTATGACCTAGATTAGCTCTCTATGGAAAGAATAAAATTTGGGTGTTCGTTGTGTCAATATCCCAAAAGTTTTTAAGTATCGCAGTTCCGATGTTACTACAACCGATTTGAGGAATCCCCTCTTTTTTGAAGTCTGTAAAAAAGATACCAGCTTAAAGCCTATTAAACTATACTACGTAACCTAATATACATCTACAAATTCTTTCATTGATACACTATGGTCCATATAAACCAATTACATGTCAATAAAACTAATTTATTTCCAATCCACTTTTGTGCTCAATAGTACTTAAGGAAACAGTTATACTATTACTGTGTGGGAACATTTGACAAAGAGCCATTGTTAGGCTCAGATGTTCTGTGCTGACATTCATTTTGTGACCTTAGGCTATTGTTTCGGGGTAGATATGCTTATCTTAGGTTTTGTCCTTAAGTGGTCGAGTGGCGCAAGTAGTGGTGGGTGTAATATCGCTTGTCGCATTTCTGGCGAATTACAAGATATTATTTTGACAAGTGTGATTAATTGTCATCTAAATTGAATGTCATTTGCTTTAAAGACATAGCAAAGTGTAAAACAACTATTAATTTTATTGTTACATATTTGAAATATTGAGTTAAATTGTGGCAATTATTTTTTATTTTTTTGCGACTTTAAATACCTTAATTAATGATTCCATGTAGGTTAAAAGGGTCACCTGTAGAATTTGTAGCTAAAAAACATAACGTAATTGCGATATCGAGTATAAGTAATAAATGTATTGTTTTATTTATGTTTATAAATATATTATGGCATGACTCAACAACATCCTATCGATAAAAACTAGTTTAAGCGAATGCCCCACAAAATTGATCTGGTTTCATCAATCGTGCATGCTTCCAACGGTTTTTTGAGATCTGCAGTTACTTCTAAACGTGGGAATTAGTTTTGTTTCAGTGTTGTTAAGAGGAGTGTCCCTCGCGAACGCAACAATGTTGCACAGTTGTCGCTGTCTCTATCCCTCGCGATGCGAACGCGTGCCCGAGAGGAGAAACAACAACATTTTCACGCGTATTTCGTATGTTCCGAATTTTGGAGATTACTCCTATAATATTACTAATATGTAAAAAAAAATCTTGTAAAAAAATATTCACTATATTATCTGGGTTTCCTTCGAATCAGAACTTTTCTGTATTGATACATTGTCGAGAAATACTAGCATAAAGTTGGGCCGTTTTTCAACGAAAATTGCCAATCTTTGAGCTCGTGTAACTTTTTAACCGTATATTGAAATGAAATTTTATATTACAGGAACACGTATATTAATGATAAGATTGTTACTGCAAAATTTCAATGACTTTCATTGTTTAAAATTCAAGCAAGGGCCAAACTGCGTTTGTATGGGGCGCGAAGCGGATACTATCCTCTTAATACAAAATGAAAATATTTAAAATTGTCTTCTTTATAATATTAGCATAGATAACATACCATCACGCCTGTATACCCCGAAGGGTTAGGCAGAGGTGTATTTACTGTATACCCAAAGTTCAACGGTATGTTTAAGTCTCATGTAATAGGGGGTGACCCTATTTTCATTCTCTCTCTCTCATTTAAGCTCAGCTCTTATCGGTGGAGCAATCGCCACTCTTCTCTATTCTCTGCCTTCTGTTTCACCTCTTGATACGACTGTAGGTACTTCCACTTTTTCCTTCACTTGTTGAATAAAACTTCTTCTAGGTCTTCCCCTTCCTCGCTTTCCTTCAATTTTCATTCACAGGGCACATATCCAAACTCCGATTTTTTTATTTTAATATGATGATAAACAACATACGGACCGCCTAATGGTATCACTACCGCGTTGCCATCTTGAAAGCTCAGTTACGTAGTATTTTAAAAAGAAATGTGAAGGCAAATTTCGACCTGGTAGGTGGGACTCGCGGTGGCTTAGCTGTCATAGCGTCTCGTGTACTTAACCAGAAGACGCAGGTTCGAATCCTGCCCGCAGTCGAATTTTTCATTCAACTTTACACGTTGTATATTTAGTGATGACAAATATGTTGTAAAAATGAAAATATATTGTCAATGAACCTACTTATACTACATACCTACTTATTACATCTAATTCGATATCAACTCTCATTCACGACAATTCTTGGTACATATTGTTCTTGTAATGAATCAGTAACGATTGTCATTGTGGCGTCCCTGGAAACGCCCATTGTGTGGGTACCGCGAAACGACACTTCCTACAATAATCCGCTATTGTTCTTTTTAATGGGAGTAGGGTTACCAAACTTCAGATGTTGGAGCGTGAATGGACGGTGTTTTGATGTGATCATGAGAAATGGGAGACATTTGTTCGTGTGGGGTAAATAAATTCATAGGTATTATGGTATAATATCATTATTCTCTTCAGCGTAAGGTTGAATATTCCTTCTTCATACGATACTTTATTTACAAATGCGAAATTTTGAGACATTTACCTACAGTATGACAAGAAAAAAGATGAGACATGATAACTGAGAAAAATATCTTTTTTTTAATAAGCTTAGGTACTAGCAATGTGGGTCGCACATTACTAGTATTTGTTAACCCCTCGTACTTCGCTAAATGCTTGTATTACGAGTGGGTTCACGTCGGTAGTGCAATGGGTGAGTTTCGAACCGGCAACCACATGATCGCAAGTCCGACGCCCTAGCCATTAGACTCCCGACGAAGTCTGTTGTCTAGTGGTTTGAGTGACGGACTGCTGAACACGAGGTCGTAGGATCTATTCCCACAGGACACAAATATTTATGTGATGATGAACATAAGTGCTTAAATAAATAAATAAATCTGTGTTTGTCTAGCTTCTATGTTATAGGGAGCGAGCCATGAGTCGGGCATAAATCCAATCTCTGAGCTGCTACTGGGAACTAGTTATAAAAACCCAATAACACTTGCTCAGACTTTAATTGGACCCAAGGATAACAGTCGCCTTTTGGATTTCTAGACTTATGAAGCAATTAATCCCAATCACGTTTTAAAAATATAATCTTCAATTGAAATCATAATTAAAAAACGGACATACGATTGATAATAATAGTTGTATTGCATGACGACACCTTTAAGAGCTTAAACAAAAAAATAAAATAAACACAAACTCGCGTACAAACTTCAGTGAGAAAATACCTTCATAGGTTAATAAAAAGAATATAAAAGATCAACCATACCGATAGTTGTTTTTTTAAGACGTTGCCCTTTACTAATAACTACTTACGCCGCGCCGTGTGCGCAGAGCGTGAAGCGAAGCATGGGAAACACTAGGGATGGACGCGTTAATTATATCGAATATATCGATAGGTTTTTATTCAACGATACATTTTTTTTTTTTTTCAATTTATTTTATTACAAAATAAAATGAATCTAAAGGCAGTAGTACTGTACCTACCTATATACAATCAGGCGTAATGTATATGTATGTAAAATAATTATGTTTTTGGAAGTTCACACCAAATTCAAAGCCCTTATAATTAATATGGGCTTTGAATTCGGTGTGAACTTTCAAAAATATGAAGATTTTCAATGTGACTCCTATGTTTTAGTATGTGTATGTTACTCGATATCTTCGTTCGTGATCAGATTTGTTTTTTTTTACCTGCTCGAATATTACTTCCTTTTTTTGTCCAATCATCTGAAGATAAACCACAAAATATTAGTTGGTTTTCTTTTCTTTAAACGTTAATTCTAAATGACAGAATAATTATTATTGTCAGTAATTTATGTCGAATCAACTTAAGGTTATGGAATATTTAATTTAATTAGTGTAAATTATAAATAAAGTTCGAATATTAATTTTTTAAATCAAAAAGTTATGTTTTTAATAATATTTTTAGAACATTAGATTATACAACTACTAAATAAAATCTAAAATCAATTATTAATCTTCAAGTAAAAGTACCGCTGCAGTTGAGTAGCATGAAAAAATTATCTCATTAAGTTATCTGGCAAAATAAAGAGGTGAATAAATTACTCTTAAAGCCTTTTAATTAAACGATAAGTGGCAGCATTTAACACATTATACTCGTAGTTGCTTAATTAACCGTTTAAAGATACTTCGTGTGAGAGTTTTACAAATAAGTAGATGACTGTGTTTATTTTTTCTTTTACGTTTTATCTCATTATCAACCAACTTATATCAATGGAATAGTAAATAATAAAAATAGCTTTATTTAAGTATCACGTTTACGTGCCTTGACCATCTAAGAACGATTTTTGGGAAAACTTCAGATGGGTCGCCTTGAAAAGAAGGACGGGAGGCCTTTCCCCAGCAGTATGACGAAATGGGCTAGAATAATAATCTAAGAATGCAACGTATAATCTCTGGTGGACCTCAGCCTTTCTTTTGTTCACGGGGAAAACCTTTAAAAGGCGATCGGTCTTTAGGGATTACACCAGACAGTGTGTGATTCTTACTACCTTAAGTCTATCTCAGTGGCCACCTGGAGTGGCACATGGAGATGGGCACCATCCTTTTAATAGATCACCTCAGAACCCCCTTGTGCAACGCCTGTAAGGAGACATCCTTAGGGAATCTTTAAAGGTCCCCCCGCAAAAAAAATGTTGTTCTTCAGGATTTAACTCAATACGAACGTATTGTGAACCCAAGCTCTTTAAACTAAGATATAATTTGCTCGCTTGCGAACTAAGGTCTAACCCTTCTAGCTGCTCACATATTAAGTCAAAGTCGGCTATTCGGTTTGGGCTACTAACTTTTAATTTCACTTTTGCTTTTGCTTCCCAAAGCACCAAATCGATGGGTAACTTCACGGCCAATTACAGATTTACTAGAACCAAACCGTAAAATTTTTACTCACTCTTGTTTACCACCCATTGCTTCAATCAATAAGAATTTACAACGACACTTTCGCTTCGAACTAATCGATTAAAATTATAGTACAGAACTAATCGTAATTTTATCGATACGGAAAGAAAGTTTGGGGTCATCACTAGTCTTATTAATATGCATCAGAGGATGCGAAGTGAATGTTCTTGATATTTATTCATTATTAATGATCTACATGCTTGGTACCGAATGTAAAATAATAATAAGAGATGCACATGACTTTAAAATGTTCTGTCTGTTCGTATTATACTTATCCATACTGTAACCTTATTAGTGCAGTATAATGACCATTCACCCTGGTCTTTTCCCAACTAAGTCAAGGTTGCTTTCCAGTCCACCGAGATGCACCTGCATATCAGCTATTTAAACAAAGCGAATACCATCAGACCCCCGAAACCTTATGATATAATATAGAAGCCACAAATAGTGGTCTTAAGCGCGATTGCTACGCTAGAGGTCCTGGGTCGAACCCGATTCCGCCGGTCGAGCAAAGTGTTATTGGGTTTTTCTATGAAATTCTCAGTAGCAGCTTGGAGTCTGGATTTGTGCACAGTTAATGGCAATAGGCTCTTACATGGGACCTAAACATACCGTCGAAGTGTAGGTGGACATTATTCAACTTCTGCCTAACCCTGCGGCATACAGGCGTGATGGTAGGTTTTATTAGAAACCACAAATACGCACAAAAGTAAATTTTAAAATTTAAAGTCACTCTGTGATCGTTATGATAAGTCATTATACAGTTATCACATCTAATTCAATGATTCAATCTTTTGCCAATTCTACCTGTAAAAATTCTGTTAGGCTTAAAAACAAACAGAATGGGATAAAACTTCATGTTTAACAAACTCATTTTTTGAACGCGGCTTTTAGTTAGCACTTATTCTATGTCAGGAACCTAACTTGTGAGCATTTTCTAATATCCTAAGCTTTTTGGATATCCAACTACAACTAACGATAATCATACGAATTAATTTGTAACCATTGATAGGTACCTACGTAATATATTCTCTGCGTATCTCCGTTACCAATGTCCTTCCGTGAGACATCAGAATAGTCACCTCTTCGCAATTTTATCAGACCTACGCACAGTCATCCAAATTTCTCTTTCAAGTCAACTGAGCTGTCTTCAATAGGCTTTCAGAAGCCACGGATGACAATACAAAAACCGAACAACCAATATTCATAATCATTAACAGAACGTTTTAACAGTAGCTCTCTAACACTTTCTAAAAATTTCGATATAATTGTATATTTGATGTGAAGTACTTGCCCATCATTTCTTGGCTGGGCTGATTGAAGTAAAAGTTTGGGTGGAAGTCGATTGTTAACGAGTGCAGTGAAATGTATCGTTATTTATGAGAATAACTCCCCGTTCCGTACGTTATTTATTTTTAGATATCCATATTCAGTAAATATAGAGTATGCCGTTAATTGGATACAAAATATAATCCTCGAGCTATTACTGAGATTTTTTTAGAAAAACCCAATAACAAAGTTCCAACAGAAAATAAGGACCTTAATCGTAATATCGTACGTAGTGGTCACCCCTACGATCACTAGATTTATGAAGGAGTTATAGATTGATCATTGTCATCATCAACTAATTATATTGTCCCACTGTTCGGCACGGGTCTACTATAAAAATAACAGGGATTAGGCTCTAGTCCATTACACTAGCCTACTGCGGGTTGGCAGACTTCACATGCCTTCCAGAAAATCTCTCAGACATGCAAGTTTCCTCACGATGTTTTCCTTTACATCATCAACATGTCATCATGATCAGCAGTTCTGTGTTGGGGCTTCCAACCTAACCAGATGTGACTGGATATCAGTAAGGATTTTGCTATAAGCGACTGTCATCAGACCACCGCAATCCAATTGAAGCGGCGGTAGCCTAATGGCTAGGGCATCGGACTTGCGATCATGTAGTTGCCGGTTCGAACCCCACCCATTGCACTACCGACGTGAACCCACTCGTAACACAAGCATTTAGCTTAGCACGAGGGGTTAACAAGAATACTAGTAATGTGTGACCCACATTGCCAGTAAGCATTTTATTAAAAAAAAGAAATTGCTGGGCAATACCGATATTCGAAGGATAGACCGATTGTCAGGCAAAAAATCAGAGGTGTGTAACCTGTTAATTTCTATCCTCGATTGCAAATTAAACCCAGTGCCAGACAACTCTATGATATAACTAAAATAGCTTAGCATAAAACCAACATAATGTCTGCAGCTGCAGGTGGTACAAAAATACTACGACATTGGACATAAAGTAGAGTTATCTACATCAGACATTTCCTTTGGCCCAGCTGCCGTTTCAATTCAACGATAAACTATTATTTATATCCTCTTACATTTAAATTGTTAAGAGTTATGTGTTGTTCATCTCAACAAAGGTTGTGGGTAATTCTGCAATTTAATTTGAAATAAACAGAAAAAATATAATTTGACAATTGAAGAAAGAATACAAAATTAAATTATTGTAAGAAGTAAATGAAATTGGATTCAATATGCCAAATGGTATGCTCTTAAATTAAAGGTCCAATTCCATATGTCAATTAGTGTGCTCTCAAATTAGCAACGTGAAACGTGGACAAAATCGAAAGGTAATGGATCCGGAAATAGATTTTATATAAAAATATATTATATAAAAACTTTTATTATAGACTTTAGACCATCTCATTAGTATAGTGGTCGAAATCGTGACTGCTCCATTCGCGATTCCCAGGTCGAGCAAAGTGTTATTGGGTTCTTCTATAAAATTTTCAGAAGCTGTTCGGGTTCGGAATTTGTGCCCTATTAATGGCAATAATATTTACCGGTGAACTTATGGGTGTACATTAGAACACTTTTGCTTTTAGGCATTAATCCCTAAAGGATTACCGGTTGCGATTGCGGGAATACAGGCGTGATGGTACGGGGGTTATATTTCTTTTGTATGTCCTTTCTTTACTATTTATAAACCATTTTGAGACATTAAATTTTCTTTAAACTCTTAATCGATGCTTACGGGAAGGGAAAGCGTAAGTTAGTTGAAGCTATTAAAACCATTAACGTCGGCATTACTTGGAAATTCTACTTACTCTAGTAGGGAAAGGGCGTGACAAACCGTTGGCATAAAATAGTGTTACATATTACCTGTATCCTGTCTTTAAGGTCTAGATTTGTCAAGCTTTTAGGCTTCTAGAAGGGTGGTGGCAATGTGTTTTGCTTACGAGGATCAGTGGGAGTAGCTGGATTGCTATACCATGTCACTAGTCGCTGGGGAAATCTATCTACCCAGTATCACTTTGTTCGATCTGGGAATCGAACCAGGGACCTCTAGCGTAGTGAGTCGTAGGCGACTTAAGACCAGTAGACTTATGAGATGTAAACATCGCATATTCAGGATGGAAGGGACATCGCGACGCATAAACGCTCGCCATGAATTCAGAACATGATTCTGGACACCCTCGCGTTGATATTTTTCGTGGGTTATTAAAACAAATGTGCCTTTTCCTACACAATTGCATTACACGATCAAAATATATGGAACAGCTGTTTTTTTTTAATAACCGACGAAAAATTTCCCTTCCATTCCATTTGTCCCTTCCATCCTGTATATAAACCCATTTATAATCCGTCGGTGAAAATGTTTTTAAGGACTTCATGGTGTTTTGACAATGTTCACCTTCACCGTTTAAGAGAGTACATAAATACAGTATATATGTATGTACACATTACTAGTAGGTACCTAATCTTGATAACCCCTCGTGCTAAGCTAAATTTTTGTGTTACGACGGTATACGTCGGTAGTGCAATGGGTGGGTTTCGAACCGGCAACCACATGATCGGAAGTCCAACGCCCTGGCCATTAACCTTTTGCACGCCAGAGTGTAAACGTATCGCCGTACCCCTGACGCCAGGCCACTTTTTCTGTCAAATTACACAAGGTAGTGAAAACACACTAAAGTAATGATTAAATTGTTTATTTCATAAAATGGGCGACGTATGTTTGGTAATATATTTGTGACGTTGGCGTTCAGGGTAAGATTTCGTTTGTCACATATATGTGACAATGGCGTACAAAAGGTTAAGCTGCCGCCGCTTCAATTGAACTTGAACTTATCTATAACTATAGTCGGTTTTCACTCTTGCTCCTGTTATTGCTTATTCGAATTTCTGAACCAGTGTATTTAGTGCTAAACTAACACATCTCGCTTACATTTAAATGTCATTATTTTCATATTTTCTAAACTAGATATTAAGTCATTGACAACTCATTTGTCGTGCGACACTGACTGATTGCCACGATCCAGATGTTTCTCGTTAGCACAAATCGAGAAACTACAGTAAGATCAAACCATTAGCATGGTTTTCTGTTAAAAACATTGACCTTGAAATGTCCTCTTCTCGTGTTTAAAATGAAAACTGGTACCGATGTCATAGCCCACAATATTTAATTAAGATGTGATCTAAATAAAAAGTGCTGTGATAGCCTAATGATATGACCATTGGACTGCCAAGCAAAGGTCTCGAGTTGGAACCCAAGGCATGCACCTCTGACTTTTTGAAGTCATGTGCGTATTAATAATATAATTAATTATCACGCGCTTAAACGGCCAAGGAAAATTTCGTAAGGAAACCTGCATGCCTGAGAAATTTTCTTGCTGGCATTTGAGGTCTGCCAACCCGCAGTAGCAAGCGTGACGGACTATGGTCTATATCCCTCTCGTACTGAGAGGAGACCAGTGCCCAGCGGTGGGACCATGTAATGGGTTGATGATGATGATGATGTTGATGATGAATTAAAAAGAACTGCCTATCTGCCTTTAATTTAGCACCATTGTTTGCAGGCAGGCAATCAGGGCTTATTTCAACCATTGCAGGCTTTAACATATACCACAGACTATGGAAACGGGACCACAGACTAATAGAAACGACCTGCCTTCACCCTGCATCGTCCATCATCTCGAATGGTACTAGGTGGGAATGGGAGTAAATGAAACTGGTAATTTCAAAGATGTTAATTGTATTTTTGATTGATTGAATTTCTAACACGGAGAGACTCGTAAACCAGTGTTTGGCAGCTTTGGGAGTATATTGAAGTGCAATAATGGATGAAAAAGTATTACACAATATTGAAAGTGTTTCCAGACCTTTTCAAATACATATTGTCACGCCTGTCTCCCGTGGGGATAGGTAGAGACTATAGATTTCCACTTGCTACGATCCTGGCACACTACTTTCGCTTCATGTACATTCATTAATCTCTTCATGCATGACCGTCGGTTTAGGGTGCTCGGAACCTGGCCTATTTTAAGGATATCCGCAATTTGCTTACGGTGTGTGTGTGGGATAGTTTACTTCTTCTTCTTTGGGTGCCTCTCCACTACTGAAGGTCGGCAGCCATCCTTTTAAATTTTTCTTTGTTCAGAGCCAGTCTGAACAGATCTTCCACTTTCATTATCCCAGTCCATTGTCGGATGTTGCGGAGCCAGGATAATTTCCTTCTTCCAACACTTCTTTTGCCCGGAACTATTCCCATCATTATTGTCTGCAGCAGTTGGTAACGCTCATGTCTTAAAACATGTCCAAGGTACGCAACTTTTCTCTGTTTGATGGTACGTACAAGTTTGGGATTCTCTCGTCTCATTTGTTTGAGGACTTGGCTATTTGAGACCTTATCTGTCCAGCTTATGCGGAGCATACGGCGATACGCCCACATTTCAAATGCTTCTAGTCTCTTGCGGAGGTCTTCTTTGATGGTCCAAGACTCACAACCATACAGTAGGACTGGCCAAACGTAACACTTCAGGAGTCTATTGCGGAGACTGATAGATAGTCTTTTTGTTGTAAGAACTTTATTTATCTTCATGAATGAGGTTCTTGCAGTCTCTATCCGGACGCGTATCTCTGTGTCACTCTCCCAAGAGTCAGTCACCTACGATCCAAGATACCGGTGCTTCTGCACTCTTTCTAGGTTAACATTTCCCACTGCCAGGCTGCACTGCTTTGGTATTTTTGATATTACCATCCATTTGGTCTTAGATGCATTCATGTTGAGCCCCACCCGTCTACTACACTCAAATACTCGGTCTAATATTTTCTGAAGGCCTTGTTCTGTTGATGCAATAAGGACAGTGTCATCAGCGTAACGTAGATTGTTAATCAGACGCCCATTAATGAGGACTCCTTCTTCAACACCCTCCAACGCTTCGTTCATTATACTCTCCGAGTAAAGATTAAATAGCAGCGGAGACAAAATGCACCCTTGACGCACTCCTCGCTGTATTTCATCTGAGCCAGTCACACCTCTATCAACTCTTACACTAGCAGATTGCCGCCAGTACACGCAACCAGTTTTTTACTAGTTTACTAGTGACGTGAAAAAGTATATAATAATAAATAAGCACAATCGGCCTATAATATTCCCACTGCTGGGACTCAGACACAGGCCTCCTCTAAGTGAGGACTTGCCGGTTTCCTCACGATGTTTTCCTTCACCGTTTTGGGAGCAGTGGTAATGAAATAATTTACACAAAGAAAAGCGCCTGTCTGGGTTCGAACCTATTAGCCACAACTCGTAAGTCACGGCCGTTACCATTGGCCCACTCTAGGGCACGATGCACAATTGCACATGTCTTTAAATTTAAAAATTCCTAACTAAAATTTATGAACCTAATAGGGCGGCCGGTTTACCGCGTAATTTCATTAATAATCTCCTGTTACGCTCGTTTAGTTGCCGGTCAGTATAATGGCAGTAGTTTAACTTGTGAATGGGCGCGCTTCATAATTTATAAATGGATAGAAAGGTTGATACAGCCGTATGATAAATGCCTCCTTGAAGACGGTGGGAAAATGGTAAGCAAATAATAAGTATTGTTTTTTAAACACCGACACAAAAACGACAGGGTGTTTGTTTAGGTCCCATGTTATAGGTGTGAGCCTATTGCCATTCACCGGGCACATAACCCCGAGCTGCTACTGAAAATTTCATAGAAAAACCCAATAACAATTTGCCTGACCTGGGAATCGAACGAAAAACCTCTAGCGTAGCAGTCGCGCTTTGGACCACTAGTCTATTGTCATCATCGTCATCATCAGCCTATATCAATCCAATGCTGGACGTAGGACCTAGGACCTAGGACCTAGGGTGCGCCATTTTACCCAGTCCAGCCCAGCCCAGCTGGACGCATCCAGCTTTTGCCCGCAACCTTTCACAAATCATCACTCCATCTTGCCGGAGGACGTCCTACACTTGTTTGCCGATTCGCGGTCTCCACTCGAGAACACGTCCACCCAACGGTTGTCAGTTCTTCTACAGAGATATCATCATCACCATCATCATCATCAGCCCGATGCTGTCCACTGCTGGACCAAGGCCTCTTCATGCATCTTCCATTCGTTTCTGCTCTGGGCTACTCTAGACCAATTCTTTCCCGCTGCCTTCACTATGTCATCGCTCCATCTAGCATCTACAGAGATATACATTATAATAATTATAATTACGTATATGTTATGCAAATATTTATATTTACGAAACATGAATAATCTTTGCGGTAGACATTCTTTATTGTTTTCCGTCATGCAAGAGTAAGTACATCTTTAAAACATTAAATTCCAACGACGTATTGATTTTGTATGGAAATGTATTCATGCAGCGATCAAAAAATATGGGTAGGGTAATGTGCCCAGTTACCAGACATCATTGGAATCCATATGCTATTTCGTTTTTATTCTTTTAATGCAAAAACGAATGATTTACGTTTTCTTTTCGTTATTGGGCTGTCGTACTTCCCATTTTTTAGAAATAATATATTTTCAAACTCAAACTCAAACTATTTATTACTTTATATTTGAAATAATTATGATGGTAATATATATACATAAACATAAAATAAAATCACGCCTGTATTCCCTAGTAGGTTAGGCAGATGTGTACAATGTTTCGCCGGTATGTTCAGGTCCCATGGGCGCCTATTGCCATTAACCGAGCACAAATGTAGACTCCGAGCTGCTACTGGAAATTTTATAGAAATACCCAATAACACTGCTCGACCTGGGGATCGAACCCAGGACCTCTAGCATAGCAGTCGCGCTTAGGACCACTAGACTAATGAGGCAGTCTGATGAATTTGATGGTGTTAAAACAAAATACAACCTTTGAGTCAACCTTTAACCTTGGATTCTGCGGTAAAGCTTTTGCGCGTAAGAGCCAGTTCCCCCTCTGTTGTTGCGACTCGGTCTGCAGTCCATAGGAGTTCTTCGCTCACTAAAGCATCAGCCACTCTGGTGTTGGAATCGTTCATGAGCGACGATGACTGTTTACCATCAGCTGACTTAACAGCTCGTTTGGTGACTGAACCAATAGAAAAAAAACATAAACATTAAAATTATCTACATTTAAATTATCTATACCGGTCTCAGTACTAATGCATATCACGAAAGCATAAGCAGAGGTCTACATATTGTTTGTATTTTCTACGTCCGATGTTACCAAATGTTACTGAGAATTTCCTAAAAGGACAACACTAACATTATACTCGACCAGGGAATTAATCCCAGAATACGGTCAACAGCCGCACTAGCTATCACTTGACAAATGAGGTAAGTAGTTATATTATAGCCATTTATCTCATTTATTATAAGCCTATGATTTCCCGAGTGACAGGCTATTTTCTCCCATTCTCTAGCATTGAGATGGAAAGAAAGTCGTGACATTTATAGATAGGTAATGACAAATTGTACAGATTACTAAACTGAATTGTCTGTTTTCTATAATTGACTGTATTCAATTGTGTGCAATACATAATTTCTGTCTTTGTCCATGATTGTGCCATATCAGACTCAAGTCAAGTCACCTTCGATGACGTGGCATGTTTGCATCTGTAGAAAATATATACAATTTATTTTTTATTTTTTTCAGTAAGTAATACATATAATAAATTCCAAAGAATTTCAGACAAAGGCAACAATAGGGATTCCATTATATTTAAACTGCAATTTATATTATGTTTGTTCATGTCAAATCTTGCATTCAAATTTTTTTGTATTTATCCTCGATCGATTCAGCTGAAATTTTGCATACATGATTAGTTTTAATGACCCTAATGGCATAGTTAGCTAAATGACGTCATTCTTAGTCCAATATGGCGGTCTATAATTGGTTATATTTAACTCATCAAGCGCCATATTGTAGACGCAATGCAAAATCTATTGTTTTGTCCTCATGAGTCCACTACGTGCGTCGCGTCGGTGAATTAAAAGAAACTATTCATTTATTCTCAAGTTCGTGTCTGTACATATGTTATTATAATTATTTTAATAAGCTACCTAAAAGATTTTATGTTTAAACCATTTCGAAAATTGGTAACTTCACCCTAAGTAAAATGCAGTTTCGCTTGAATTTCGTCCGTGGCATGTTAAATAGCGCGTGTGAATTTTAATGTTTTGTTATTGTGTTTACGATGAACTTCATAGTGATGGGGGTCTTTCGATATCGATATTTGAATTCCTATACCGTGCCGTGAAATTATTATTACTGCTTACAATATTTGACAATATTCAAAATCCGTTTTTTATTTTCCTCACCTGAGTCCCAAAATATATATTTTTATGTTTAATATCTGAGAAAAAAATAAAAACCAAAAACATGTGCTGACGTCAGCTGTTACACGGTGGAATGAAATAAAAACCTTTGCCAAGTGGCATTACTTTTAAATATTAAACTCTGGTTTTAACTCTTCTTTATTTCTCGAAGGGTTTGCCAGAGGAGATTTAATGTACCTATACCCACAGTTCGCCGGTATATTAATACAAATGTAAAGTTCATTTCGTTCGGTACTGTTATAGGCTAATGATGAGAATGATGAATAGTATCTGTAACTTCAGTAAGAAAAAAAACCGTACTCTGCTAACAACAAGCAATTATTGTAAGTAAGCAAGTTATCAACACAACCTTTAACCATAATAGTAAAGAACTTGCCTTTAAGAATATTAAGTAGATAAGTATTATTATCGATAGTTTTTGAGAACACTCTAAAGCCAATATCAAGGGTCGGATCATCAAATAAAAAAAACATTATTCACGTCAAGTTTTACGATGATTATGCAAAGGAATGCTTCTCATGGATACCTTCAAGTTGAACATGTAAATTTTTATCCATATTTTTGCCGAAATGATAAAATAAAATAATTTGAAAATGTAACGACTGCCCCATTAGTCTAGTGGTCTTAAGCACGACTGCTACGCTAGAGTTCCTGGGTTCGATCCCCAGGTCAAGCAAAGTGTGCTTGGATTTTTCTATGAAATTCTCAGTGGCAGCTTGAAGTCTTGATTTGTATGGCAAAAGGCTCGCCTCCTATTATATGGGACCTAGACATACCGGCGAAGTGTGGGTGTATATTAGTACACCTCTGCCTAACCCTTCAGGGAATACAGGCGTGATGATAAATTATTTTATGTTAATAGTGTATAAAAAACTAAATATGTGCGAGTGTTTGCGTGTGAACCAAAAAATACCTTAAACTATTCGAAGAATAAGGTATAGGCGTTGCAAAATGGCACTTGTGGGATGCAGTTTTTACACTCTTAGATCGAATGCAATAGATACAAATAATAGTAATACTTATCTAGGTATACTAATTAATTCGAAAGAGGTAAAAGTGAGTTTGTTATGTTGTAGGGGGTAATTTGTGGATCTACTGAACCGATTCTGAAAATTCTTTCACTAATAGAAAATGGATCACCATCACCAATGTATAGGCTATAAATTATCTCGTAAAATAAAATGAAATGTACAGTCCACGCGGGCAAAGCCGCGGTCCGATCATGCCTTTATTCGCCGAAAGGCTAGGCAAACACCCACAGTTCGCCGCTTCTAGGTACCATGTATTAGGGGACGAGCCTATTGCCATTAATAAGACACAAATACAAAACTACGAGCTGCTACTGAAAAACCCTAAAAATAATACTGCTCGATGAAGGACCTCCAACATAGCTGCCGGCCGGTCTTAGGACCATCATAGGACAAATGGGGCAGTTGTAAATGAAAAAACTGAACAAGGTCAGGCGTAGGATTAAACATAAAAATTGAATTTCACAAAGCAATTATTATTTCTACCAATCTGAGAAATTCGATAATGTTTGAAAAGATTTCCCTTTGGAATACAAAAGTAGACCGAAGTATTTATCGTAGCGTATCATTGTAAAATGTTTGCTTTTAAATTTCGTAATATCAACGGCAGATTGCATCAGTTCTATACTATGTAATAAACTCTGAAACTACTGAACTGATTTTGATAATTCTTTCCCTATTAGAAAGCTAAATTATTCCCAGTTTAATATAGGCATAATAATTAGAAAAAATATGATTTAATGTGTATGTAGGTTCGGCTAATGGTCTAGTGGTTCCAGGTAAAGATTATTGGAGAGATTGTCGTTGTAAAGGAAATGTTAGATTTCGTAAAAGGAATCTTTGGAGTTCATATTATTATTAATTCTAAATATAAAGCAAAAATATTGGACTAATTAAAAATCACTGGAATAATTAAACATTATCAATAAAAAATACATACTACATATTATAGTATTATAAAAGAAAGTAGACAGGCGTCCCCGTGACGTCTGTCTACTTTCTTTCGATAAGCTCAAAAACTACTGAACGGATTTTCATACGATTTCCACTAATAGACAGAGTGATTTATGAGGAAGGTTTAGGTATATAATTTTAGTTGTTATATGAAGACAATACCCGTTTAAAAGTGGATAGTTTACAAAACAGCGGTGAACATCGGTGGAAATATGTTTTTACGAATCAAAAAGAGGTCTTTCTACTACTCAAATTTCCATATACATTCTGTCGAATTATGAATATTGGATTCTCTGGAACAAACCTGACGGTGTCTTATTTATATACATTTTATTGCACACCAAATTAAACAAGAAAGAAAAAATAAATGAGACAAAAGTTAACGTACAATGACTATGTCTTATTGCGCAAGGCGATTTCTTCCAGACAACCTTTGGATCGAGTTTGAATCCAAGGCACGCACCTCTGACTTTTCGAGGTCATGTGCGTATTATCACGTGCTTAAACGGTGAAGGAAAACATCGTGAGGAAACCTGCATGCTTAAGAGATTTTCTCGATGGCATGTGAAGTCTGCCACCCCGCAGTAGGCTAGCGTGGTGGACTACAGCCTAATACCTCTCATTCTGAGAGGAGACCCGTGCCCAGCAGTGGGACAATGTAATGGGTTGATGATGATGATATGTCATGTTAGGTGTCATGTTTTAGGAACAATATACCCAGCACCGATATAAAGAAGCGTTATAGTATGTTCTGCGGCTAAAACCCGACTTGGAAGTCGGGAGCGGTTGCGTGACCGGTTCCGTGAACCTACATTTTATTTGCTGCTGGGGCGACAAACGTTTAAACTGGAAACATTTCACGGTCCTTCTAATCTGTTCGTTTATTTTGCTTTAAAATTTTATATGGAACTTATAAACAGTGTACATACAAACAACGATACGTAACAAAATACTTTTTGGAAAGAAATCTGATATTTTTTTATTATTATTGCCTCATTAGTCTAGTGCTCCGAAGCGCGACTGCTAGAAGTCTTGGGTTCGATTCCCAGGTCGAGCAAAGTGTTATTGGGTTTTACTAGGAAATTTTGACTGCCTCAATAGTCTAGGTCCTAAGCGCGACTGCTACGCTCGAGCAAAGTGTTATTGGGTGTTATGAAATTCTCAGTAGCAGCTCGGAGTTTGGGTAAGTTTGGTAAATGGCAATAGGCTCGCCCCCTAAACCTACCTAAACATACCGGCAAACTGTGGCTGTACATTAAGTACAACTCTGCCTAATCCTTCGGGGAGTACAGGCGTGATGGTGTGTTATGTTAAAGTTAAAAGCTTAGTTAAAACTGCGCTGATCAACAGGTCTGAGATCCCTCCGTGCCTCGGAGATCACGTAAAGCCGTCGGTTCCGGTTGTCGTAAGAACCCCTATGACAATCGTTGTTTGCCCAATCAGAAGCCCAAAATCTCTTTAAACCCTCCCTTCGAATGGGATTTGGTCGATCAACACACACAACTGGCGGCTACACATCAAGCTATCCAAAACCAGTTTACGCTGGCCTCATATTGTTTGGGGAGGATATGAAATGCCAGATCAGGTTAAACTGGATTTGTATAGGTTGACCTGTTGCCGTGTGTACACACCAACACAGGTTGGTAAAAAATCATTTCATATATAGTAGTCGCTTCCCGCTGTCTGTCTGTGCAACAGATTTTGATGCGGTTTTTTTAATAGATAGAGTGATTCAAGAAGGTTTATATGTTTAATACATAAATATAATAATACTGAAAAGCCGAGAAACCACGCGGGCGAAGCCGTGGGTCGATGACGATGAGATATCTGTTTGTACTGGTTATATTATCTTGATGTGTATTCGTGTGTACATGGTCACATCACTAAACTATCACTACTAGTGCTTATAACATAGATCGAAATTACGATTATCTGACTGCGTCTTATTACTAGGTCAAAAAGTCAATCAAGATTAGGCGGAACTATAATTAATTTTTTTTCCCGCCATCATTGTTTTGTACCACAAAAAGTTAATAATATTACGCCCAACGGAAATTACGTGAAAGTAGGTAAGTACTATTACTATCAATTTTTGCAATCTAGCAATACAGGATAAGCTATCTGATAAATAAATTAGAAATAAATTAATATCAAAATTAATTATTAAGGCATTAAATTTACAGTAGTAATTCATTACAGTTGCTAACCGGAGGTACGCACGGCTACAAATCAAGCTATACAAATCCGGTTTACGCTGGAGTCTTATTGTATGAAAAGCTGATACAATGCGAGATCAGCTTAAACTGGAATACAAATCCAAGCTTTTGCAACATTTTTAATTTATGCTCCGCTCCTATTGGTCTTAGCGTGATGATATATAGCCTGTAGCCTTCCTCGATGAATAGGCTATCTAACACTGAAAGAATTTTTCAAATCGGACCCGTAGTTCCTGAGATTAGCGCGTGCAAGCAAACAAACAAACAAACTCTTCAGCTTTATAATATAAATATATAATATACACGTATAGATAAACATGACAGCGCATACCGCATACCAGGGAAATCCTATTATGAAGAAAATATAATGTTTAAGTGTAAAATACTAATAATTATGTTGAAAGTTTTTGACAATTTCTTGCTTGGAACCAGAACCAAACGAGTCACACCAAAAAAGAAATCTTGTCACATAAAATATTATTAACAATTAAAACACGAATGAAGTTGAAACATACATTATACACACATGTTTATATTTGCAGATATTTTTAAACAGGGTCGTTTTGTTTTCACTTCAACTTAGTTAAATAAAACAGGTTTTTAACAAGATTTTGAGATTAATCTGATACTCAAACATGATAGATATACAAACCATCATGCCTGTATTCTTCTGTATTGCAAGGGTTAGGCATAGGTGTACACCCACGATCCACATTTTGCCGCTATGTTTTCGATAGGGCGCGAGCCTATTGCTATTAACCAGACAAATCCATACTCGGTAGCCGCTACTGAAAATTTCATTAAAAAAAAACAATAACACTTTGCTCGACCTGAGAACCCGAGACCTCTAGCGTAGCGGTCGCACTTAGAACTACTGGTGAGGCATTTACCTACATTAAAAAGTTTACGTTCAAATTGCAAGTTATTTTTATTTTATTTCTTTTATGAGCGTTTCTGAAACGTTCATCATCAACCCATTACATTGTCCCACTGCTGGGCACGGGTAGGAGACCCGTGCCCAGCACGAGAGGGAGGGAGTGTCAGTACGAGAGGGATTAGGTTATAGACCACCACGCTAGCCTACTGCGGGTTGGCAGACTTCACACGCCATCGAGAAAATCTCTCAGGCATGCAGGTTTCCTCACGATGTTTTCCTTCACCGTTTAAGCGCGTGATAATTAAGTATTAATACGCACATGACTTCGAAAAGTCAGAGTGTGTGCCTTGGATTCGAACTCTAGACCTTTGACATGGCAGTCCAATGGTCATATCACAAGGCTATCACTGCACATTCAAACGGTACTGACTCTAATTGCACGGTTCCATAAAGTTGAACATATGGAGAAGAATCCGAAAAGTAACTCCATGAAAACTTTTTCAAAACAAAAGGTGTTCCATTACCTAATACTGGTATGCACAGCTACGCATCAAGCTATACAAAACCAGTATAAGCTGGACTTGAATTGTGCGGAAAACGTTTTCTGGTTAAGGGTTGAGGTTAGTCTAAAGTGGTTTTGTATAGCTTGATGTGTAACCGTCTGTACATAATTGCGATAACAGGATATGAGGACATTGGAATGTAATGTCATAATTGACCTGAATTCGGGATTAATAAAATTAAAAGGAGGTTTCCAGCATCCAAAAATTAACTTAACCTTAACCTTAAACGCGCGTGACTCAAAGAACAGCTGTTTAACGCTGGTCAACAGAATAAGTATAGGTTAATAAACTGCCATTTAACCTCGGTTTAGCAAGGAACGCCATAAAACATTTTTATTCATGTTGAGACAATAGTACCCGCATTTCCACGAAGCGATGGCTTTAGCATTAAATATTATGGCATACGGTATTTTTATGGTGTAAATAGTAAAACGTATGCTATTTTTATAATACAAAGGTATCAAATAGTAGCAAATAGGTATAAAATTTTAGTAATATTTTAAAGCTGATCGGTCATTTTGGCCAGTCATTCTGATGTTCACGTCAGTGGCTTGTAGAAATCAGAAATTTTAAACTAAGAAGTTCAATAGGTTTCATCATCATCATCATCATCAGCCTATTGCCGTCAACTGCTGAACATAGGCGTCCCCCAAAGAGCGCCAATAGGTTTGTTAACTCATATATTTTTATGGTCCCAAAAAAGTTGACCAAAAACAGTTCAGAACAACGAACTCAAAATTTCAATCGGTTCAAATAGTAAGGCAGTTATAGGTATTTTAAATTTATGCTAGACAGAGAGCGCACTATAGCATGTTGTAACGTCACATCGTGCGTTCGCCATACAAATTCTATACTGACACTCGTTTTGTGGGAACGGGACTACCCCTCTCGATTCCCCGCAAAAACTAGAGCGTATATCTTGGAACTTTGTAAGTTAATTATGAGTGAAATCGAATCGATTATCGCTGAAAAGTTCATAGAATAAAGTTACTTTTAACAAAAAAAGGTAACCCTCTTCAAAAAATAATACCCACTCAAATAGAAGTCACCGACTTCCCAAACTGTTTTAGACAAAATTATTTTATTATTTTTTGAAGGGGGTTACCTTTTTTTGTTAAAAGTTATTTTATTCTATGAACTTTATTTTTTTAAAGCGGTTTAACTTTTATTGTTAAAAGTGATTTTATTTTGTAATTTTTAGTGGAATGTTTTATTTAGAAGTACTTGTTAGCCATATAAACGTACTGCTCCAACAAGACAGCGTTGTTTCGGAATAAACGATAATGTCATCCATGTAAACAATTTTTAGATTTTTGTTGATATTTTCAAAACTGCTCAACCAATTTCGATGTGAACAGGACCACCTCTGAAGTATGACCTACCAAACAACAAAACAATCATCAAAATCGGTCCACAATTGGCAGAGATATCGCGTAACAAACCTCCCCTTTTTTGAAGTCGGTTGAAAACTCAGAACTTGGGAATTTAAAGAAATGATATGAATGTGAATAAAATAAAAAAACTTAATATTGCCACGTTAGTCAAGTGGTCGTATGCGAAAGCGCATAAGCTAGAAGGCCAATATTCAATCCCAGATCAAGCACAGTGTTATTGAATTATTCTATGAATTCCTCAATTTCAATTCAATTTTATTCAATTCGACTAAGCGCTTTACATCAATATAAATAAGTTCAGCGGCTTCCACATTAAAATACCGTTATTCAGACATGACCTACCGCAAGGTATGCACGACTCAGATTTATAGATGCGAATTTTTGTCTCCAGTACAGGAGCGGACTCGGCATGCAATCATTTATACGGATGAATATTTTATTACGTAATACATTTTATATAAATTATACGTAATTGAAAAACTATATAATGATAACTATATATAATAGAATTTATTATAATTATTTTCTTGTAAGTTTTTTTAATGCAGTACCTAATTGGTGATATATGACAAACCCCAAATATGTAAATACGGTACCGACCCGCATTAGGCATTAGCCAAATCCGTCTCATTTTGAGAGGAGACCCTTGCCCAGAGTTGGGACAATTCAATGGGTATAAATGATGATGACGAATTCAAAAAAAATTAGTTATACCTACTACTCTAATCTACCAGACAGTATTAATGTCACATAGAACATCGGCTCTTAATAAGATAAAGTTCGTGGATATAAATAAACAGTGTGCATTGGAATACCGCTATTCCGATATAACGTACCACAAGGTACGACTTGGATTAATAGCTTTACAACTGCGAATTTTTGTCCCCTGTACAGGTACGGACTAAGGACACATTCTTTTGAAATAATCAATATTATCACAGTAGTTATATTCATGAACATTGAGTTTTAAACCTAAAAGTCGATGAAGAAATGAATCATGAAGCAATTAATATGATAATTGTTAATAAAACGTAATATTATTTTGTTTTTTAGATATTTTTAAGTTTGTTTTTCTGGTTTATAATAATGTGGTATAATAAAATATATCAATAAAAATTGTTGTAGGTATAGCAATAATTAAAAAGTTATTTATTTATTTAGGTTATCATTTTTAAACGTATAATTTGTTAAACTTCTATAAAATATTTTCCTTCGACAGAAACAACATATAAAAAAAGACTTACTTAGAACTTGTATTTCTCTAAACAGTTACCAGAATCCCTCCCTGTGTTATCATAAGCACGTTTCTGAATCGTGATTTGTTGTGCTTTTTTCTTATTTATTTTTAAATAAACTTTGCGGTACTTTTAAGGGCCGGGCACTAAGAGGAATATGAGGAATTGACTCACGATTTTGGTGTATTCCAGTTAGAGCAACCAGCCGAATAGCACCTGAGCAAATAGCACCTTAGGTATTCCACTTAGAGCAACTTTCAATATTTTTGACAATTGTTCTAAGTGGAAAAAAAAAATGAAATTTTATTCTTCGAATAGCACCTACGTAAAAGTTGTTTCTAGTGATATGGTTATAGGACTATTCTTCAAGATTGTATCACCACCGCAATCCTAGTTTTAAATCCTTATTCCTATTTATTTTTTAAACCTTACTGGCAATGTGGGTCGCGCAGAGTTGCACATTCCTAGTATTCTTATAAACCCCTTGTGCTAAGCTAAATGCTTGTGTTACGAGTGGGTGTACGTCGGTATTGCAATATGGGTGTTTTGAACCGGCAACAACATGATCGCAAGTCCGACGCCCAAGCTATTAACCAACCGTCGCGCCGCTTAAATAAAAATACTGCCGTGTCCACTAAAATAATTAATTTATTCAACGACTTAACGGTATGTACATCCCTAGTTCCCTACGCTACCCAATACTAATTAAATTCAAAACTGGCTGCCTCGTCTATTTTATCGATATTTTGTACATCCTTAATGACGCCGACATTCTATCGATATCGTCGAAGCGATGCAATAGTATTATCGTCGTATGGTTATCTTACATAATTATGCGGGCTTTAACCGACTGTGATGCGCTAAAGAGGTTATAATGTTTGCACTTTATGGTAAATAGGTATGCATGAATGCAGGATATTTCTCTGTGGTTAAGAAAAGACCACTCTGTGTTCAAGAAAATGCGACATGCCTTCAATAGGAAAGCTAGAATTTAGTATGAAGTGTATGTATGTATGTATGTAGTATGTATGTAATTCGTAGTATGAAGTGTCACACATCTTTGCTGCTGCCTAGAGAAGCTAGCTGTATCTTTCTATCTTTGCTTGAGATATTTATATAATAATATACTATACACTACAATTTGTTACAGACAAAATAAAAAATCTATTGTCTTGTTTGAAATGAAATGAAATGATATTTATTTCTGTAAATAGATCTTTTAAGACACTTTTACAAGTCGTTTTTTTTTTCTTTTTTTTTAAATAGATGGCTTCTACGTTTCCTATCTGACGACCTCTGAGAAGAAACGTCAAAAAAACTCAGAGAATCATGGTCTCTTTTAAAGTCCAGAATATAGTTATATTATTAGATATGCGAGTTTTACAATGTCGGGTAAAATCTGAACAGGACTTTTGAAGACAGAGCCATAGCAGCTTTGATTTGACCTGTCCTAACTGATGGCACGCAGTCATCGTGTAGCTCAACCATTTTATAGGGAGCACAACGACCCGTCGCACAACGATACCAGATCAGCAAGACATTTGGGTAGGTCATGTGAAATACTCAAAACTGAGTTTCCCGGGGTCCTTATGAGCTTTGCTGAATTAAGTTCAATGTTCGTATGGAATTATTAAAAAACTAGAGAATTTTATTGTGCTTTGGTTATTGACTGAAAATGGTTCATTATCTAATCTCTAATCCTTCTAGCCTTTTTCCTAATTATGTAGGGGGCGGCTACTCGTCTAACCAGATGCGACTGCCATCAGACCTTCGCAACCCAATTTCTGGGCAACACCGATATTTGAAGGATATGACTGGTTGTCAGGCTTTTTGCGCTTCTGACTATCAATAACGATTGTCATAGGTGTACAGTCACCATCAAATATATCCGGGCAAACAAACTGTTCTTAACTATCTGAGCAACTAGGGAAAATAAGCCTTATCTCAGTCACACAAATGATGTTTTAGAATGAACACTACACACGGCAGCTGTCATTCTGACATGTATTTTATCGCATTGAGATTTAGTTTAATTTCCCTAAATGTTTAGATAATTATGAACAGTCTGTTCGCTTCGATATATTTGACGGCGACTGTACGTATGACAGCCGGGACCAACGAAGGAACGAACGAACGAAGGGTCACGATATGTTTAAGAATGGTCACCCATCCACAGTCTGACCGCGGCAGACTCAGCTTAACTTTGCAGATCTGTTGATCAGCGCATTTTGAACCTTAATCACTAAAAGTTAACTATTCTGATTGATTTGAATGTTATAAATTTATCAATCGTTTCCCTCAGATCAAATAAAAAGTTAAGATGGAACTTTGCGAACAAAGAAGTGAGGCCGGCTAAAACTACGCCTAACGGTGTACAACACACAATTACACGCACACACGTATACCGAAACTACGCCTTATCTTGTCAGTCGAGCTATTGAGGTATCGAAAGTTCGACTGACAAGATAAGGCGTAGTTAACTAATACATAGGTTTGTGCGTGTAATTATGTGTTGTACACCGTTAGGCGTAGTTTTAGCCGGCCTCACTTCTTTATTCGCAAAGTTCCATCTTAACTTTTTATTTGATCTGAGTCGTTTCCCTAATTTAATTGTATGTCTAGCGTATTTCTTCTTTGCGCAAGCAAAGGTAGAATTTTCAATATAACAGATTAACTTATTGCAACGCTGACAGATCATTCGATTTCCTAATCGATCAAATCGATACGAGCATCCTAACGTGTCAATCGTTTACTGGCTCTCAACTGACATGAATTATTCAATCGATTATAAATCGATTCTCGAATGAAACGTGACAAGAATAAATCATAGGTTTATTAAAGTCTTAGATAAATAAAAAACTTAAGTTTCAGTGTATATATGTAATTATGTACCATCATGTTCTTTTTCTTTAGGACTTGTTTTGAATTTCAAGTTTGTTGGCTTAGAGTATAAATTAGACAAGCGTACACATCGCATTACTGCAGTGATAGCCTAGTGACATAAGAATTAGACTGCCAAGTCAAAAATCTCGTGTTCGAATCCAAGGCACGCACCTCTGACTTTTCGAAGTCATGTGCTTAAACGGTGATGGAAAACATGGTGAGGGAATCTGTATAGTATTCTCAGTACTGATGTACCTACCTACAGTTATTTAGACCCCATGCAATAAGGGTCCATTGCCATTGCCACAAATACAAATTCTAAGTAGCTACTGAGAACTTCATAGAATAACTTTAATAACAATTGCTCGAACAGAAAATCGAAGCCAGGTCCTCGCGTAGCAGTGGCACTTACGATCACTAGCATAATGCGGCAGATTCAAAATAAAAAAAATAAAACGGTTCGTTTTATTGAATTACTATGTAGGGCACGCCAATTAAACACGCAGAGAATCAGTAATGAAAATTATATTCTTTCTGTATTACTTGGAAGTGATATTTCCGGCTCCTACCACAATACAAAAAGGATTGAATAATAACCGTCAGAGGCAGGTTGAAGTAAACAACAAGATGGCGGCTCGATCGCTTATTCAAATAACAGAAAATAGTCAATACAACAATTAATTTTTGCAATCTTATTTAAATAAATCAACTCGTTTCTCTAGAAACTTTCTGCCTCGCACAACTAAACTGTGGAATGAACTGTCTGCAGATACTGCCTGCAGTATTTCCGACCCAATACGACCTTCAAACCTTCAAGAAAAGAGCGTACTCCCTATTAAAAGGCCGGCAACGCAATTGTGACTCCGGGTGTTGCGGGTGTTCATGGGCGGCGGTAATCGCTTACTATCAGGCGATCCGTCTGCTCGTTCGCCCCCATTCCATAAAAAAAGCGCGCTATAAAAGTTTAATACTCTGTGCTTAGATACTAGATATAACTCATAGTTACAGCTTGTCTTTTAATGGATCCCAAGTAAAGAGAAGACTACTTTTACTATTAATTTTTTACTATTTTAGAATTAGTTGATGAATAACTCAGCGTATCTACTTTTAATTTCAAGTAATACATACCATTACGCCTGCATTCACCCAAGGGTTAGGCAGTACAGTTTGCTGTAATATTTAGCCGTGAAAATGTGCAGTGATAGTTTAGTTTAGTGATAGTTACATAGTCCATGTCAAAGTCTCGAGTTTGAATCTAAGGCAAGGCACCTCTGACTTTTCGAAATCATGCGCGTAAGAGCTTAATCCAACGGCCTGGCCTAGTTTCAAAACTTATTCCTTTACTTGTTCTGTAAGATAATTTATAAGAACAGAACAATATCACCACAAATTCCACCTACATTTCCAACAAACCGCAAAACGAAACCTATAATTCCAGATAACATTAACATCAGCTGGGAATCGAACCCGCTACGCTATCGGGGCCGCCATTCGCCTCGCATCGGTCCCGCAAACTTTATTACATATCCTGTTATGTCGTTCTATGTTATTTTAACGTCTGTTATTTGTGCTGTCATCGGAGAATTTGTCTTGCAATGTTATGGGGTATAAGCAGTGAGTGTATGCATTGCTTGGTTGGTATTGATAATGGATGTCTTAAACTAGACAAATACTTATATAATAATTATTATAAATCTGTAGACTGCATCATTAGTCTAGTGGTCCTAAGCGCAACTGCTACGCTAGATGTCTAATTGGATTAGATTCCCAGGTCAAGCAGTGTTATTGGGTTTTTCTATGAAATTGTCATTAGCAGTTCCGAGTATGGATTTGTGCCCGGTTAGTGGCAATAGACTCGCCCCATATTACTTTTGACCTTAACATACCGGCAAAGTGTGGGTAACCTCTGCCCAGCCCTTCGGGAAATACAGGCGTGATGATGTCTGATTTATTAAAAATAATGGTCCTATTGAAAATTATTATTTAAAATCATTAGTATTATACTGAAAAAAAATTAAATTGACTCACAAAGTTCTAAAATATAAGCTCTTAAAGTTTTGGGAGGATTAAGAGCTTTGTCCCTTTCCCACAAAATAGTGTTTTTGCGCTCTCCGTCTAGCATAAAATGAAAATGCGGATTTTATGGCGTTATAGGTTTAAAGAAATTTATTTATCATAAGAACTTTACAGTCCACTTATAATGATAATACAAGTAATCAGAAATAAAGTACAAATTAGCTCCATAGTAGTAGATGTTACAATGTGCATACATATTTTTTTAGTTTATTTTTAAATGCATTCGCGTTATCGCATTCTTTTATATCGTCCGGCAATCTGTTAAACAGCTGGACTCCTTCAAACAATATGGTTTTTTTACCGTAATTAGTGCGTACGCTAATAGTTTCAAGTTTGTTTTTATTTCTTAAATTATGTGACATTGTTTTTTTCTTTAGTTGGATGTTAGTTTGAATTGAATTAGTAGTTATGTTTTTGACAAGAATGCAAGTGTAGTAAATGTATAGTTGCCTAATATTTAATATTTTAGTTTTTTCGTATAAGGTCTTTGTTGGAGTACGATACTGATAATGGAACAGAGTTTTAATTATTTTATTTTGGACTCTTTGGAGTGAATTTAAGTTAGTTACCGCTGCTGATCCCCATATCTCAATTAAATATTCTAAATGTGATTTGACTAAAGAGTTATAAATTAGAGTACGCATTTTATTTGGAATACAGCTTGCTACTTTTCGTAATGCTCCCAATAGCGATGTTAATTTATTTCTCAGATGGTCTATATGCAATCTCCAAGTTAGTTTTTCGTCTACCCTTAATCCGAGATATTTTTCATTTGTTGATCGTTTTATAGTTACGTTATTTATTTTAAGAGGCGGGAAGTCCGGAATTCTTTTATTTTTAGTGGTCAATAACATGAATGAGGTTTTTGACGTATTAATTGTGAGGAGGTTATATTTTAGCCATTCGTTCAATCGATCAAGGTCACCTTGAGCATCCTTTATGATGTTATGAATTGAGTTGTCGTAATAGAATAGGCATGTGTCGTCGGCATATAGTGTTAGGTGTCCCGTTAAACCTATTTTACTAATATTGTTTATATAAATTAAAAATAGTAACGGACTGATTATGGAACCTTGAGGGCAGCCGTATGATACATTTTGGAGCGTGCTAGTGTAAGTGTTTCCTATTTTAACAACTTGACGCCTATTCTCCAAATACGACTTAAACATTTTATGAGCTGTACCTGTTACCCCTATGTTATCTAGCTTCTGTAGTAGTTTTTGATGACTCACGGTGTCGAATGCTTTTTTTAAATCAATAAAAATGCCTAAGGCGTAGCTCCCTTGGTCTATATATGTTTTAATTTTAGTAATTAAATCTGCTGCAGCTGACAGAGTACTTGATCTAGGGCGAAACCCATATTGCTCATCAATTAGAAATTTTTTATTGGTCAAATAGTTATTTAGGCGATTATATAATACGCGCTCAAATATTTTGGACATTACGGGTAGTACTGACACGGGTCTGTAGTTGCTCGGGTCGGTTGTGCTGCCAGATTTGTAAATAGGACTGACCCTAGCCACCTTCAAGGTGTCGGGGAAAGTACCATGTAGTAGACAGACATTTATACAGTTAGTTAGCTGCTCCGCGATTATATTTTTTAAACATTTTATTGCCTTTGTACTAACACCGTCCAGTCCAGTGCTAGTATTACTGTCAAGGTCATCAATTATTTTTATTATTTCGCTTGTGGTGCACGGTGTTACTTCTTTTAGTGTTATTTCGTGTGTGTGCGTATGATCATACATCAATGTGTTGCCCGTGTTTGTGTGATATGTATCTGGTATTTTTTTTGCTAGGTCTGTTCCTATAGATGCGAAAAAAGAATTAAACAAGTCACATATTGAGTTACCTTCTGTTAGGAGTCCAGAGTTTGACATTAGTTTAGGAGGAATAGCACTGTTTTTAATTTTATTTAATCCAAGGTTATTAATCAGTTCCCACATCTTTTTTGGCTGATTGCTGCAGTTATGAAATAAATTATGGTAATAGGTCTTTTTATATGTTTTTGTTAACGTCTTCACTTTATGTTGTTCCTGCTGGAATATTTTTCGTAAGTCATCGTTTTCTGGCTCTGCCTTGGTTTGTTGCCATAAACTATTTCGGGAATTAATTGCATTTATGATGTTTTGATTAATCCAGTCCTTTTGGGGGGGGTTCAAAATTTTTATCTTATCTATTCTGTTCTTGTCTATCTGTTCTAAAATAAATGTTTCAAGGTGGTAGTAGTCACGGTCGTCATTGCTGTATTTGGCTTCAAGTGTTGTGTTGTATAATTTTTCATAATCTATTGCTTTATAGTATTTCTTTTTGTTAAGTTGCGGAGGCAGACTTCCTATTTGTAGATATATCTGCTTATGATCAGAGAGACTTGATTCAATTATCGAGATGTCGAAGGAATGGTTGTTTATGTTAGAACAAACATGGTCCAGTATTGTATTTGTTGTGGCCGTGTCTCGCGTGCTGTATGATTTGTTGATTTTGTTTATTATTCTATAGCCGGCTACTTGAATTTCGTGTAGGTATTTTGAAACGCAACTGTTTGCGCTTAGTAAATCTATATTGAAGTCTCCAATAACTATAGATCTTCGTCGTCGCTCTAATTGGGGTGTATATATTTCTAAAAAGTTGTTTATGTTGGTGTCCCCAGGTTTATAAATCGCTCCAATATTTAGTGATAGTTTGTTTATGTATATCCACAAATAATGGTTCCCGTTTTCGTGTAGTTCTTCTGTTATATCATATTTGATACTGTCGTGCACGTAAATTGAAACACCCCCGCCTTTACAGGTTTTTCTATAGTTATAGATATGATTATAGTTAGGTAATTGGTATAATTTCGTATCAGAGTCCGAGTTAAGCCACGTCTCGGTGAAAATCAATACATGAGTAGTCATTTTAATGGCCTTTAAGATGCATTTTATTTCGTCGAACTTTCCAGCCTTACGAATACTGCGCAAATTCGCATACAGAAATCTTAGTGAAGACGGGTATGACGGGATTTCCTCGTATTTATTTACTTTTTGATGACCTCGTTTATTATCCATAGGCTTGACATTTTGTAATGGGGTACTTATTAGTTTTTTTGGTTTATAACAACTATTGTCGGTGTTCCTTTGACATATTTAATGGTAAGATTCTTTTCGCCATCCAGTGTACGCTTATTTAGCTCGCCCTTTAGAGTTTCTAAGTGTTGTTTTTGTTTCGGAGTTTGGTCAGAAAAAATATGTATATTTTCAGGTAGTTTTGTTCTATTTTTTAACAGGTATTTTGCAGTCTCAGGATTTTCGAAGTAAACTTTTATGGGTCTGTTCTTGTTTTGCACATATTTTCCTAATCTCCTAGATTTGATCGGGTTAGGGCAGCCTTCAAAAAGCGTTGTGGTTACATTTATTACTTCCTGATTATCGTGATGTTGCCTCGATTTCCAGTTTTTGTCGTTTATTTCCGGTATACCCACAATTACAATATTTTTTTCGCGGTCGCATCGATCCTTAAGTTCTAGGATGAGGTCTTCGGGAGAATCGACCGGGGTTGTAAGTGTCGAACATTTTGTGTGTTGTTGATTTTTAATCTGGGATATTTCGTTTTCGATCTTTTTTATTTTTATTTCAGTGGCGGTTGTTTTAGTTTTGATATTGTCGATTTCTATGTTTGTATGTTCAAGCTGTTGAGAAAATTTTTCTGTAGTAAATTTTACCGTGTTAATTTCGTTCTTGATATCCGCTATTTGTTCTTTGATTTGGTTTAGGTTTTCGGTTTGTGTTCTGCCAAAGTTGGTTAGAAAATTCATCATTTCCATGCGGAAATCCATGAAGTCTTTTTTATAATCGCTATCTTCTGTACGCTCCTTTCGCTTTCTTGAAGCAATATTTACACCTAAGTCCTCATCGCTAAAAGTGGATAGGTTTGGGACAGATCCGCTACCGCATTCGCTGCTACTTATCAATGTCGCCCTGGGCGGCGTTCTCTGCACATTCATGTTGATGCTTCGAATGCGTGCGAGTAGATAAAAATTATAGGGCGCTCTCTTTTCCCCGCGGGGGTGAGCGGTGCTGCGCGCGCGTCGATGTTAGTTTCACGAGGGAACACAAGGTCCTGAGTGATTATACCACAACAATTGTAATTCAACTTAGCACTGCACTTTTTAAGGATCACTTTAGTTTGTTAATGTTTTAATTAACTTTAAATATGTTTAGCACACGTCTGCTTCCAACGAGCTCTAGAGCGTAGTTCTCACATATTGATAGTATATATCAAATATATTACCTATACCACCCGTGACCATGGATGCTGTAAAGGATCCGAAACGTCGGGATTTAAATAATATCAAAATAACGCGATAAAATCCGTAAAAAGTAGTTTTATTTCAATGGATGACATGTTAGATAGCACATTAAAACACGATACTCAAATGTAATCTCGACCTCCGCTGACTTCCTACCTACCAATACTACAAATCTCACCATGCCTAACCCTCAAGCTTATCCCAACTTGCCCCACACTATCATACCGTACTTGCCCTAAGGATAGCTACTGGTTCATGACTTTATCTCGACTCACGGGGCACGGCAGGCTGGCGAAGCTGTAATTTTACTGTCGTATATCACGCTAACAGATTCTATACGTACGAATACATTATCGTAGATGGCATATCATCACCCCTGTATTCCCCGAAGGGTTAGGCATTGGTGTACTAATGTACAGCAAATCATTACTTGGAGTCCATTGGCACTCTTATTTTCAAAATTAATTTCATTTATAATAAGATAATGTAAGCACTATGTTTATGACATACTTTGGATAAGTACATGCATGACATCAATCTATAATACTTCTGACCTATAACTTGTACGTGTCTGTAAGTATAAGTTGGTTATTGAATAAATAAATAAATAAAAATAAATACCTATACAGTTAGCCGGTATAAACATACTGACTAACTAACAATCAAGGCTAACATCAGCAGTGGACAAATATAGGCTTATGATGATGATGATGAATAGTTGGTGCGAGTAAGTGCCAGTAAACGGAGACAATTCTATACTCCGAGTTCTGAGAATTTCAAAGAAAACCCCAATAACATTGTTTGAACTGGGAAACGTCATATAGTAGGTGTAGTGTTTGTACTTCTATATCTATCTAATAGATATAATAACACTGTCTCACATACATAAGCAGTAGCCGACAGCTTGACTTAACAGCTGTCAGTTGGCATAATGGCAGTGTGACCATTGCCTGATAAAGATATGTCGTGAGAGATTACGGGAGACATAGAAGAGGCTAGTGCTTGGTGTATTGGTGAGCCTGTGAAATAATTGTAATATACAAATAAGAACCCTACAGTAGGTATAATGGTTTTTTTATGGGATTACTCGGCAAACGAGCAGGCGAGTCACCTGGTAATTAGTCATCACCGCCAAGGAGTTGCAGATACGTTGCCGAGCCAAGGAAAAGGGAGGGAAGGAAGAAAGGGGACTGACGGAGGAATTGGGCCTCCGGCGTCCAAAAATAGTTATAGTCTTTTCCCCTTATATTGGGTAGGATTCTAGACTAAACAGATTCGGCTTCATACAGCACTACTTTACACGAAGCAACTGCCATCAAACCTTGTACTATTACTTATTCTGTGACAATACGAACTTTGAAAGATAAACTGGTTGTTTTTTGGGCTACTTCTAACGATTGTCATTGGTGATCGTATGTCAGCCGGGAAAGCTTTACGTGCTCCCTGAGGCATGGACGGGTCTCATGTTGAGGTAATACCCATCCATAGACCCAACTTAACCTTGCAGATCTGCTGATCAGCGTGGTTATAACTTAACCACAAGCCCCTTAAAGATCTTTAACCTTTTGAATGCCATTGTCACATATATGTGACAAATGAAATCTTACCCTGAACGCCAACGTCACAAATATATGACAAAATATACGTCGCACCATTTAAGGAATAAACAATTTAATCATTACTTTAGTGTGTTTTCACTACCTTGTGTAATTTGACAGAAAAAGTGGCCTGGAGTCAGGGGTACGGCGATACGTTTATACTCTGGCGTTCAAAAGGTTAAAAGATCTTTTTGCAGAAATAAATATCATTATCATCAAATTATTAGCAAATGGTTTCAAGTTAACAGCTGATGTGTTATAAGTATTTACTTCCTACCATCATTATCAAAACTAGGTGTCATCCTACTTAAAGCTTAACATGTCGCCCGACTTTTTTAAATTCGATTTTTATGTAACCGATTCTCGATTTCCTCGCACAAGACGTTACCGATTGTTGCATAATCGGTAAATCTAATCGTTTCACGTGTTATATGAACGGAAGTCGGTTATTGGAACTGTATAGTAATTTTGTGTTTGGGCTCGTTTTTAAATTGGTTTAATTTGTAAATTACAATTACAATGTTTTTAATTTGAGATGTAAATTATAATTATTTATTGGAGAAAATCGTAGCAATACGAATTGATGTTTTTGATTGATTCAAAATTATTTAGTTAAGCTGCCTCATTAGTCTCGTGACCTCAATCGCGATTGCTACGCTAGAGGTCTATGTTTCGATTCCCGAATCAAGCAAAGTGTTTTTCTATAAAATTCTCAATAGAAGCTCAGCGTTTTAATTTGTGCCCTGTTAATGGCAATAAGCTCACCCTGTTACGTGGAGATTAAAGTTACTGGTGAAATGTTGGTATACATTAGTAAATCTCTGCCTAACCCTTCGGGGAAACCAGGCGTGATGTTAAGTAGAAAGGCGGCTTAACGCCTCGACCTTAGACCTTGGGGTGATGCAGAAAGAATACGTAGCAATAGCATGTGCGTTATCATTTAGAAAAAAGAAACATAAAAAGCATATAAGTATTAAAAATCATATCGATACGTATCTTAAAACGTAAACACTAACATTATAACTTTATCCAACATAAATTCCGTTTCAAACACATTTTAACTGGCAGTGAAATAGCATCAATTTTATCCCCAACCATTATAACAAGGAGCTCTCGGCACACTCATTTTGTTCGCTGAAAGAGATCTTGAATTTTCTCGTAACAGCTATTAGAAATCTCATTTTCCGCGGGCGATTTCAATAATACGGTGATGTTACCGCTGCACTATGTTTTGCAAAGAAAGTAGAGCGAGTGGAATGCTAGTTATAAATTTTTATGCGAATTTCCTTTAGCAGAGCAACTATGAAGGATTTCGCGCAGAGCGGAGAATGTGGAATGGAATGGAATGGAAATAAAAAAATACAACATCTATCACTTCATCATATTATAAAACAAAGTCCTTCGCCGCGCCTGTCTGTCTATTCGCGATAAACTCAAAAACTACTGCACCGATTTTCATGCTGTTTTCACCAATGGATAGAGTTATAGGAAGGTTTATTTGTATAATACTTATATATAATACGTACAGAAAAGCCGAGAAACCACGCGGAGGAAGTCGCGGGCGGAAAGCTTGTTACTTATATATACCTATTAAGAGAAATATTTTCTTTGTTCCAGTGAACTCACGCTGTTGGAGGGCATGGCGAACTGCGGAGGCTGGAGCGAGGAGCCCGTCTCCAAGGTACGTCATCATCATCACTAACCCAATCACTGTCCCACAGCTGGGCATGGATCTCCTCATCCTTCCAAAATATCACGCTATATAGGCTATACAATCTCCCAGACACGACGTCCGTGTCGCCACGTCGAGAATGTCTCGCAGGCATCAAGTTTTAGTCGTGGCGAATGTTTTTATGGGATTACTCGGCAAACGAGCAAGCGAGCTACCTGATGGTCAGTAGTCATCGCCGCCCATGGACATCTGCAATACCAAAGGAGTTGCAGATACGTTGCCCAGCCTTTTTAAGGAGAAGGTGGGGAGTGAGGGAGGATTCGGGCGTGCGGCGCTCCACACTCACCGTACGAAACGCAGCAGTATACTCGTACATACTGCTACTTGACGTCGATATTCTGTGGGAGGGTAGGTTCTTCACCGGTCGTGCCGATCCATTCATGCTGCCATATAGACATGCCAGCAGGCATTACTAGTACTGCAAAGCAAGGGAAGGCAACTGCTGTTTTCAGTCGGTATGATTCCGACATACTCTGAAGCCTTCCCAGGTCACGGACGGAGTAGCCTACCTACTATAAAAATGGCATACAGGTTTCCTTACAATGTTTCCCTCATACGTGGTAATTTTATTCTTATTTTTTCTCTTCTCTTATATAATTATTAAAATCAAATCCCGTTTGCTGGTCTCGACTCTATATAGAATCACAGCTAGAATGGCTAGACCGATTTGACTAATTTTGGATGAGACAATTTGTGGAAGTCCAGGGAATGTTTTAACGGTGAGAAAATATGGCAATATTGGACCCGGTAGGTGGCGCTACGATCGAGTTCGGGCAGGACAACGTTTGTTGGGTCCATTAGTTAATATATAATAATTTAACTAGCCGAAGCGCACAATCCATGACGATTTTCCGTTCTCCAAAATGCATCCATGTTTCCTCACGGTGTTTGTCTTAAACATTGTAATAATTATATAATTCTTTCTGACCCTCCAGAGGTTAGAAACGATGTCTTTTTTTTTGTTATAAATTTTACACCTGAACCAATTTTGACGAAAGATTAAGATCGCCGTAACGTAGCCATAAAGTCCGTTGTTTTTTGTACTTAATTTTAAAAGTAAACTGAAATTCTAAATACTATGATAAAATCCAAGCTACACTTAAACGCCATTTTGAAATTCCAGCCTCTACAACCATTATTCAGAGCACTTTCTTTATAATTTCATCAGTCTTTCCCCCATACAATTACCATCTTCTAAAACCAGAGACAATCGTAGTTCACAAACCATTAATTTAGTTAGACGCAATTCAGTTCGCGTGTCGAAATTAACAAAAACTCATAGAAAACGAGAGCGTGCGAACGACTGGTGATAAATTATGAGTGGCGATGGTTAGGGTGGATGTACCAGATTTTGTACGCGTTAAAATTGAAAAAAAATAAAAAACCACGTCACATGAAAGTAAACTGGGTGTCTTTCGACTTTCAAAAACATTCTTTTGTCAAAATTTAAAGGCATGAGATAATGCATACTAAGTATAAGGGATTTTATTATCTATTATATTCTATGGTATCTTCTTTCTTTCAAATTATCTTTATATAGCATTTCTCTTAAAAAAAATCTACTAGCAATATTGCACATTACTAGCAATCTTATTAACCCCTCATACTAAACTAAATGCTTGTATTAATTAGATTGACTTTAAACTTGTAAATTCCCAGTGTCGCTTTATTATTTATCAATAACCATTTTATTTTAAATTAAGTTAATGGTGGAGGATTATGGAGGTGGTAGATAATAAAGGCGTGATGATACCATTGCCTAGTCTTGGTAATGGCTATTATAGCCATTTCTACATCCACTTAATAATCATACAATAAAAGAAACTTCTACATCCAATCACTGGTTCTTTTACCCTACATCAAGAGTAAAAGGTAAAACCTCAGACATATCACATTACGTAAATGATTATGAATAGCTTTTTATCGATCAAGTTAATGAAGATGACAATATTTTGTTTTTCTGTTCACAAATCATTCTATAATTTATGCTGACGGATGTGTGAATTAGTGTTCTCATATATTTTTCTGCATGTGAGGATGAGTGAATACAATGACATCTCGAAGAGGCGAGCAAATATCTAACATGCTCGGTAGTACATAAGACCTAAGGGTGGTCCAACCAGTCAGATCCCAAGTTGGTGGCTTGCGACCACCCTTAGGTAGGAATTTGTCGCAAAGCACGTAATAAAATGTAATGTAAATGTGTGTAATTTTTGCAATAGTTCCCTCTCGGTTGCTGCATCAGGAATTCTTTCGTAGTTGCTGGTATCCATAGGCCGTGACGATTATAACTTAGTTACTTATCATCTGTTGACTCGTCTGCTATATCATCACGCCTGTATTCTCCGAAGGTTAGGCAGAAATGTACTAAATGTACACCCATATTTTTCTGGGGCACCAGCAATTCTGCAGTCGCTCTTGGGACCACTAAACTAATGGACCAGAAGCTATTTTTATAGTTTTAGTAAGGGGATTTGTAGAAGCCGATAAAATAAAAACAACAAAAACTATAAACAAAAAAATATATCACACTTGATTGTAATGTTCATTGAAAACCCACGCCCGTTCTCTCCGAATAAGATATTGACTAAATCATGTCATCAGAATTATGCACGCTCATCAACTTTTGCAATGAATGACATTCAATTGTAAATTGACAAATACAATACTCGATGTCTTTAGCCACACCCATAAAGCATTATGTTTGCTCACATAAAGTTCAACGACAACAATTACGAAACTTTATGAGCATTGAGAATCAACTGAATGACAGCTGTGCTTGTGTGTACATTAAAATACTACTTACTCTTACTATGAAGATTCGACTAAAATTCGCAATTTACACCAAAATCTTCTAAGTTTACGATTTTTTTCAGCAAAAACTTTAATACTTAATTGTGATTAAGTTCCTGTGGCAATTTCGTCTTCCATGTACCAAGAATGTGATATAGACGAGCAATTATTTGCGAAAACGAAAAAAAACATTTGGCGCCCAAGGCTCAGATAATTTAAATTCGCGTAGTAGTTCACTACATCATCATCATCATCATCAACCCATTATATTGTCCCACTGCTGAGCACGGGTCTCCTCTCAGTACGAGAGGAATTAGGCTATAGTCCACAACGCTAGCCTACTGCGGGTTGGCAGACTTCACACGCCGTCAAGAAAATCAATCAGGCATGCAGGTTTCCTCACGATGTTTTTCCTTCACCGTTTAAGCGCGTGATAATTAATTATTAATACGCACATGACTTCGAAAAGTCAGAGGCGAGCCTGGATTCGAACTCGAGACCTTTGACTTGGCAGTCCGATGGTCATATCACTAGGCTATCACTGCACTCACTACACTAGTAGTTCACTACAACTTAAGATTAATTAATTATTTTAAACCTTATGTAAGGCTAATTTGATTTGAATAATGTGTTTACATCGTGTCTTAAGATACAGTAACAACTTCGTAGATAATAAATTTAATTACTTACCACAATTAGCAATTATAATCTTAAACAACAAACCGTAACAATAGGCTTTCTACTCCGTAATAATAATGTATAATCACCGTCCGTTTCCAAGTAACTATTTTAAGTGTAATTAATAAAACATAATTACATATTCTGTAATAATTTATTTGCATTTCACATAACACATAACATACCATCACGCCTGTATTCCCCGAAGGGTTAGGCAGAGGTGTACTTAATGTACACCCTCAGTTCGCCGGTATGTTTAGGTCCCATGTAATAGGGGGCGAGCCTATTGCCATTCACCGGGCACAAATCCAGACTCCGAGCTGCTACTGAGAATTTCATAGACAAAACCCAATAACACTTTGCTCGACCTGGGGATCGAACCCAAGACCTCTAGCGTAGTAGTCGCGATTGGGACTACTAGACCAACGAGCAGTCATTTTGCATTTCACAATGTTCTGAAAATGGCTAATATGGGTGAACAAGGGCTTGTGTGTATAAAACCTATGTAGCCATTTAGCCAATGATATACAACCTTAGTTTTTGTTTACCCGAAAACCGAAAGGAGTTTGTTCAGAATCAATTGTAATGGTTTTTAGTCCATGTTATGTTTTTACATTTTAAAAATTATTCAACTTGGACACACATTTTATACTCGTACTTACGTAACGGGGAGGCCAATCACTCGCCTGCGCCCTTAGCTCTTCGTACCCACCCACGCAAATTAGGTAAATTGGCAAATTAGGACAAACTTTTGAGAACTTGACCGCGTGAGTTTCAATAAAAAAAAAATTTTTTTTTCTTACTTTTCAAATCATATTAGAGTTGGGGTGTTTCGGCTTTAGGGGAAACAAAAATCAACGTTGTATAAACTATAATTGTAATTGTATGTAGCGGTCATTTGAAGAATTAGGTAGGTATTCCATATGTGTACCTTTTCCCCTATTATTAGAGTAGAATCTTGTAGAATACACTTTCGGTAGTAAATGTACTTAAAATATATTTATTTTGTAGATTTAGTCATTTATTTTTGTCGAGCAAAATTATATTGGGGTTTTCTATGAAATTCTCAGTAGCAGCTCGGACTTTCGAATTGTACCCGGTTAATGGCAATAAGCTCGGCCCCTATTACATGGGACTTAAACACACCGGTGAAATGTGGGTTCCCTTCGTGGAAAACAGGCGTGATGGTATGTTAATGTATGACCTTTTTCCTATCTAATATTTGTGTCACGTATTTTAAACTAAGATCACTATCAAGAGACAAAAACGCACAAATCGTATCAACAGTTATCTAGAAATCAATCGAAAATGATCTAGATTCAAATCTAAAAACCGGCCAAGTGCGAGTCGGACTCGCGCACGGAAGGTTCCGTATCATTACGATTTATGACGTATTAAAAAAAACTATTTATTAGATCTCGTCCAAACCAATTTTCGGTGGGAGTTTACATGGTAATCTACATCATATATTTTTTTTAGTTTTATCGTCCTCTTATTTTAGAAGTTACAGGGGGGGGACACACATTTTACCACTTTGGAAGTGTCTCTCGCGCAAAATATTCAGTTTATGACGTATTAAAAAGAAACTATTTACTAGATCTCGTTCAAACCAATTTTCAGTGGAAGTTTACATGGTAAGTTACATCACATATTTTTTTTAGTTTTATCGTTCTCTTATTTTAGAAGTTACAGGGGGGGGACACACTTTTTAGCACTTTGGAAGTGTTTCTCGCGCAAACTGTTCAGTTTAGAAATAAATGATATTAGAAACCTCAATATCATTTTTGAAGACCTATCCATAGATACCCCACACGTATGGATTTGATGAAAAAAAACCCCCAAAATTTATTGTTTTTTTTTCTATTTTTGTGTGAAAATCTTAATGCGGTTTATAGAATACATCTGCTTACCAAGTTTCAACAGCATAGTTCTTATAGTTTCGAAAAAAAAGGCTGTGACACGATCGGACAGACCGACAGACGGACATGACGAATCTATAAGGGTTCCGTTTTTGCCATTTGGCTAAGGAACCCTAAAAATCAGTATCGGATCTGCAATAGATAACGGAAATAGTGACTATGTCTAATTAATTAGTTCATCAGTCGTCACCATCAGCCATTTCTGTGGTAAATTGGGTTAACAACTGTAGTGGATCCGATTTTTATCCAAAAATTTGTGTTACACACAGATGTGTATGTAAATTCATATATTTTCCATAAAATGTGTGTATGTACCTAAAGACCAAAGCAATACAGGGTTATTTCCCTGATGCAACAGTTTTTTTTTAAAGACAGGAACAAAATATTCGATAATACGAGTGCAATAATGGCCTAGTGATATTACCATTGGACTGCTAAGTTAAAGGTCTCAGTTCACATCTAAGGCACCTGTGAGTTTTTAAATTCTTGTGCGTAATAATAATTAGGAAACTCAAAGAGCTTCATAGAAAAACTCAATAACACTTTACTCGACCAGGGAATCGAACCCAAGATGCAGTCGCGCTTGAGACCACTAGACTAATTAGGCAGTCTAGTGTCCACACTACCTAATATTAATGCGAAAATATGTGTAACCATTTCAGAAATAAACCTTTACAAAGCTTTTGATAAAATCTAATTTAAATTCGACGTGCGAGTAGAAGCGTTTCGCTACTGCGCTTCCTTCGGTGAGCGAGAGGGCCGGAGGCCCAATTCCTCCCTCAATCCCCTTCTTTCTCCTTTTCTCCATCCCCTCCTTTTCCCTAGATAGGCTCGGCAACGCATCTGCAACTCCTTTGGGTTTGCAGATGTCCATGAGCAGCGATGACTACTTACCATCAGGTAGCTCGCCTCTTCGTTTGCTGAGTTATCCCATAAAAAAAACTGATAAGGAAGACAGATTGCTTCCTGAGAAAGGACATAGATAACCCTTTCTTTAAAAAAAATAAGTAAATGGTCCTTTTACGATATGAGTGAGAGCTAGCTAGTTGTTTATGGCTTGTACCACGAACAGTATGTCTAGACGTGTAGCGTCAGCCGTTTGTTGAACTCACTTTCTGAACACAATAATAATTAATATATGATGCGTTTCTGGATTAATTTTGTAATTATCTTTTCAGTGTTGTGACTCACCCGTCATATAAATATACATATGTACTGTAAAACTGTAATTATTTCCTGTATCGCCTTGGATAATTTGTAATGTAATCAAGAGAGATAGTATGTCATGTTATGTAAATTACATGAATAATTAACTTTTTTAAAAGTAAATTATTCATAAAGTTTTTTTTTGAAGCGGCGAGCGGCGATAGACTAATCTACTGGCTAAGGCGTTGGACTTACGATTATGTGGTTGCTGGTTCGAACCCCACCCATTGCACTACCGATGTGATCCCAGTCGTAATACAAGCCTATAGTTTAACACGAGGGGTTAACAAGAATACTAGTAATGTGCGACCCACATTGCTAGTAAGCTATAAAAAAAAAAAAAGTAAACCGACTTCATGAGGTTAGTTGCCGATATCTATTTAGAATTAATATTGGATTTCCAACTAAATTTATTTAATAAATTGTATTTTATACATTCATTGATTACTAGACAGCCGCGTTGTCTGTAGGATTCCAAACTATCCCGCGGAATAACAAATAGCCTATGTTAATCTGAAATAGTGTAGCTTTCTTATGGTGAAGGAATAATTAAAATGTAACCGATTTAGAGTTTATCGATTGCAAACAAACAAAATTTTCCCTTTAATAATATTAGTATATTATAGATGTAAATCAAAAATAAAGATAATTTATTGTCTTTTTTTTTATTTAGCCAAATATTAACAAAGATTTTGGGGCGAACTAAACCATGCATTTTACAGGGACCCTGGGGGAATGGGGCAGAAATAACCCTTCTTTCTGCATCATTCACCCCTTTCTACCTATTTATTATAATGATAAACAACTTACACAGATCTATAATAACTTCCTCATAAAAATTGTAGTTTGCACTAAAGTCCCAGCTAATTAATCACCCATTGAATAATAAATCGTTATCTTTAATAATTAATGAACTAGTTCACGTAATAATGACATAATAACATGAAAAGTTACTATTCTACACAATTTTATTACGACATGAGAATGTTTATAAACATTTGTAACTTTTAAATTTTATTGTACTTAGTCCGTTTTGCTTTGTTGTTTCAATGGTGTGAAGTTTTTTGTTTTTATGATGACCTACCATAAACGCGTAAAATTAAAATTCCTTTCTCATTTTGCGCAACTTTACTGATAATTTTTATTATTGTTTATTGAATTTTATTTATGAGACATACGACAGTCAGTCACTCTTAATATACAACATTGTTTTCCCTGAAGCCGAAACACCCCAACTTTAATTCAATTTTAAAAGTAATACTAAATAAATAAATATGATTAAAACTCATGCGTTGACGAGCTCAAAATTTTTCTAATTTACCTATTTTTTTAATTTCCGCGGGTGGGTACGAAGAGCTAAGAGCGCTGGGCGGCGCAGGCGAGTGATTGAACTCCCCGTTCGGTGTTACTTGTGCCGATTTTACAACAAAACATTGAAAGAAAGAAAGAAAATGTGTTAGAATTGGTGACCAACATGAATAACTTTTAAATGTAAAAATATGACATGGGCTAAAAACCATCGCAATCGATTCAGTTACTGATTCTGAACAAACTACTTTCGGCTTTCGTAAACAAAAACTAACGTTGTATGGTACCAGCTGCAAACTGTAACATAACATAACATAACATACCATCACGCCTGTATTCCCCGAAGGGTTAGGCAGATGTGTACTTAATGTACACCCACAGTTCGCCGGTATGTTTGGGTCCCATGTAATAGGGGGCGAGCCTATTGCCATTCACCGGGCACAAATCCAGACTCCGAGCTGCTACTGAGAATTTCATAGAAAAACTCAATAACACTTTGCTCGACCTGGGGATCGAACCCAAGACCTCTAGCGTAGCAGTCGCGATTGGGACCACTAGACCAACGAGGCAAACTGTAAAATTTCTCCAAATGATTTTAAACCTTAAAGTAGCTATAGATTAAGTTCAAAAGCAACTGAGAAAATTGGACATATAGTGGAACTTGATGTGCTGGCCACCGTACCATGATAACAATTATGACTCTTTTTATACAGTTTGTTCGAAATAAGTAAGCCGATCGGAAGTTAGCCGTTCCGTACCGCGGTGATAAAATCGTTTAATTAAGTGTTTTAATACATAAATATCGGAATTAGTATACAAAATAATAAGAAATGTGAAACATATACGACTCTAATTATCTTTACACCGACTCTTTCTATTAAAATTTACCACTTCTAAACCACTTGCAGACAACTTCCGACCGGCTTACTTATTTCGAACAAACTGTACCATAGCTCATGATTCATGATACGATTAAGAATAGCTAAAACAGCTAAAAGTATGCATTATTGGTATCATTATGGCTCTCACAGAATAAAGGGGCACAAGCCAAAATATGAACCAGCAACTTGCTCTTTAAAACAGAAAATTGAGTATGTAATTTTGAACGAAATCTTAAAATTAAAATGTCATTTTGACTTATGCCACTACGTGGTTGACCAACGATCATTATTGTGTGATCTTTATCATAATTATAGTCTCATTAAAATGTATTTTTTATGCTTATGGAAGTATGTTAACTTCAACCACGGAAGAACCACTTTCAAAAGAAATTCAGCCTATTTTCTAAATTTTTTCTTTACCCTTTTCACTTTGATACGATTTTTCCAAAAAATCTATTTGTAATAGAGTATTAGTATTTTACCGACTTCTAAGACACGTAATATGTTCCCAATAGTTGTCTGAAAGAAATTGCTTTTAGAGATAAGACCGCTAATTGTACATACTTACTACAATTGTTTTGTATTTTGTTTCTTGTGTACAATAAAGAATAATCTATCTGTCTATCTATCTATGTTCATAAATTTCGAACACTTTTTAATTATAGGAATAGTTTTCTTTTATTTTATAAATTTAAAAAGTCAGGCGCCTTCTACTACGAATTTATTTATCGTTATTCTATTCTGATCAATTACATTCATCGTTAAATATGTTTGCAGTAGTCGAAAGCACGCGATCATTATTCTAATATCCAGTTAAATTATATAATACCTACACCAACTCTTTTAAATACACAATGTTATGCTATAATTTAGCAACACAATAGGTATTTGGTAGAAAACAAAACTCGGTAATAACAGTGTAGGGCGTTTAAACAGAAAACAGTTACATTAAAACTGTGTAACGTAACGGATAATAACATGTTACATTTGAGAAAGTGCTTTTTACGAGGTTTTTTTAATTGTACGCCTCTCTTTTTGATTACGTAAACCGATCTTCAAAATTGTAACATTGCGCTGTCGAATAACAAAAAATGTGGATCGATTGAAATGCGAAGGTAGCTGGTGCTAAGGACTGTCTTTACTTTCTTAACTTTGAAGTCAGTTCGGCCAGAGCAAATGTAACATGTTCCTGTAAGGGTGTTGTTTAGGCATACCATCACGCCTGTATTCCCCGAAGGGTTAGGCAGAGGTGCACTTAATGTACACCCACAGTTCGCCGGTATGTTTGGGTCCCATGTAATAGGTGTTGTTTAGGCACAAGATTGTAATTCCGTTAAGTTACACAAATTTCTTCGTTTTATTAGTAATTTTGGATCGGTAAAAGTAATTACCTATGTGGACATCTTGGCGGTTTTTAAGATCAAGTAAGAAGCTTCTAGATGGCACAAATAATATAAACTTTTTTGTTGACAACAGATTAACATTGATGTTTGACAGCAAATTTTTGGTTAAAGGGCGCTCGTACAGTTGTGATATGGTGGACCAGTGACCATGCTTCTAAAACTATTGAGCTTATCATACCTTTAAAAATCGTAAGCAGTGTTCTGTAAACTTCTGTATAACCTTTTTTTTTGGGGAAGCAGCGGCAGTAGCAGGGGTATGTCGGACCGGTACCTACAGACTGAAAACCGCACTAGTCTGCCCTGGCACGGCCTTGGGGTTCGTGACATTCGCCAGGACCCTTGTCAAAGGAGCTTATTAGTTGCCCTGACAAGAACTTCTTGCGTCCTAGGGAAGTTACGTAGAAACTCAGTTCTCTCCTATTTTTGTCAGTGACAAAAACAAAAGATCCAACCAAATTATAGGCACTAACTTACGAAACTGTTTTAGACAAACATTATTCTTTCCTCAACTAACCGGTGCACAACTTTTATACACACGTGCTCTTGTACATCCATATTAGCCATTGTTTACATATAGGTTAGAAAGGGCAGAGTCTGTTGTTGTTTTCTCGGTCCTTTCATTTTTAACAAAGTTAATAAACTAATATCAATCTATAGTCTCAATAGAAATGAGTGTAAAATCAAAGTTACTTCCTGGTTGCGGGGTTTAGACTATCATGAAACGGAAAATCTTCTGACGGTGTTACGATAATAAGTTTTCGTATGAAGAATATACATAAAAAACCATGTTTAAATAACAAATTAATTAATTTAAATTAACACACCCTCTCACACACATACACGTACATTATCAGAATTTACAAAGAGAGGTTCTATATGTTTACTATATTCTAATAATCAAAACGTTTAGTTATAAAACTTAGCCTACTAATGTTTAGTCTTGTCAATAAAATGGAATGGAATAAGTAGTTTCATAATTCACTTCTAAAGGGGGTTGCGCCATATGCCGAAACACAGGTCCTACCTAGTTTGGCAGTGGATGCTGTTCGTAGTTTTGTGTAAGTATTCTAGTCCATGCATTTACATGCATGGACTAGAACACAACAATATTGTAAACATTTTTTCTGGCAATAAAGTTATTTATTTATTTTAGGTAGCTATATGTTGTACTGAACTAGTATCAAAAAAATAGCTATTATGTCAAAGAGAGTTAATGTATTTTTATCTTTGCAGGACAAGCAGCGCCCTCCTATTTACAACCCTGAGGACTACGCGACGTCCCTGAAGAAATGGGGCAAGAAGACAGGTGGCGCGACCCTCTACGACCTGGAGGCAGGTCCAGACGTAAACAAGTCCAGGACGCTGCCTAACCAGGGCAGTAAGGACTTCAGGTACGCCAACTTCTAGATCATCATTATCAGTCCGTATTTGTGCACGAAGCAATCATACACCACTGGCTTAGGCGTAGCCGCGTAGTCTTCACTCAAGAATCCTCTTGCTCCCACGGTTGTCTGTTCTCCAAGACGTGACAGGCCCATTGCCAATTTAGCCTAATTTTAGACGCATATATTATGGTATTCCTTTTGAGCAATAGCAGTTACTTTGGTCCTCTGACGCATAACATTGTTGCGGATAGAAAGTTAAAAGCCACTAATGAGTTGTGATGCACAAAACGTGTCACTTTAACAATGACTGTTCTTCTAACTTTTGCGTAAACGTATTGCTTCGAACATTAATCTTTGTCTTTTATACTTAACATATGACAGAAGAACAATAAAGGCTGGGCCAGTGTGTAATCGTCTTTAAATAAAAAACATATCGTTAGAATCCTTTCATAACTTACCTACGTGACGAAACTCGTTATGCAATAACCGATCAGGTTTTAAAAAAATGTAACAAAATGTTTTTTTTAATCCGTCTCGAAGGACCAAAAAATCAGCATGTGGAGGGTCACTGTGTCCAATTTTAATAAACCACCTCAGAACCTTCTTGTGCAACATCCTCGTTTATTGATATGTACCTATCTTCTTACTATTTACGTTGCAAATATAAATTATGCTTTTTATAGTAATCTATATCTATATTATTGGGTGTATATTTTAAATTTTATTTTAAATCCTTTTATACGAAAAGTACGGTGGCTAGCACATCTAGTTACCATAAAATGTCAAATTTTCTCAGTTGATTTTGAAGTTTATCTTCAACTTTATCATTTGAAGAAATTTGATAGTTTTGTATATCTTGACCTGTGCTGGCGACGGTACATTAAAATCAATCCCATTCTTAATTTCAGGAACCCATGCCTGGGCTTAGGTGAAGAGATGACACTGCGTCAGTTCGGCACTCCCAGTGAGTTGCTCACCAAGCTTAGAGCTGATCTTCGTCTATCTTTTCCAAGGTATGTATTTAAAAAAGCTATATAATGGGAATACAAGAATTCTTAGTATCGCTTTTATACATATTTTTGTATTTTTTTATACATTTTCCATGCAAAGAATAAAAAGTTATTTTAGTGAAGGAAAAATCGCAGTGTTATTGGGTTTTTCTTTGCCATTCTAAGTAGCAGTTCGTAGTCTGGATTTGTGTCCGGTTAATGGCAATACGCCCCCTATTACATGGGAACTAAACATACCGAGTGCAGTGATAGCCTAGTGATATGACCATTGGACTGCCAAGTCAAAGGTCTCGAGTTCGAATCCAAGGCATGCACCTCTGACTTTTCGAAGTTATGTGCGTATTAATAATTAATTATCACGCGCTTAAACGGTGAAGGAAAACATCGTGAGGAAACCTGCATGCCTGAGAGATTTTCTTGAGGGCGTGTGAAGTCTGCCAACCCGCAGTAGGCTAGCGTGGCGGACTATAGCCTAATCCCTCTCGTAATGAGAGGAGACCCGTGCCCAGCAGTGGGACAATGTAATGGGTTGATGATGATGCTGATGAAACATACCGGCGAACTCGAACCCAAGACCTCTAGCGTAGCAGTCGCGCTTAGGACCACTAGACTAATGAGGTAGTTATTATTAGATTCATAGGGCAGTTAACGGCAAATTTAACTTCATTCCTTTAAAAATATACGAGTGTAAAGAAACAACAGCTGAAAAAATCTGTAATGACCACACTTAGCCATTACAGGCATTTACTGGTAGCCACAGTATATAAAATTACTAGTTTAACGATCTTCTTGACGGCATGTTACACTGTTGTTGTCTAATGACTTGCAGTACAAGGCATAAGCTGAAGCGGTTATCGTCGTATATGGTTCGAGAAAAGAGCTTCCCTAAATTTATTTATTGCATGCAAAACTTACAGCTAATACTTAAAGCTAAATAACTGCAACTTGCTCTAGAGACAATTAATAACAAGTTTCCACTTATAAATACAGAAAAATTATTCCTTAAGTGAAATAAAAGCAAGCACTATCAAAAAAAGTCTTTGAAAGCTCGGCAATGCTTCAGGAACTCCTCTGTTGCTGAAGCTGTCCATGGGCGGCGATGAAGATATAATTTGGACTGTTTAAATCACAAGTGAATCGGTTTAAGAAGATATAATTTGGACTGTTTAAATCACAAGCGAATCGGTTTCTTTTAGGCAATCGCAGTGTCGCTTAACATCAGGCGAACTGGCAGTCAAAAAAAACATATATCAACTCGGTCTATCCCTCGGGAGATACGCGAGTGATAAGATATAAAGAACAGTAAGAACCTAAGATAAATAGTAATCAGATCTTCATTTGGACCACAATTATTAAGGTGCATCATAAAGTGATATCTAAAAATACCGCACGAAAAATAAGGCACAGACTTTAATAAAGACAGAAATAACAATTTTATGATCTTTTACAGACTTTTTATTATTTTATTGAACCTCGTAGGCTTTAAATTTTAAGTCTATCTAGGCGTAAGATGTTATCAAGTTTCATAAAATCTATATTTTATAGCCGCTTGTAATTAAGACGTTTATTGTTGGTTATTTAAAGAAATGTTAATGACTTTTTGTGGATAAATAAAATTCATTTTGTTAAAATATTTCAATACGAATAAAACATTACTAGCTTTTTTGTGGTTTGGAAGAACATAGCATTGACTGCGGTTTCATTCGCGTTGTTAAGGGATTATTTACAAAAGTTGTTGTTTTGAGCCCACTATATTGGATTTTCTTCAATATGTACAGACATCGGCCTGTTACAATTTTTTTATTATAATACTCGGAACAACGTGATATTTTGTTATGAAACACTTAAAATTACGATGTACAGTAAGCCAAGGTTTCTATTAGGACATTATATTTACGACACATATAGTTTTTATATCGACCACATTCTAAATTTTATTATGAACGTTATTTTTCAACTTGGCAAAAATGCAAGTTTAATCAAAATTGGTTCAGTGGTTTTCAAGATATATCATGGGCTGTTAAGTTGCTTTTTAACCCCCGACACAAAAACAACAGGGTGTCATAATAAGTTTGACGTGTCTGTGTGTGTGTCTGTCTGTGGCACCGCTCCCGAACGGATGAACCAATGTTGGTTTATTTTTTTGTTTGAAAGGTGAATAAAAGAAAGTCGGGAGTGTTCTTAACTGTGTTTGATGTAAATCGGTCGGGATATAATGCAATTGTCGGTGTTTTTTTTAATTGTATTTACTTCAGTATTGCCAATTCAAGGTCTGCCAGACCTAGTTTTGCCCGCGATGCCGTTATCTTCGATTTACTAGTATTCGTTATCTCTTTCAGATTATAATTATTTCCTTATAGTTGTTAAACTGCGGTTGCTGATTTCATCAGTCGTAAAACTGTACTGTAGAAAATAAGTGATAACTAAATTAAACAGGAAGAAATATTTATATTTCTCGGTATTTTCAACGTCTATAAAAAAGTATCGTAAGAAAACATCTGTCACGCCTGTTTTATCTGAAAGGCGAAGTGGAGATGTACTGATGTACACCCACACTTCGCCGTTATGTTTTTAGGCAGAAATACAAATTTAGAGCTGTCTCATTTACCGATCGTAAGCTCGACGGTGATCACCTAAAGTGCAGTGATAGCCTTGTGATGTAACCATAGGACTGCCAAGTGCAAGGTCTCAGGGTCGAATTCGAGGCACGCACCTCTGATTTTTCTAAGTCTTTTGTCGAGTCATGTTCATACGCACAAGACTGTTTATTAATAGTTTGTTAATAGTAAATTATCGCGCGCTCAAATGGTGGAACTTGCCTGATGGGTGTTCTTGACGGCGTGTGAAGTCTGCCAACCCGCAGTAGGCTAGCGTGGTGGACTATAGCCTAATCCTTCTTATTCTGAAAAAAGAACCGTGCCCAGCAATGGTACAATATATTGTGTAGGAGATAATCATATTCCCAGTAGCAACTTGTAGTTGGAATTTGTGAGCATCCCGAAGTCAACGTTCTAAAAATTTCAATACATAAATAAAATAATATTATTGCTAAGGCGGAGCGCCTTTTATAGCCGTTTTTTTTAAGTTTTTGTATTTCGAATAACTGCGATTATTCCTGCGACTCCCACAGGTAATTGTTACTATAATTTTTCTTTATGTCGTCAAATTATACCCCTGCGTTTATTACTCTGAGCTTCTATTAGGGATGTCACTGAATCAAAGTCCTCTTCAGACGATTAAATATCCCATTTTATCAATAATAAATATAATAGGAACAGGGATATAAGAAATAATCTAAAGATACTCCAGGCGCTTTGTCCACCAAGCAACCGCGAGTCCCAATCACCCGGTCGAAATTTGCCCTGACTTTTTTTAGACAACTAAAAATATATAAATAAATACATACACGCACTATTTTTCCACATGGGTAGGCAGAAATAAAATAAACAAAAAAGTAACGTTATTTTCACATTATTCTCTTCTGACAACCCTAATGCGGTAGGCACTTACTGATGACGTTTTAAATAAGAGGCGGCTAAAATGGAAAAAGTAATGTCCTTACGAAGATAAAAAGTTTTAGGACTCTTTCAAATGATATTGATAAAATTAAAAGAGCAGCTGCTTTTGAATATTCGATAGCATTCTGGTTGTTAAAACAAAAATGCAAAAGGTTTATTTATTAATACGATTACAGTACAGTAATCGACGGCCTCATTAGTCTAATGGTCCTAAGCCCGACTGCTACGCTAGAGGTCCTAGGTTCAATCCCCAGGTAGAGCAAAGTGTTATTAGGTTTTTCTATGAAAGTCTTCCGGTTAATGGCAATAGGCTCGCCTACATGGGACCTAAACATACCGGCGAAATGTGGCTGTACATTATCACACCTCTTGCCTAACCCTTCGGGGAATACAGGCGTGATAGTATGGTATGAATGTGTACCTACATATTTTTGCTCGCGACTGTATAATGAGAGATTAGGTGATACTATTACTAATGTATAGCTTCGCGGAGGAATGAAACCTCGTCCCTGTAACCCCAGCATTTATAGTGGAGAGGCGGAACAGCCATGTGGTTTTAGCCGGTAGGTCACCCATTCTGGGTGGAGTCCGACACGCCCCGTCAACTTCCCCAGGCGGCGGCAGTCCATGGAGATTGCCACACCTGAACCAAAAATGGAAACAAAAAACTAACGAAATACTACTTTCTTTTGTTTCAGCTTCGTCCAAGAGTTCTCCTGTGAGCCGCTAGATGGCGTTACATTGTTACTGGAACTCTTGCGCAACGTGCAGCTTAGTCAGTCAGGAGAGGGGGCGCGGGGACCTCCCGCTGTGAGAAGAAGGCCGCTTCTTGATGAATTGGCGTGTTTGTAAGTAGTAATTAACTCCTACCGTATTTTACTTGGTCCATAGAACTAATATGCAATTTTCAGCTCTATTTTTAAATGTGCTCTGTCACCGGGAGCATTCGCCTTCGCATTCGCCATTGAGCATTACATTACAATACTGTCTCAATGACTTGACGAGCACTTGCCTGTAATATAACAAGCACATATAGTTTGTCGTGGTAGGGCCACGCTGTTCGCAGCATGAATGGGCCGGCTTGACCGGGGAAGTACCACACTCTCGCAGAAGACCGACGTCCGAGTAGTAGCGTTTAATTACTGCGCTTCGTTCGGTGAGCAAGAGGGCCGGAGGCCCCATTCCTCCCCCAATCCCCTTCCTTCTCCTTTTCTCCTTCCCCTCCCTTTCCCTAAATAGGCTCGGCAACGCATCTACAACTCCTTTGGTTTTGCAGATGTCCATGGGCGGCGATGACTACTTACCATCAGGTAGCTCGCCTGCTCGTTTGCCGAGTTATACCATAAAAAAAAAGCACCGAGTTGAGTTAAATTATGCACTGCTAGATTCTCTTCCCTCACCAATGTAATGTTTGAATCAGGTTGCAAACTGTAGGTTGGTTCGGTTAATTAGGTTTTTCTCCCTCACTGATGCAATGTTCGACTAAGTTAAGTTGTTAGGGGTAGCTTTGAATAAAGGGCAAGGTTTCGATTTAAAAAGGTTTAAAAAGAATTTATGGAGAGGACATTGGAAACATTCACGTAGACAGATGTTGTTGTCGCCTGAAATGTAATCTCATTCCCATGTATGAAAATGTATGAAATTCCCAGTAGCAGCTCGGAGTCTGGATTTGTGCCCGGTTAATGGCAATTGGTTCGCCCCCTATTACATAGGACCTAAAACATACCGGCGAAATGTGGATGTACATTATTACACCTCTGCCTAACTCTTCGGGGAATATAGGCGTGATGGTATGTTAACTTAACAAAACATTCCTGACTTTTTAGACAATGTCTTTGGAGCTGCTGCAGCCGATACCCTGATTGTGTGCGGAGACTGGTGGCTGGCTCCAACGGCGTGTACACCCTCACCGTGTGCATCATGTCCACCGTCAACAAGTCCAGGGTTTTGGCGCTTCAGGTTTGAAATGTTTTAATTTTGTAAGACCTGGCTTATTCGTGGCAACCATATTAGACCGACTGCGGTCGCAGTGAAAAACAAAATCAGCCTCATTAATCTAGTGATCGTAAACGCGACAGTTATGGTAGAGGACCTGCGGTCAATTCCCAGGTTGAGCAAAATGTAGTAGCAGTTCGAGTATATAATACTACTAATCAGTTCTATTTGGTTTGACTGAAATCTGAGTCCAACATTGGCAGATTTAAAATATATATCTCATCGTCCCCAAAAAACCCGACTAGGACACTCTTGAATGCCTTAGATTGTGTCTGTTCAATGTATAATTTAGGTCCTTTTATTTCAGCTTCTCACAAAAGCGTGTTACCCACCAGCCAAAGGCCACAGTATGGTTTCCGAAGCCCTATCGACTCTGCGCCTCAGATACGGGGAACCTGTCCGCTTCAGGTTCCTAGTGGGTATGTTGCAGAGTTCCGGAGGCTCTGGAGACCTGCAAGCAGCAGGCCTCTCCTTCATCAACGCACTATTGCGCAGTGCTCCAACTCCTCAGAGGAAACTATATATCCAAGCTGAGCTGGAGCAGGCTGGCTTTGATATTGTTACTTTGAAAAAGGTATGATATGAAATTATAATAGTGATTTAGTGGGTATTCTGAAAATCGTCTAACATCTATAAAGACAATAGCAGTTTAAGAGAAACCTATGTATAGTACAGTAATGGTCTATATTATAGTTATTTAATTAATGAACTAAAATCAACATATAATTTTTTTAAACTCTAGTAATTGTTCTTTTGAGATTGTAAATATATTTTATTATACCTCTTTATTTTTTTTACTTTATATTAGTTCTTTATTTATTCTCACTTGCAAGACGTGCCATTACTTTGTTTTTCATATTCCTCATTTAACGATCTCTTAGGAACCAGCAACTAAGATGGTCTTAAAAAGATTTTTATATATTACTTACAGATGGTAGCCAAACTGCCTAATGCTAACGACCAAGTGACAAGAGAGATTGAAGATTATGAGAAACAATTAATTGATATTGATACGTTGAGCGAGAAGGCGAATGAAGCTCAGAGGGAGAAGGATGATATGAGAAACAAGCTAGAATTGCTTGAGAAAAGAGTGAAGGTAAACAACATTTCTGAGATCTATATCACACTACCTCAAACCTGCTTTAATTTAGTAATGTTTCGTTTTAATAGTGAACCTATTTTTTAGTTAGGTAACTTAAAATGTCACTTTACTTAATAAGTGAGCATTGACAAAATATATCCCTTATTCTTACAGATTCTTCAAGAGGAGAAAGGGATTCTGCTGTCGTTAGAAAAGTGCTTGAAGGAAAAATGTTGTGAGCTTCAAGAAGAAGTGTCCTCGCTGCGGTCTGAACATGGTAACTCTAACAGAAAGAAACCGTTTGCCATGAAGAAAAAATCATCAGTTCATAAAAATAGAGGTATGTATTTATATTTTTGTTTAACTGAGCGTTTATGACATTTAAAAGAAAAAACTTATTTACTTATTATTTATTCTAATACGCTTTTATTACGCTTGCAGACGAATCATCACCACCAGAAGACGAAGGTATCAGTTCCTCGGAGAGATCTTTAAGCCCTGAAGGTGATCCTCAAGGAGACTCAATGGTCTACGAAGTTTTCAACGTCAAAAACGAAACATTCGACCTAATGCGAAACAAACGTTCATTACACAAAAAACTAGAAAGCAAAAAGAACGATAAGAAATCCTCTGATGAAGATGAAACAACTATAGATGAGGTTATTCAAGAATTGAGGAATATTGTTAATCATGCTGAATCGGAACAGTATGCTAAGGATGGTTTCAATGATGATCGCTCTTCTAGATGTAATCAAACATCAGAAATCAACGTTCCAATTAACGCTTTTGAATGTAAAAAGCATAGAGATGAGAAAGAAGATTCTATTACTAGTACTAGACACAGCATACAGATAAAAGGTAAAGAGGAATTCCCTGACGATAGTGTTGAAGAAGATCAAGAATCTGAAATAGTTCCAAGCAAAATAGTCCCTCACCCACCTAGAAAGGCCAAGAGCCTCTTACATTTATTTGTACCTCCGGTAGTAGATCAAGGATTGGTATATAAACCACCTGACCTATACGATGATAACTTCTATTCTAGTGACGAAGGGTCTGACTCTTTACTGAGCGCCTCAAAATACATACAGCCAGTTAGCAAGAAGCCTTCTGTTTCCAGCTTTGATTTTCACGAATGTCGAGCTGTATTTAACTCAATTACGGATAAGAATAAGGACCAGAGTAGAACGAAGCGTTCTAGAACTCGTTCGAGGGAAGGAAATAAGAGGTCGTCTATCAAAAGAAGTGAGTCTTTCCAAACCTCGGAGAAAGGATCTCGCCAACGCGAGTACATTGATAGTATGTTTTATGCAGAAACTCCTACTCCCTTCATTGATTCAATGGGTCCAGTTGAAAGATCCAATTCTAAATGCAACCGAGTGGATGAAATCGTAAACTTGATTGAGTCCAAGAAGCTGACAAAAAGCCTCGACAGGATCGATGAAGGCCTTAACTCAATGGTAGATATCGTAATGTTATCTGAACCGAGAAAGCCCGTCTGGCCTTATGAAAGACGACAAAGATCCTGCTCAAGAACAAGCAGCGATGGAGGAAATGAGAGCCCTTTGATCCCTGTAAAAAGATCCAACAGCAAACTCACCAATATCCATCGCTACGATGCAAAATCAAGTCTCAAAGACGATGGAATCAAAACAGACTCCCAGAAATTTTACATGCCGCAATCTAAATTGAATTCTGGCTTAGACAGCCCTACTGGTTTCAATAGCTCCACATTCCTGGTGAAACGTGGTCATAGCAACGCTGGTTTTTATTCTGGACCCCATATGCTGAGAGATGCTCCAGCCAGCATGACTAGTCTTGTAGTTACTGGTACACATAGCCACGCAGATTTAAAGAGAACTCTCTCCCCTATTGGTTCAACTTCAAGCAAGTTTGGTATTCACAAAGTAACGGATATGCCTTCAGGGTTGTATTAATAGGTGCTTCTTTTGTATGTTTTCGGAACCATCGACTAATTTTAGAGTTTCGTACCTAATTATAGAACTAGTGCAATATAGCCCTTTAGGATGAATTAACTTGTTAGTGAAGAATTCGGTGTTCGGGAGGCTGGTCACATATCTTATGCTTACAATCAAGAAGATTATTCACCTAGAGATTAGGCGGCAATAATATGGTAGCCAAAAATGTATTCTATGGCTATTATCATAGATTAAGTTTTTGTAACGCATTTTGTCCCAGTGGATACCATATTCGGTTTTTTAATAAGTTGTGAGTTTATTTCGATATTTAATTGTCCTTTTTTTTGTCGTATTTTCAAGAAGATCTAAATATTGTGTAGGTAATTGGTAGAGATGAGTTTATGGCGAGATATTTTGGACAAAAAAATAAACAGCTATATACAGGATATCTCAAAATAAACTGTTTTTTCTAAAATGTAACTGACGATCAGCTTTCCAGACCCAAATATGTTCATCTACTAATTTATTTTTAGTTGTTTAGCAATTAACTATTATGTATCTTGGTAATTTTGTTGATTAGCAAAATTGGCTTAAGATCGCGATGTCACAACACTGCCAGATTATTTCTTATTCAAATTAATTTATAAAGCAATTTAATTTTTGCAGAAAAACTCTGCATCATTCTCAAAATAGAAATTCGATTTTTTGCAACAAATCACGCACAATCACAAAATTATGCTAAATTCCTATAAAAAAAAAATACTTCTTTTAAGTGAAAATGCAGAGTTAAATCTCATCAAAGTCACTTACGACTTTAAGTACCTCAATAGCGCTATGTTGTTTAAAGAAGTCCGAATGTTTTTATCAAATTAATATCTGTGTATTGGTCTACTATCGTTCACTTATTTACTACTTGTAAATAAAGCTGTTTATCAATTTAAATGTAGCATTCACTTGTATTTACATGATTATTGTAATAAACACATGTAAGCATTGTTTTCGTTTTATTGAAATCTTATAGATTTTGCTTGTGTTGAAAAAACTCATCACCTCATGGATGATAATTAATGAATAATAAATAATAATTCTGTTTATTTAATTATTTCGGAAGCGACATCTATGCGATCCATTGATCGGAGAAATAAAAAACATAAGGAAAGGCATATAGATGTAATGAAAACAGCTAATTTGGATAATACATGTGTATTCCGTTTGATTATGTAAACATTAAAGCATTTTGAATCATTATTTAAAATTGTAGACATTGTTTTTAATTCAATAAACCTTAAAAATAAAGGTGACGATTTCTATAACAAGAATTCAATATTTTTTTGCACATGCTTTATAGTTATTAAAAAATAATTGACGGGCTACCCAAACGTGATCACCTTACCGTCGGCGTCGTATTAATTAAAAAATATAAAACATTCATATAACTTCCTACAGTAATAATCTGTTTTTTTTTCTTTTCTCTATCACAACATTTGACGTGTCAAAACAAAACAAGCATATTATAGTGCTGACAGGCTGATTAGACTATTATATTTTTATGAATTCTTATTTATTTAAATCTTATTTGTTGATTGTAAAAAATATACATTTTAACTTAAGTACACCTTTGTTATTGTATAATTGTTATCTATTATACTCGTAGTAAGAACCTATTTAAGTCAGTTTGCATCAATTAAAGTATTAAAGCCTCTATTTGCTTAAAAACTGAAGGTTCAATAAAACCAAATTTCTTCCAAATCAATCATATTTACACTATATACAACAAGGGCCAAACTATTTTCGGCTTTCGGCATCCTTCATCAATTCAATTACGTTATCGTACAAAAGTTCTTTAGTATCAATACCCCAGAGGAAATCATAATGGTTGAAGCTATCCCGACCAACCTTATAGGTGCCAACCAAGTTGGGTAAATCATCAGCGAGAAGTAGCATGTCTTTGTAATTTACTTCTTTGTCACTAAGTCCGTAATGCAAGTAGGCTGGTGCTGTGACCTTAGACAGGTCGTAAGCTGGAGGAGTGAGTCTTCCGTAGACGCTCAAATTTGTGATCGCGTTGTGGTTGTACCGCCGGAAGGCTTGGTATCGGATAACTTGACCGTAGTGGGCTACTTGGCGAATAGAAGCTCCTGCTGGTACGTGGGCTAGGAATATCGGAATCATAGTCTGCAAGCAAAGAAAAAATCTTATTTAAGGACATCTTGGCGCCCGATTTACTGTACTCCCACGATAAGTCCCATGTTATAGGGGGTGAGACCATTATACGGCACAAATCCAAACGCCGAGCTGCTACTGTAAATTTTATATTTTGTGTAATTTATTTATCAACCCATTACATTGTCCCACTGGTGGGCACGGGTCTCCTCTCACAACGAAACGGATTAGGCTATAGTCTGCCACGCTAGCCTACTGCGGGTTGGCAGACTTCACACGCCATCAAGAAAATCTCTCAGGCATGCAGATACCTGAGAGATTTTCTTTTTGAGAGAGGAAAACCTGCATTTTCTTGACGATGTTTTCCTTCACCGTTTAAGCGCGTGATAATAACTATTAATACGCACATGACTTCGAAAAGACAGAGGTGCGTGCCTTGGATTCAAACTCGAGACGTTTGACTTGGGAGTCCAATGGTCATATCACTATCTCGCTAGGCTATCACTGCTCTGCCGTGACCAGTGACCCCACCAATTTATAGATGTAAATTCGTAAATTAATGTTCGTAAAAACTTTGATGATTCAAATGCACAATCAACTTACACTATTATAATACTCTCTATCGGAGATGCCAGTGATCAAGGAACCACATAGTCCAGAAAATATGGAACCGTCAGTGCAGAAGTTTTCAGAGAACCAAGCAATGAATTCCCGGTTGCCGAAGATCTCTCCTTGGCCCATAGCGAAGGCACTAGTCTGTGAAAAACATGATAATATTATTTTTAATACTGTAACGATATCTTAAAAAATTCCAAGTACCTACTTAATGGTGCTGGCATTTCCAAGCAGACGTCCTCTGGGAAGAAACGCCGAGATAAACTCAGAGAAAGGTCTCAGTCCAAATATAATATAATCAGAATAAATGAGTATAACAAAGCAATGTCTGAAATGGCCTTTTGAAGAAAAAGCAATGGAAGCAATATTTACAATCTTAGTCAAAACCTAATGTAGAAAGGCCCAAGAAACACCAACCAACTGCTTCGGTTTCTTGAATAGAGCATAACATCACGATTCACCTTATCATCATCATAATCTACAACCTGACCTCGCCCACTGGTAAGGTTTATGCTATGCACAGTGGACTCGAACCAGTCTCACAATTCACCTCACCTCTGCCTTTCCTATCAAAAAGGGATTAAATTACCAGTTTGAGCATTATGGCCTAGAAATCGAATCCAAGGTTCATGGGCCAACCATTCACTAGTATGCTACCAAAAAATTGGATTGAGGTGATCTGATGGTACTAGTTTTATGTAGATACAGATTGGTAAGACTGGAAGCCGACCAACATGATGGAGAAATGGCTAGTAAGATGAACATCATCAGTCGCTTCATCTATATTTTTATTATTAGTCTGTCTACTGCTAATCTTATCACCTACGTAATTTTCATTACCACCTGTATAGTTATCTTGTTTTTAATAAATGCTTCAATCACGATAAACTAATTAACAGATTCTGATCTACACGAATTTTGACGTATACATAATTTATAAATTGCATCGAATCTTACCTACAATGACCTATTTCGTATATTATTATCACGTGTATATCAATTTTACGTTTGACGTCCTTACTGATAACCGTTTGCAATTAATCATGTACATATTTTATGTCTGAATCAGATATCCGTAGATTTAGAGATACTAATTTTTTGACATTGTTAATATACTGCAAATAATTCAAAATAGCAATCGTTTGCGTTTGTTCGACGATAACTTATTTGTTAATTTCTTCTAGTAACCAGTGAGCTAAACCAAGATCATCAGCTGATTTTGAAAGGAAAAGAAAATAAATCTGCCATCACTACATAGTATAAAACAAAGTCGCTTTCTCTGTCCCTATGTCCCTTTGTATGCTTAAATCTTTGAAACTACGCAACGAATTTTGATGCGGTTTTTTTTAATAGATAGAGTGATTCAAGAGGAAGGTTTATATGTATAATACATACATATTTTAGTATAGAAAAGCCGAGAAACTACGCGGGCGAAGCCGTGGGCGGGAAGCTAGTTGATAATAAATACCTAGATGATGGTAAAACTATAAACTGTTCAAGTTTGTGAATTGGAAAGTTGCAAATTATTTTCTTAGTAATCATATTTTTATTAACAGATGGTATTAATGTACTTAGTAGATAAAATGTTGTTGTTATAATGTAAGGTTTAAAAAAATACGTACCTCAATAACATTTTCAAAAGGAGCCAGAGAGTTGAACATTGATACATTATTGTGGACGAAGTACGAAGCCGGTGCTAACCCTTGGAAGGATATAAACTTTTCATTATATTCAGGCCTCAGAGAATTTAGGACTAGGAAACTAGTTCCACCCTGAGAGTGACCGATGTAGTGAAGTTTGGCCTGTCCCGTCTTCTCCAGAATGTAGTCAATGAAAGTAGGCAGGTCGAGGTTGCCGATTTCATCCCAGCTGAATTTCCAGAAGTTCTGGTTGAGGAAGCTGTCAGGGTTGAGTCTGATGTGCCTACGGGAGTAGTAGTTTCCGCGGGCGTTGCCAAGCCATACGTCATAGCCGGCTTCAGCGAGTACGTAGCCTGAAAGATAAATAGGATTTTTATTTAGCCATTTATTATTAGGAAGGCTTACAGTCTAATAACAAATTATAACCATTTAACTGTCACAATTATTCAAAGTGCTGATGACAAGCCTCTACAGATAGAAACAGCCTCACAAAGGGCTTAAATTACCACTTTTGGTATAACGTGCCAAATATTTTCCAGTATAAGCCGACTTACACATATCTAAGTGATTCTTAAGTCATGAGGAATGGTAAGAAGATAGGAGGCATTATCCTTTCAGTGGACTGACAATCGCTGAATAATATAATTATATACTTACTTAATTATATTATACTGAGTTAATTATATTGTACTTAATAGTGTAATAAGACAACGTGAAAAACAATGTAGCCAAATGAATCGAAAGTAATACGCTTAGATTATTTGGCAATATTGAGAGGATTGATGAAAGACGATTAAACAAAAGAAATTGATAAGGCGAATGTCAGTCAGCGGCACCGTCGGGATAGATCACTATAGAAATACAAACATCGATGTTATCGGCGAAGTCCTCCAAAAAGGTCACGTGCGTAGTACTCGCAACGTATATATATAAGCGAAAGAGGCATGCAAGAGTCGTGGCAAGCGGGAAAAGGCATGAGTGTTATATATATTACAAAGAGATGGCATTTTTTTAATCAATCAAATTAAGTAAGCCATATACATTTAATCTGGCTAATTACCAATAAGTTTAGCAGATTAAGTTTCAAAAATGCCCAAATCCTGTCTAGTCTTGATTGATTGATAGTAATGACTTTTGAGTCGATAAAAATCGATAAAATTTTAAGATTGTAGGAGATAAAACGTCTAAATTCATAGATTAGTACTGTACTGGACGTGTATAAAATGCATGGTCTGTGAATGTTTGTTTGGGTTGATAAAGAAATGAAACAATGGGGCTGATGACATTTTAAAAGTCGGCCATAAACATACTTATACTTCATATTATTACTAACTTCCTATAGATTAGTTTTGGAATAAACCATATCTTTATATTTTTTATTACAATATTTGGTATCTTTTCTCTCGGTTATTCTGCACTAGATATTGTAGAATTATTAGGTCCGATAAAATTTCAATACTTATTTAGCAAAATACAATAAATTGTAAATAAAAGTTTACAATTATTATAACAAACTGCCTCATTAGTCTTGTGGCCCCAAGCGCGACTGCTACGTTAGAGGGCTTGGGTTCGATCCCCAGACGAGCAGTGTTATTTGATTTTTCTTGTTCATGATTTTTTTATTGGGGTTTTTCTATGAAATTCTCAGTAGCAGCTCGGAGTCTGAATTTGTGCCCGGTTAATGGCAATAGACTCGCCACGAATTACTCAGGGACCTGAACATACCGGCGAAGTGTGGGTGTACATTTAGTACACCTCTGCCTAACCTTTCGGTGAACATAAGCGTGACGGTATGTTAATGCTTAAGGGATCAGGGGGAAATGGCACACACTTGGGGAGGCCTACGCCCAGCAGTGAACTGATATAAACAGATGATGATGATGATAACAAATACATTGAACTCTGTGTTTACCTTGCCAATAAGTCAAAGACACAGGGCGTTGTACTGTTTAACTTATCGTTCAGATTTTAATTCCAGCATTTCAGGGTTACTTAACATTTATAATTATCTTTTATTATCATAATCGTCTTAGCAATTTTATAAAATACAATTGTCGTAGGCGGTACACTTTACAGAATAAAACATACCTTCACGCCTATATTCCCTGAAGGCGAAGTAATGGATACTATTATTTGCCGTAGAGTTAGACAGACGTGTAGGTCCTAATATATTTCACCTTAGTAGGTAACTATAAGTAATGCACAACCTAGTATAAATTGTACATTTTAACAGAATCTTAAACTAATTATGATATTTAAATCTATATCAAAAGCTGTCAAAAAGTGTGTGCAAAATAAAATTAATTAAATACTCCGAGCTAAAATAAAAAATCTGTTTAACTAATTATGTAAATTGTAATGCCTTAGTAGAATGAACAGACAAGAACAACTTGGTAGACGGTGAAGGGCGGACGTTTTGGTGTTGTCTATTTTATAATGTATCTACAATGTCTGTAATGTAATTAATGTAAATGTTTGTACCAAATAGTCTATCTTACATAAATGATTTTGACTTTGACTCTGAATCAGATCATTCTGAACTCACCTAGGGCAGACCCAGGGCCCATGACGAGGAAGTCAGCGGAAGAAGACAAGAGTCCGTGCATGATAAACACGACTGGTTTTTTGGGGTCAGGGGTGTTGTTGCTGTCCCTGCCATGAGGGATCCTGTGCATCTCCAGGATGTACCCGTCGGAGGTGGTGACAGAGTGGACCTCGATGGGGTACCCATACTTGGCTACGAGACCAGGCTAGAAAAAAAAGATTATCATTAACTTAGATAATGCGCTTGCAATCTTTGTGTTATCAAAAAACCGAACTGAACCAGATTTAAAAACGGAATGTCATAATGCGATTTAGGTATAGTAGATAAACATAAACATACCATCACGCCTGTATTCCCCGAAGGGTTAGGCAGAGGTGTCCCAATGTACACCCACATTTCGCCGGCTCGCCCCCTATTTCATGGGACCTAAACAAGGTCCCATGTAATAGGGGGCGAGCCTATTGCCATTAACTGGGCACAAATCCAGACTCCGAGCTGCTTGCTACTGGGAATTTCAATGAAAAACACAACAACACTTTGCTCGACCCGGGGATCGAACCCAGGACCTCTAGCGTAGCAGTCCCGCTTAGGACCACTAGACTAATGAGGCAGTCTATAGTAGATACCTAGTAGATAAGAGGGATCTACTAAATAACTATAAGTTCCTCTAAAGAGAACTTTACCGAGATTCTTTATAGATATTTATTATTTATTCGATATTTTTATTCCCAGCAGTTTTTTTTTTTACTAGCAATTTGGGTCACTCATTACTAGTATTCTTGTTAACCCCTCGTGCTAAGCTAAATGCTTGTGTTACGAGTGGGTTCACGTCGGTAGTGCAATGGGTGGGGTTCGAACCGGCAACCACATGATCGCAAGTCCGACGCCCTAGCCATTAGGCTACCGCCGCTTTAATAGTGGAGCAGTAAATGGATTAATGATCATTGCAATGTTTTAAAAAAAATATACTTATAATAAACTATATTGTATTTGATTTTGACTCTTATTTCAGACAAAGTTAATTTGTTATTTTGAAGAATAATTACTGCATATACTTCTAATAATAATAAATATATGTATTTTCTTATACCTAACATAATAGGTAAACAAACGAGTCACTGCAATTATCCAACTTTTTCATACGAATTAATTCGAAAAAAATTTTTGCAATCACTGACGCAATAATCTTTCAACCTAACCCGCTATTATTTTCTTTGTTATTTTCACAAATGTTAAGTCTTTAACACATTCAGCTGCTTGAAAATAGCATAAGATTAGTTTTGAAGCAAATGTCAGTAACGTTTATAGTGATACATTAACATACCATCACACCTGTATTCCCCGAAGGGTTAGGCAGAGGTGTACTAACGTACACCCACATTTCGCCGGTATGTTTAGGTCCCATGTAATATGGGGCGAGCCTATTGCCATTAACCGGGCACAAATCCAGACACCGAGCTGCTACTGGGAATTTCATAGAAAAACCCAATTTCAAGTTTGGAATTTAAACATTAGAGGTGTACTACGGCCTTCGGGGAATACATGCGTGATGGTATGTTATGTTATGATAAAACTATATCTTTAAGAATGTTAAATCTAAATATATAAACATGAAATATTTCTCTTGGTCACGCCATAAATTGAGAACAACTTTACCAGTTTCAACTTTATTATAAGATTTAAATTGAGAACAACCTTACCAATTTCATTAATCTTTATTATAAGATTTATAATACTTTGGAAGAAAAATTTGAAAATATCAGAAAACTTAACGGTTTATTATTATTTCTTCCAGATCGAATTGAATTTTCCAGCTAAGATAGGACAACTATGGGTCAGCTTATATTATTATAATTCAAACTCACCGCATCTAAGAGAGCGTCCTCTTCGATATTATCAGAATACCGAGTCGATGGATGCTGCTTCAGCAGACTTTCGACATAATCAGCATGAGGGGCTCTCCTAGCGTCGACCAAGTACGCTAACGCGACGATTAGTACAAACTTAAGCACCATTTTTGCGCGTTAACGATCTACTGACAATATTTAGGTTGTTCACTCGATTTTTGTAAGCGTCTTATCACATCGTCATCAATATTATGTAGGTATAGATTAGGTAGACCTGATAATTTGTTTAAGACATTTTACGGGTTTTGTTTTGACTGCGTTATCAGTCTAGAGGTCCTAAGCGCGACTGCAACGCCAGAGGTCCTGTAAAGTGTTAGTGTGTTGGGGTTTTCTATAGAATTTTCAGGAGCAGTTCGGAATCAAATCAAATCAAATGATTTTATTTCAAACACCTAAGCTTTTACATGCGTTTATGAAACGGCATGGTTCCAAAAAGATGATCCTATGGAGAAGAATCCGGCAAGAAATTCCATGGACACTCTGGATTTGTAACGGGTTAATGGCTCGCCCCTATTCCATGGAATTTTAACTTACAGAACTGTGGGTATAGGTACAATGTACATATGTCGCAGTAAGATAGATAAAGCCGTAATATAGTTATATCCCTAGGGATATAACTATATACCGTAACATAGTTATACGAAAGCGATTCTTTACTATCTCACTAGGAATATAGTTATAAAACCGTCGAAGTTGTTTGAAGCGGCGGTAGCCTAATGGCTAGGGCGTCGGACTTGCGATCATGTGGTTGCCGGTTCGAACCCCACCCATTGCACTACCGACGTGAACCCACTCGTAACACAAGCATTTAGCTTAGCACGAGGGGTTAACAAGAATACTAGTAATGTGCACATTGCTAGTAGGTACTTAAGCTTTTTAAAAAAAAAAAAAAAAAAAAAAAAAAAAAGTTTGGTGATATACTTATATTACTAGATTAAGTTCAGTGTTATAAATATATCAGGGTTTATCTCAAAAAAGTCATATTGTATCATATTGTCATCATATTGTAGTATATTAAAGCTTATTTATTCTCAAACACTTTTGAAAAATTGAAAAAATTTCAAAAGTGTGCCACTTTTTTGAGACAGACCCATTACTTGATTAAGCTTAGTGAAATAGAAATCTACCATATGTATTTAATATAAAACAAAATTTTATTGGTTTTATCTTTATTAATAAATCAACTTTATGTCCTGCCGTTAGTTACAACACTTTGTGACATTAACACGTATTAAAGTAATTATAATTAAAATGATCATATTTTTTGGAATTTAAACATTAACAATACAATCAAAACTAATCAAACATTAAAAATCTTTTAAAGCCAAACAGTTTTGAGATATCTTTATTTCTTATCAACAAGTTGAGATCTTGGTTTCTTTAAAAGTATTTTTTAATTTTTGTTCAGACAAGAAGAGGAATCATGATATCTAGAATTACATAGCACTGAATGCTTCTTACATTAAATGAACAAACACGAAAACTAGACGTGAACCCCTCCCCCGCCGCGGGGGAGGCGGCGCGCCGCCTGCGCCGCACACTCCGAAAGCTATTTCACTAAACTTAATCTAGTAATATAAGTATATCACTAAACTTCGACGGTTTTATAACTATATTCCTAGTGAGATAGTAAAGAATCGCTTTCGTATGACTATGTTACGGTATATAATTATATCCCTAGGGATATAACCATATTACGGCTTCATCTATCTTACTGCGACACATACATATATATACCTCCGTCTAATCGTTCGGGGGGACAGGTGTAATGGTATCATCATTATCATCTTCCTGCCCTTTTCCCAATTTCTTTAGGATAGGCGCACCCTGTCCTTTTCTTCCATTCATACCTGTTAATTGTCATTAAGATGTGATTGTATGTTAGATGTTAAAAAAAAACAATGTTGTATCAACCATCGCATTTATCGATTCCATAATAATACAAAATAATTATGTTTATGTTATGGTAATAGAGGGATTGGGATTAAATTTCTCTACGATGATCTACTCTACTGATCGATCGATTCGTAAGGTTTAGTTGGGGTAACCGTGGTCAGTCATGAAATTCATGAAATTCTCAGTTGCAGCTCGGTAATAGCAATAGACTGATCCCTTCATACATGGGACCTATTCATACAGCATACACAAGTAAACCTCTGCCCAAACCTTCTGAAACTACAGCCGTTGTTTATATCCAATACAAATCAGTCTATGTGACTGCCTCATTAGTCTAGTGGTCCTAAGCGCGACTGCTACGCTAGACGTCCTGGGTTCGATCCCCGGATTGAGCAAAGTGTTATTGGGTTTTTCTATGAAATTCCCAGTAGCAGCTCGGAGTCTCGATTTGTGCCGGGTTAATGGCAATAGGCTCGCCCCCTATTACATGGGACCTAAACATACCGGTGAAATGTGGGTGTACATTGGGACACCTCTGCCTAACCCTTCGGAGAATACAGGCGTGATGGTATGTTATGTTGCAAATCAGTGTTAGACAACATGTGACATTAGCCGGTAATTCCCTACACGAATAAGTTGTAGGTACTGATTACCCTTACAATTACATTACATTAAAAAAAGCGTCATCAATGCAGTAGAAAAATATCAGCTGAAATCGATGATGACGATGACGACCTAATTAACGAACCTTAAAATGATGAGTCGAGTCGAGTCGAGTCGTGAGTCGAAAGCCGAAAGTCGACAGTCGAAAGTCGAAAGTCGAAAGTCGAAGGTAGAAAGTCGACAGTCGAGTCGAGAGTCGAGTCGAGAGTCGAGTCGAGAGTCGAGTCGTCAGTCGAGTCGACAGTTGAGAGTTGAGTCGAAGTTCGAGTCGAGAGTCGAGTCGTGAGGCGAGTCGAAAGTCAAGTTGAGAGTCGAGTCGAGAGTCGAGTCGAGAGTCGAGTCGAGAGTCGAGTCGAGAGTCGAGTCGAGAGTCGAGTCGAGAGTCGAGTCGAGAGTCGAGTCGAGAGTCGAGTCAAGAGTCGAGTCGAGAGTCGAGTCGAGAGTCGAGTCGAGAGTCGAGTCGAGAGTCGAGTCGAAAGTCGAGTCGAGAGTTGAGTCGGGAGTCGAGTAAAGAGTCGAGTCGACAGTCGAGTCGATAGTCGAGTTGAGTCGAAGTTCGAGTCGAGAGTCGAGAAAAGAGTCGAGTCGAGAGTCGAGTCGAAAGTCGAGTCGAGAGTTGAGTCGGGAGTCGAGTCAAGAGTCGAGTCGACAGTCGAGTCGATAGTCGAGTTGAGTCGAAGTTCGAGGCGAGAGTCGAGAGAAGAGTCGAGTCGAGAGTCGAGTCGACAGTCGAGTCGAGAGTCGAGTCAAGAGTCGAGTCGAGAGTCGAGTCGAGAGTCGAGTCGAGAGTGGAGTCGTTAGTCGAGTCGAGAGTCAAGTCATGAGTCGAATCGAGAGTCGAGTCGAGAGTCAAGTCATGAGTCGAATCGAGAGTCGAAGTCGAAAGTCGAGTCGAAAGTCGAGTCGAAAGTCGAGTCCAAAGTCGAGTCGAGAGTTGAGTCGAAGTTCGAGTCGAGAGTCGAGTCGAGAGTCGAGTCGAGAGTCGAGTCGGGAGTCCAGTCGAGAGTCGAGTCGAGAGTCGAGTCGACAGTCGAGTCGACAGTCGAGTCGACAGTCGAGTCGAGAGTCGAGTCGGGAGTCGAGTCAAGAGTCGAGTCGAGAGTTGAATCAAAGGTCGAGTTGAGAGTGGAGTCATGAGTCGAGTCGAGTCGAGTCGTGAGTCGAAAGTCGAAAGTCGAACGTTGGAGTCGAGTCAACAGTCGAGTCGAGAGTCGAGTCGAAAGTCAAGTCGAGAGTCGAGTCGGGAGTCGAGTCGAGAGTCGAGTCGAGAGTCAAGTCGAGAGTCGAGTCGAGAGTCGAGTCGAGAGTCGAGTCGACAGTCGAGTCGACAGTCGAGTCGAGAGTTGAGTCGGGAGTTGAGTCGAGAGTCGAGTCGAGAGTCGAGTCGAGTCGAGTTGAGAGTGGAGTCATGAGTCGAGTCGAGTCGAGTCGTGAGTCGAAAGTCGAAAGTCGAACGTTGGAGTCGAGTCAACAGTCGAGTCGAGAGTCGAGTCCAAAGTTGAGTTGGGAGTCGAGTCGAGTCGAGAGTCGAGTCGAGAGTCGAGTCGACAGTCGAGTCGACAGTCGTGTCGACAGTCGACTCGACGTCGTGTCGACAGTCTACTCGACGTCGTGTCGACAGTCGAGTCGACAGTCGAGTCGACAGTCGTGTCGATAGTTGAGAGTTTAGTCGAAGTTCGAGTCGACAGTCGAGTCGACAGTCGAGTCGACAGTCGAGTCGACAGTCGTGTCGATAGTTGAGAGTTGAGTCGAAGTTCGAGTCGAGAGTCGAGTCGTGAGGCGAGTCGAAGTTCGAGTCGAGAGCCGATTCGTGAGGTGAGTCGAGAGACGAGTTGAGAGTCGAGTCGAGAGTCGAGTCGAGAGTCGAGTCGAGAGTGGAGTCGAGAGTCGAGTCGAAAGTCAAGTCGAAGGTAGAAAGTCGAAGTCGAAAGTTGAAAGTGGAGAATTGCGTCGAAAGTCGAAGGTTAAAAGTCGAAAGTTGAAAGTCGAAACTCCAAAATCAAAAGTTGAAAGTCGAAAGTTGAGTCGAGAGTCGAGAGTTGAGTCGAAGTTCGAGTCGAGAGTCGAGTCGTGAGGCGAGTCGAAGTTCGAGTCGAGAGTCGAGTCGTGAGGCGAGTCGAGAGTCGAGTTGAGAGTCGAGTCGAGAGTCGAGTCGAGAGTCGAGTCGTGAGGCGAGTCGAGAGTCGAGTTGAGAGTCGAGTCGGGAGTCGAATCGAGAGTCGAGTCGAGAGTGGAGTCGTTAGTCGAGTCGAGTCAAGTCATGAGTCGAGTCGAGAGTCGAGTCGGGAGTCGAGTCGAGAGTCGAGTCGACAGTCGAGTCGACAGTCGAGTCGACAGTCGAGTCGAGAGTTGAGTCGGGAGTCGAGTCAAGAGTCGAGTCGAGAGTTGAGTCAAAGGTCGAGTTGAGAGTGGAGTCATGAGTCGAGTCGAGTCGAGTCGTGAGTCGAAAGTCGAACGTTGGAGTCGAGTCAACAGTCGAGTCGAGAGTCGAGTCGGGAGTTGAGTCGGGAGTTGAGTCGAGAGTCGAGTCGAGAGTCGAGTCGAGTCGAGTTGAGAGTGGAGTCATGAGTCGAGTCGAGTCGAGTCGTGAGTCGAAAGTCGAAAGTCGAACGTTGGAGTCGAGTCAACAGTCGAGTCGAGAGTCGAGTCGAAAGTCGAGTCGAGAGTTGAGTTGGGAGTCGAGTCGAGAGTCGACTCGACAGTCGAGTCGACAGTCGAGTCGACAGTCGTGTCGATAGTTGAGAGTTGAGTCGAAGTTCGAGTCCCGAGTCGAGTCGTGAGGCGAGTCGGAGTTCGAGTCGAGAGCCGAGTCGTGAGGTGAGTCGAGAGACGAGTTGAGAGTCGAGTCGAGAGTCGAGTCGAGAGTCGAGTCGAGAGTGGAGTCGAGAGTCGAGTCGAAAGTCAAGTCGAAGGTAGAAAGTCGAAGTCGAAAGTTGAAAGTGGAGAATTGCGTCGAAAGTCGAAGGTTAAAAGTCGAAAGTTGAAAGTCGAAACTCCAAAGTCAAAAGTTGAAAGTCGAAAGTCGAGTCGAGAGTCGAGAGTTGAGTCGAAGTTCGAGTCGAGAGTCGAGTGGTGAGTCGAGTCGTGAGGCGAGTCGAGAGTCGAGTCGAAAGTGGAGTCGTTAGTCGAGTCGAGAGTCAAGTCATGAGTCGAATCGAGAGTCGAGTCGAGAGTCGAGTCAGGAGTCGATTCGAAAGTCGAAAGTCGGAGTCGAGTCGGGAGTCGAGTCGAGAGTCGAGTCGAAAGTCAAGTCGAAGGTAGAAAGTCCAAGTCGAAGTCGAAAGTTGAAAGTCAAGAATCGCGTCGAGAGTCGAGAGTTGAGTCGAGGGTCGAGTCGAGAGTCGAGTCATGAGTCGAGTCGAGAGTCGAGAGTTGAGTCGAGTCGAGAGTTGAGTCGAGTCGAGAGTGGAGTCGTTAGTCGAGTCGAGAGTCGATGGTTGAGGCGAGAGTTGAGAGTCGAGTCGAAAGTTAAGTCGGGAGTCAAGACGAGAGTCGATTCGACAGTTGAGAGTTGAGTCGAAGTTCGAGTCGAGAGTCGAGTCGTGAGGCGAGACGAGAGTCGAATCGAGAGTTGAGTCGAAAATCGACCTTCGACTCGACTCGACATCCGACTCGACTCGACTTTCAACTCAACTTTCGAGTTTCAACTATCGACTTTCAACTCAACTTTCGACTTTCCACTTTCGAAACTCCAAAGTCAAAAGTTGAAAGTCGAAAGTCGAGTCGAGAGTCGAGAGTTGAGTCGAAGTTCGAGTCGAGAGTCGAGTCGTGAGTCGAGTCGTGAGGCGAGTCGAGAGTCGAGTTGAGAGTCGAGTCGAGAGTCGAGTCGAGAGTCGAGTCGTGAGGCGAGTCGAGAGTCGAGTTGAGAGTCGAGTCGAGAGTCGAGTCGAGAGTCGAGTCGAGAGTCGAGTCGAAAGTGGAGTCGTTAGTCGAGTCGAGAGTCAAGTCATGAGTCGAATCGAGAGTCGAGTCGAGAGTCGAGTCAGGAGTCGATTCGAAAGTCGAAAGTCGGAGTCGAGTCGGGAGTCGAGTCGAGAGTCGAGTCGAAAGTCAAGTCGAAGGTAGAAAGTCCAAGTCGAAGTCGAAAGTTGAAAGTCAAGAATCGCGTCGAGGGTCGAGAGTTGAGTCGAGGGTCGAGTCGAGAGTCGAGTCATGAGTCGAGTCGAGAGTCGAGAGTTGAGTCGAGTCGAGAGTTGAGTCGAGTCGAGAGTGGAGTCGTTAGTCGAGTCGAGAGTCGATGGTTGAGGCGAGAGTTGAGAGTCGAGTCGAAAGTTAAGTCGGGAGTCAAGACGAGAGTCGATTCGACAGTTGAGAGTTGAGTCGAAGTTCGAGTCGAGAGTCGAGTCGTGAGGCGAGACGAGAGTCGAATCGAGAGTTGAGTCGAAAATCGACCTTCGACTCGACTCGACATCCGACTCGACTCGACTTTCAACTCAACTTTCGAGTTTCAACTATCGACTTTCAACTCAACTTTCGACTTTCCACTTTCGACTTTCGAATTTCGACTCGACTCGACTTTCAACTCAACTTTCGAGTTTCGACTTTCCGACTTTCGACTTTAGGCTTTCGACTTTCCACTTTCGACTTTCGATTTTCGGCTTCGAAAAAATGACGGCAGCCCAATGGCTAGGGCGTCGGACTTGCGATTTAGCTTAAGCTTGGATTTTGGGCTTGGACCTTGGACCTTGAACCTTGGACCTTGGACCTTGGACCTTGGACCTTGGACCTTGGACCTTGGACCTTGGACCTTGGACCTTGGACCTTGGACCATGGACCTTGGACCTTGGACCTTGGACCTTGGACCTTGGACCTTGGACCTTGGACCTTGGACCTTGGACCTTGGACCTTGGACCTTGGACCTTGGAATTTAGACCTTGGACCTTGGACCTTGGACCTTGAACCTTGGACCTTGGACCTTGGACTTGGACTTGGACTTGGACTGGGACTGGGACTCGGACTCGGACTCGGACTCGGACTTGGACGCGGACTCAGACTCGGGACTCGGACTCGGACTCGGACTTGGACTTCCTTGCACTTGGACTTGGACTTGGACTTGGACTTGGACTTGGACTTGAACTTGGACTTGGACTTGGACTTGGACTTGGACTTGGACTTGGACTTGGACTTGGACTTGGACTTGGACTTGGACTTGGACTTGGACTTTCGACTGTCGACTTTCGACTTTCGACTTTCGACTTTCGACTTTCGACCTATGACTTTCGACCTTCGACCTTCCACTCGACTCAACTTTCGACATTATAATTAGACTTTCTACGCCGTTAAGAGTGAAAATTAAAAAAATTCTTAAATAACTGCTTTAATTGTAGGTATTGAAGAGCTTAATTACTTAATTTCAAGTCATTTTGATAATAAAAATAATATTTTCCTTACAAACTTTAACACCCCCATTTATCCATTTAAGGGATGAAATTAAGAAAAACTTTAAAGACGTGTTTTATGAAATATGAAATGACTATGTTATATGAAATTTGGAACTTAGCATACCTTTCATTAATTTCAAATTAAAAATGAATTTCGAAAAATCCTTTCTTAATTGACGCCTAGAGTATAAAATCAATATGCCCTCAAAATTTCAAACTTCTATCATTTGTGGTTTCGGCTGGGCGATGATATGTCAGTCAGCCTTGCCTTGCCAACATTGCCTTTAAGGTAGATAAATAGATACAGCCTCATAATCGACATGTAAATTATAATGTACGCTCATAAAACTATTTTATGCTGCAATTCTTACTACTGTGACCTCAGAATGTGTTATAGACGATAATTTACAAAAAAATGAGATGACAATCCGCCTTAAGAGAGACTACGGATGGTAGACTAACGATTGACGATGATTCTCGTGCGTCGGAATACAGACCAAGGCACTTTACGACAGACTCCGACATAGGAGTGGTAGCCAACCATTCAGATCTTAAGAAGTCTTACAACTAAGCAAGTTATTTTAGTGAAGAAAAAATTCGACTGCGAACAGGATTCGAACCCGCGTCTTCCGGTTATTCACACCAGACGCTATGAGCACTAAGCCACCGCGAGTCTCACCCGCCAGGTCGAAATTAGCCTTCTAATTCTGAATTTACGTCTTTGAAGTGAGGTTTTTATAATCTTAGCACAATCATACAAAAAGATAACTAAGCTAGTCTAACATTTCTACGGATTGATCATCATGCAAAACATGATTTTAATCGGCTAACATTAATTATTCAAAGATAACAATTATATCAGAAACATACGTCGTAATTTCAGAGATTAGCTACAAATCGGCTAAGTTCAATGGCAAAGTGGCGGCTTTAATTTAATATCATTGTAATGACCTACTAATTACATACACATGCGTTTATGTTTATATTTTAATTCATACTATTCATAATATTCATATCATTATTCAGGCATAACTCTGCAAACGATCCGGCGAGCGACCTGATGGTAAATAGCCATCGCCGCCCATGGACATCTGCAATACCAAAGGAGTTGCAGATGCGTTGCCGAGCCCAGGAAAAAGGCGGTGGCTGAGGGAGGAATTGGGCCTCCGGCGCTCCACACTCACCGTACGAAACGCAACAGTACTACTGCTACTTGACGTCGATATTCTGTGGGAGGGTAGTACTTCCCCGGTCGTGACGACCCATTCATGATGGTATACAGACACTACTACTAACTAAATTCAATATCTCAAGTAGGAAATTAATAATAAGAAAATTTATTAGGCCATGTATAAAATCAATTATTTTACTGTATATTGTAAAATAATAATTCGATGGATACCTAATTTTATCGATCGATGTTATCAAATTAAGCGCAACAATAATCTACCATGAATAGATTTTTGTTCAAACAAGCGATAGCCTGTTGGCTTGTCCTGATTTCTCGCATAGACTTTATTTGGACCTTTGATGCTTGAACAGAATATAATTAAAAATAATATAAAGCGGCGGTAGCCTAATGGCTAGGGCGTCGGACTTGCGATCATGTGGTTGCCGGTTCGAACCCCACCCATTGCACTACCGACGTGAACCCACTCGTAACACAAGCATTTATCTTAGCACGAGGGGATAACAAGAATACTAGTAATGTGTGAACCACATAGCTAGTAAGCTTTTTTTTCAAAAAAAAAAAATAATTAAGAAAGAAAGAGAAAGAAATAATGAAAAATAATTTATTTTGGAACCTCATTATATAAATAACACTGACATTTTAAAAAACATAAAATTTCGAGTATATGCACAGTATACTTGATGTCACTTATTATATATGTATAGCATAATTGCTGATTATGACATAAATATGACAGAAATATTCTACATAACATAAAGTACCATCGCGCCTGTATTTTTTTTTTTTTTTTAAATAAAGCTTACTAGCAATGTGGGTCACACATTACTAGTATTCTTGTTAACCCCTCGTGCTAAGCTAAATGCTTGTGTTACGAGTGGGTTCACGTCGGTAGTGCAATGGGTGGGGTTCGAACCGGCAACCATATGATCGCAAGTCCGACGCCCTATCCATTAGGCTACCGCCGTTTCAAATTCCCCGAAGGGTAAGGCAGAGGTGCACTTATTGTAATTACCACAGTCCCATGTAATAGAGGTTATTATTCTGTTCGTCGGTAAGCAAGCACGTTTCCTACGAACGGCTGAACCGTTTGAAAACTATAACAGGTTTCCTATGGGATTTTTGCGGTTCTTTTTTTATATACAGTAATACAGATACCTTTATCTTGCGATTTAAATTTAAGGATTTTATCGCATTAAGTTGATATTATTTAGTTCCTGACAACAGACTTTCAACATCCAGGGTCACTGGTAAATGGTAGTATTGGACGTTCATTAAAAAATATTAATATAACGTGTTATAATCGATAAAAAGAAAGTAAGTAGTTTAAATGTCTACTACTGTGCGAACTAAATAAATTTTCTTTACATTTGTTCCTAGTCAACGCATTTTTTAATACACATTTAGGTCATATAAGATTCAGAATAAGAAATAAGATAAGAATAGTTACAAAATCTTAGTACTAAAATTAATTTGATTCGGCTTCCTCCTCTAAAAATAACATTGTAAAGTTTTATGAACGTAAATTATTCTTTTTGTGTTTGTGTGATTACGAGCCATATTATGATAACAATATATTAAATGTCAAAAACAACACGCAATATATTCTTGAATCCGTACATAGACATCAAAATCTGTTGCCTAGTCGTGAAAATACAATAAAAGCATTACTATTATCGATAAGCTTCATAGATAACTGAACTATTATAAAAAATATGTGGTTGAAAATCCGAGAAAAATCTCTAAAGGTGTGTCCATAGCATCAACAAATAAATATTATTATAAATCTACTTAAAAAGGCCAAGTTCTGAGCACCCTAAACCGACGGTCATGCATGAAGAGATTTATGAATGTAGATGCGAAAGTAGTGTGCAAGGATCGTAGCAAGTGGAGATCTATAGTCTCTGCCTACCCTCGTTACGGCTGCCTCGTTGGCCTAGTGGTCCCAAGCGCGACTGCTACGCTAGAGGTCCTGGGTTCGATTCCCGGATCGATCAAAGTGTTATTGAGTTTTTCTATGAAATTCTCAGTATCAGCTTGGAGTCTGGATTTGTGCCCGGTTAGTGGGAATAGGCTCGCTCCCTTAATAGGGACCTAAACATACCGGCGAAAAGTGGGTGTACATAAGTACACCTCTCTCTAATCCTTCGGAGAATACAGGCGTGATCGTATGTAATGTTATGTCTGCCTACCCCCATGGGAGGACAAGCATGACAATATTATGTAGATATTATGTAATGTAACAGTCTGTACAAACCATTAAGATTATGTGTACCATAAATTCATGTATCAATGTCATGATTACTTTAGGCACTGGATTACCGTTTCCAACGCTGGGGGCTTTGCCATCCAATCCATATCATGGAATAATAATTATATCTAATTAATTCCATAATCCATGATTAAAAAAAGGAATTTATCATATAGATTCTTTTCTATAATGGAAAAATAAGTTTGTTTGTTAAGTTTGATGTTTATTATTTGTTTACGTTACAATTAATCTCACGTTGGAGCACCCGTGGGGATATTAAAAATGGCTGAGGTTTGAATACAGATGAGAAAATTTATGATTAGATGGAAGCCCATATGTATTAGGTGCCCAATACTTACGCACGGGAAAAGGCTTGGAAGATGATAATAACCTCTAGCGTAGCAGTCGCGCTTAGGACCACTAGACGAACGCGCGAACCTAACTAAATTAATAAACAAACTTTAGCTAACCTAAATAAATAGACAGATGACGCATTAACGAAGCAAATAAATATAAAAATATATGCTTATTTTTTAGCATTATATATTGCGAAATGTTCACAAAGATATGAATTTTCTAATTAAATAAAATTTGTGTGTCTCTGGCGTCGCCTGAAGACGTAAAATGTGGACGAGAAATTCGACAACACAGGCAGTGGTCTCGGTAGCTTTGTTGGCAAAGCGTCTGGTGTACTTAACCAGAGAGACGCAGCTTCAAACCCTGCCTGAGATCGAATTATTCTTTCACTTGAAATTTTCTTTAATTAGAAAATTCAATCTTATAAAAATTTGAATCAATTGTGATATCGAACAAGTAGGTACCTACCCCGTAGAGTAGCAACGTATTTCGCCTATATTAAGCCCTGGTATTTATGCCATCAATTCAATAAAATGTGGTTGATGTCATCGAACATTGTCAAGAGGAATGATCACTTACCTAATACACGGTAACAGGCCCTTTGTTCAATAGAAAAACAACCAACAGTTAAACAAACAAACAAATACTTTCTACGTACATATAAGAGTGGTCTCGAAATGTCCCGCCATTTCCTAGTAGACCTTAACAGTCGTCACTAATTTATTGAACTAATTTTGTTAAATTAATACGAAATATTAGTGATAAATACTCTGTTATTAAGTTATAGTCATAAAGTGTAATTAATAATCAAATACGACAAAAAAACGTTACTATAGATTTCATAGACCTATTTAACAGTGAAAAAACATACTTCAACGAAAAAAATAATAGTTAATATCACACTTAATAAATTCGGTTCTAGCGAAAAAATCCTAATTAAAATAAGAATTATTATCAATTTAACGGCTTTAATTAAAATAAGTAGCTATCTACTTATTTTTTTTAAATATCGTAAAGCGGGAATAATAAACTTGAGTTTTTAATTGTATAAATATCGATATAATGATAAAAAATACACACATATTCTTGACAACATTATTATTGCAAATGTCCGCTGTATATTTCTGTAAAGATGACATAGATCGCATCGACGTGGTGGACATGACGAAACCTACAACTTGGCGCGACCTGTCTGTGTACTACGGAGCCATAGAGAAGCATTGGTGAGTGGTATATGAGATAGTATCATCGTTGTGATGATACTGATGATGATGATGATTATATGATTCTGTGGTGTTTAGTTAAATATCATCATCAACCCATTACATTGTCCCACTGCTGGGCACGGGTCTCCTCTCAGTACGAGAGGTATTAAGCTATAGTCCGCCACGCTTGCCTACTGCGGGTAGGCAGACTTCACACGCCGTCAAGCGCGTGATAATTAATTAATACGTACATCACTTCGAAAAGTCAGAGGTACGTGCCTTGGATTCGAACTCGAGACCTTTGACTTGGCAGTCCAATGGTCATATCACTAGGCTATCAGTGCACTGCGAGTTCAATATACTCCATTGAAATTAATCTATGCCAATGAGTGAAACTCAGCATTTATCAGCACGTTGTTTACATCAACGTTGTTAGCACCATTTATGCAACACCTATATTTTTGTACACTTAGTATGCAATAAATCTTTGAATATATCTGATAGCCTAGTGATATGACCATTGGACTGCCAAGTCAAAGGTCTCGAGTTCGAATCCAAGGCACGCACCTCTGACTTTTCGAAGTGATGTACGTATTAATTAATTAATTATCACGCGCTAAACATCGTGTGGAAACCTGCATGCCTGAGAGATTTTCTTGACGGCGGCGTGTGAAGTCTGCCGACCGGCAGTAGGCTAGCGTGGCGGATTATAGCCCTCTGGTACTGACAGGTGACCCGTGCCCAGCAGTGGGACAATGTAATGGGTTGATGGTTGATGATGATGATAAATATGAAATCTTTGAATCTTTGGTCACAGTTGCGTATGACTAGGGACGTTGTGCTTCCCGTAATCCCGTCATTGTCGTGGTGAATGTCACGAATCTAATGGCCGTGACTATGCTGTAAGGTATTTAAAAAAAAATAAGGTAAGGCAAGTGCAGCTTTTAGTCAGTACGAGACTTACCTGCGGATTCTATCCCTGAGGATCTTCCAGTAAATCAGTCAATACCCTGACGCCGGGGAAAACCCAGCGCGTATAGGTAATATATGATGGGACTCGTGCAATTTTCTCGTACAATTCTTTTTTCAATACTCATAACATAACATACCATCACGCCTGTATTCCCCGAAGGGTTAGGCAGAGGTGCACTTAATGTACACCCACAGTTCGCCGGTATGTTTGGGTCCCATGTAATAGGGGGCGAGCCTATTGCCATTCACCGGGCACAAATCCAGACTCCGAGCTGCTACTGAAAATGTCACAGAAAAACTCAATAACACTTTGCTCGACCTGGGGATCGAACCCAAGACATCGAGCGTAGCAGTCGCGATTGGGACCACTAGACCAACGAGGCAGTCTCTTTTTCAATACTCAATATCTTTACTGCACTCCATAATCTTGTTAGATGTTAAAGTATCACAAAAGGTATATTATGGGCCCTGCAGGGCACGGCAACTTAGAAGAGGAGGATGCTATCATTAATATTTTGTCTCTGCCAACCCCAATGGGAGAAAGGCGCGATTGTATTTGTATATAAGTATATTTATATGACGGGTATGTAATGCCGTCTAAATCCTCTGTTGTCAATATACTCAGGAAGATGTGCATCAACTGTGGGGCGCCAGACCTGGGTACGGGAATACACCTGGAACACTCAGGAAGCACTGGATCCATGCACCCAGCTGTTATTCCATCAGAGTATTTGCTAAGTCGATGTAAGTAACCAGCAATGATATTAAATAATAACACGTCATTGGTATCTAACCAGTTCATTTTTATGTCTCTAAAAAAAATACCGGAAAAAAAATGCTCCTGAAGGTACGCACGGCTACCACATCAAGCTATACAAAACCTGTATACGCTAGCCTCGCATTGTGCTATAAGCCTTTACGATGTGAGGTCATTTGTATAGCTTGATGTCTGGCCATCTGTACCATACAATTTGGATGAACTTAGGTATGTTCTTCAAAGAGAGAGCGAGAAAGAGCCCTGCCAGCCCTTCGATCACTGACGCTAACTACTTAAGGGCTTGTGAAAGTACTGTTAAGCCACAGTCTCTGATCAATTAACTGTGGTACGGTGTGGGTAGTCGCGAATAGAAAAAATGGTTTAGTCGATCTCTACTTAGTCAATCTCTTCCGTGTCGGTCTAGGAGTCTATCAACGGGTGCGTCAGTTTGCCCCTATAGATCCGGGGCTGCCTCTCTGAAAGAGACTTTATTCAACGCTGATCAAATGCGGGTTGATAGTCTTCATACGCTGTTGAAAAAATCCCCCAGATATGCTGGTTTTCTCATGAAGTTTTCTTTTTACTCAAGATAGTCTACTAAGTAGCAGCAGAACGTCATTTTTATATTATGGACAGTCCCCAAAATGGCCGCTCTTCACCGCCTCCCAGTATTTTTGCTGGGAAGAAGAAGCGGCGCAAAAAACTCAAGCAAATCATTTCTGTACATTTACTAAGACGTTTGAACTTTTTTTATGGAATAACTCGGCAAACGAGCAGGTGATTTACCACATGTTAAGTATACGCCGCCAATGGACGTCTGCAATACCAAAGGATTTGCAGATGAATTACCGAGCCTATTTAGGGAAAAGGGAGGGGAAGGAGAAACGGAAAAGGAAGAGGACTGAGGGAGAAATTGGGTCTCCGGCGCTCCACACTCACCGTACGAAACACAACAGTATGCATACTGCTTCTTGTCGTCGATATTCTTTGGGAGGGTAGTACTTCCCCGCTTGTGCGACTCTACTACTACTAGTATTCTTTCTTCCAGTGTCAGTAGTGGACGTGAGCACGCTTACTACCCTCAATCCATCAGTAGTGCTTACTCTGGACGTGGCGCTTCAATGGGCAGCTTTGAAGCATGACCCTAAAGAGCCGACGCTGTTACTCTTCAAGTTCGGCTGGACGGAGGAAGATAACAACCAGATTAACTCAAGGACCTGCGTTTGTAAGATACCTGGTGAGTGATTGTAACTAGCCTGTTCCTTGTATAAGCCTCTTAATTATGGTAGCTTTTATCACTAATGAGAAAGGTCTCCTCTGGGAATGAGAGCGGTTTGGCTATAGTTGTAAGTTATATACTAACAAATAGACTGCCTCGTTAGTCTAGTGGTCCCAAACGCGACTGCTTCGCTAAAGGTCGAGTAAAGTGTTATTGGGTTTTTCTATGAAATTCTCAGTAGCAGCTCGGAGTCTGGATTTGTGCCCGGTTAATGCCAATAGGCTCGCCCTCTATTACATGGGACCTTAACATACCGGCGAAGTCTGTCGAACCCTTCAGGGAATACAGGCGTAACTGGCGTACTGCTTTGATATGTTACAAACAAACACTGTTACCTAATTAATACCTATGGCCTACTTTACCTACTTTACTAATTATTAATATCTATGGGCCAAAGTAGCCTGAAAATAAAGAATTTATTAGGCATTATTGTTATAGTCATGCTGGACCAATGCAGGTTGCAGACTTTATTTATTTATTTAGTTACAACGGTTGTGTAATAACCAATAACAAAAACTAACACTTATTAAACTATACAAAATGAACAAAAAAAGTTAACAACACTTTCATAAAAACTACTAAATACTCCTGAGAAGAGAACATATCTCAAGCATGCTGGTTTCCTCAAGATGTTTTCCTTCAAATTTTAATTCCAAGCCGCAGTTCTTGACGAGCAGGTTGAGTTTTGAAATCGAATGTAATTAATTTGCGATTTCTCTCAATCCTTTTACATTATACATCATATTTACGTTAAACTCAGGTCTATAAACTTAACCCCAATAACAACATGAGTAATATAAGTATAAGTACCTAGATAAAAATCAGTGCAAATATTTGGAAAGTATTTTTATTGGTCTCTTAAAACATATCTACTAATCCTAGTCATACCAGTCATGTTAAGATATTTGTTTAGATATATGCCGACCTGATAATATTTTTAAACGGCTACGCCTAAGTCTGGACGATAACAAAAAACAACTATTTGCGACTCTTTTTACGGATAACTTTTCAAAGTCATCACTAAATTAGTCACAGACCTTCAAGCTAGTTTAAGATTAGGTAATTATAGGTATACTCGCAAAACATACCTACTAGTTAATCTGTATTGTTACTTATAAGTAAATATTATCTATTAATCGAATTATGATCGATTGGTGGAGCTGGTACAATTTCCCAACCCCTTCCTTTGGCCTAAGAAATAATAACTTAAATACAAAAAAAATATATTGCATTCGTAAAATCGTAATAACTGATTTAAAAAAAAAACACTGATGGAAGATACATAATTTTGGTGAATGTGTTCACGAGGTTCACTTTGCCCTGACTATGGTCATGTAATGTTTAATCGGAACTACTACGAAATAATTACCTCTTCAGACAATCCATGGCTGCTTTATAAAAAAGGTATTGTATTTGTATAATAACTAGATACTAAATGAAAAAATTAAATAACCCCCGACAATTGCATGTCATCTCAACCGATTTACATCAAATATACCTAAAAACACTCCCGACTAATTCACCTTTCCAACAAAAAAGAAACAAAGTCAAAATTGTTTCATCCATTCGGGGGCTACGATTCTACAGACACGAACACAGATACGACAAACTTATAAAACCCGTCGTTTTTGTGTCGGCGGTTAAAAAAGGCTAGCTTCAAGAAATACTTCCATGTTTTTTCTTGCCAGGGCTAAGCTACGAGCTAGCAGAATGGATAGCGGCGAACTTGAGCCACGTGGTCGGGGTAGCAACTGACACGCCGACCTTCGAGTCGGAGCAGACCAGAGAGTTCGCCAGCAGGACTGTCTCCAACGTGCTAGGCCGCAGCGGGATCTACATGATAGAGAACGTGCATTTCAGGAGGAAGATGCCAGGTGAGATTTTTTCATTCAGTACAATGAGTAATAGCTGTTACCTGACCCACCCTGGGTGGGACGGTGGGGTCTCGGTGGGTCAGGTAACAGCTATAACCCACTGTACATGTCATTCATTAGTACCTACGGTCATAGTCGGTACACATCAAGTTACCACAAATTGTCAATTTTTCTCAGTTGATTTTGAACTTAAGCGTCAATATTTAAAGGTTAAAAATAATTTGCAATCATCACCTGATGTGCTGACGACTGTACCTACTGTTGATGAATTAGGGAACTACTACAAATTTTTGAGACTCAATGTAGCCTATGCAATCTATCTACTAGATTCTTTTTCGTAGTTTGTTCAGCAATTTAGGCCTATAAACGTAATAGATAATCATTTATGATACTAGCTGTTAACCCGCGGTTTTACATGGATCCCAAAGGAGTTTAGAGACAATAGGAAGACTAAGTCCGTCCCCAAGGCCCAAACGATGGCGTTAAAACGTTATTTAGGTATCTATGGAGAAAATTATTATAACAAATAGGTACTTACGTATAAGTATAGGTACTTACTTGTTACATAACCGGGATCCTAAAAGCTATTTGGAAAGATTAAGTGAAAGTTCAGTTAGGTACTGTTAACGTAAAAATCCTCTTACAAATATTATGACATTTTCTACACCATTGTCATTCGATACTCAGCGAGAGTGCTGTAATTAGGGCTGTGCCAGCGGTGCCTAGGCATAGGGCGCAGACTTTGGAGGGCGCAGAAATGACCAGAGTAGAATATATATACAACCGATCAGTCTCGCACTGGGCACATAGAAGGCTAGCTACGGCACTGCTCAGCGCTGAAGGTAGAAGCATAGAAACACCAAGTCTTGGAGGATTACTGGATGAAAGTTATCGTGGATTAGGTACTTGTGACGCACAATATCCGTGTATCTCTTAATATCTACCTTCCAATCTTAAGAGGTGTCACGTAATTATCAGTTCTATTTAGTGATAGATAGGTATATTAATTAGGGAATTATTAGTAATTACATCGTTGATGGGCACGAATGTATCTAGTTGTACCACAGATTAAATAGCACCTACCTAGTAATTTGATAGATTTTATTCAGCACGTCAAACCTTACACGATTTTATAGCATCAGGTTTTAGACGTAACGCTAACGTTATGCGAAAATTCCATTTTTATTTTGAGTTTACAATAACTAGGTATCAAGTTTTTTTATGGGATAACTCGGCAAACGAGCAGGTGAGCTACCTGATGGTAAGTAGTCATCGCCGCCCATGGACATCTGCAAAACCAAAGAAGTTGCTGAGCCTATTTAAGGTTGGGGAAGGAGAAAAGGAGAAGAAAGGGGCTTGAGGGAGGAATTAGACTTTCGGCGCTGCACACTAACCGTATGAAACACAACAGTATGCATACTTGTCGTCGATATTCTGTTGGAGGGTAGTTCTTCCCCGGTCATGTCGACCCCTACTCCTTCGCAGCTAAATAACCAATCTGGTTGCTTTCTTTCAGAGCAAGGCTGCATGGCGCTAGCAATGCCTCTGAAGCTTCTGAACGTAGCCTACGTCCCCACACGTTTAACTGCCTTCTGCCCAGCCACCCAGACAGATCTACACGTCGCGATGGCATTGAAGAAGGACCACTACTCGCATACACGACTACCAAACAGTAGAGTGTATGATGTCAATTTGGATGAGATATTGAGCTAAGACTTTGTAGCGGAAAAAAGAAGGAATGATGCTATTAGATGGTTTAGTTATTTTAATGAGATCATGTCGCACGTTTAATGACGTACTCGCTTAACCTCTCATCGGAACCGATCTAATAAAAGTGATGTTTGGAAGACCTCGCTATAAGTAGTCATTTATATAGCTATTACGTAAATCTGTAAAAAAAAAACCTGACATTTCAAAATCATAAATGGCGTTAATAAAGGCTACGAGTATAAATAAGAGTAACTCTATTTTTACTTATGTTCTATTAGGTCAGTTTATTATTTAGCGTGCGATGTGTCCTAACGCGGTAACAGCAGCAACAACATTTAACTTTCGCCAGCAGCTAAATCAATTCAATTATTTATGAGATATAGACTCCATCTCAAGACTCTCTTTCCATTATCACGCTTCGGTCTGACAAAGAAAAATGGAAATACATATTCCCGTCCAACCTTTTCCAATCTTCGTTCGGAATATCGTTTAGAAGCGGCGGTAGCCCAATGGCTAGGGCGTCGGACTTGCGATCATGTTGTTGCCGGTTCGAAACCCACCCATTACACTACCGACGTGAACCCACTCGTAACACAAGCATGTAGCTTATCACGAGGGGTTAACAAGATTACTAGTAATGTGTGACCTACATGGCTAGTAAACTATTTTAAATAAAAAAAAATATCTATGCGCGTCGTTGTTGTTCGCAACTGGTTTTAGCATTGGTAACTTTTATTTATATATTTATCATTAACAATTTCCATTGTGTTTTATACAATACATACATACATACATCATTATCAATAATATTATACCTAAACATTCTAAAAAATAATTATATAAAAAAAAATACATGCAATAAATAAAGAACAAAACATAGTTACTAAACACAAAAACAATAAATACATCGTGTTTTTTTTTAAGTAAAGTTTTTAAGTTAAAGTTCGTCTATTGATTGATTTATTTTTAAACTCGGTGCAAAGACAATTGTGGTCTTGAATGTTTTGCATTCGTGATTATTTTCCTAACTGTAGGGAATGTGTCCTAGAGATCTAAAGTTATGATTGATGATTTTGATGTAACTTTTGATCTCTAGGACACATTCCCTACAGTTAGGAAAATAATCACGAATGCAAAACATTCAAGACCACGATCGTCTTTGCACCGAGTTTAAAAATAAATCAATCAATAGACGAACTTTAACTTAAAAACTTTACTTAAAAAAAACACGATGTATTTATTGTTTTTGTGTTTAGTAACTATGTTTTGTTCTTTATTTATTGCATGTATTTTTTTTTATATAATTATTTTTTAGAATGTTTAGGTATAATATTATTTTGGAAATAACTTCACATCTCTAGTTAGCCGTTCCGAACAGCCGCGTAGGTAGCGTAGTGTAGTGTTTCACACGGCTACAAGTCCAGTAATCTCCAGTTTAAGCGGGTCTTGCATTGATCGGCTTTCCATACAATAAGAGGTCAGCGTAAACTGGATATGTATAGCTCGTCGTGTTTCCGAAAGTCAGCAGGTATAGGCACCTATCTTCATTTATGATGATATGACGATGTCTAAAACAATAAATTTTAGGAACGATAACTTGTAATCAGAGCATACACAACCGCCTTAAGATTACTGCAAATTATTTCCTCGTTAGTGACACATCGCTATACAAACAAACCAAGCCTAACATTACTCATTCGTGGGTTAAATTTATCAACAAAATTCAACTTATCTACCTATGATGTCTTTGTTAGTATATATTTTCTGTTTTATGAACAAGCGGGAAGAGTGTGCGCATCGCTCCTTCTGGTAAAATGGAACCTAATAATGTCTCATTATTAAAATGAGTGAAATCTAGAGAGCGAATAGTGCTTACACAAGTCCGAGTACTTACTAAGTATAGGCATATCGACCGACGTGAGTAATATTTGAGAAAAATAAAAGATTTTATTTTATTTACGCCACATAATATGTAACAAATAAATATGTTAAATACTTCTTATTCGGTACATTTATGAGTGTATTGTTTGAGTTGCATGTTTCCGAATATTATCCTTCCTACGCTATGTAACTAGGTACTTAAGTATGTCTAATTAAAAATAAGCTTAGATACAGAGCATTAGTGTGCATTGCCTTAGATGTAATAGGCAAAAATGTGGTCGAAACTTAGCTGGGTTAATAGGTAGGTAGGTACTTGAAGTGGAGGACCTAGTGTTTAAGCGAAATATGGTAGCTGAAGGTGCTGATTATTTTTACCTACTTGGGTACAAACTAAATTGGATCTCAATTTAATTTTTTTTATAACAATGATAAAGGATGAACGGAAATTACTCTTAACCCATTCAATGCTGAGGCCGCCCATCGGCGTCTGAAATATCTTATATTCAAATGCCGAGGCCGCCTTTCGGCGTCCAAAATATCTTAATGCTACATGCCGAGGCCGCCCATCGGCGCCTTGATTTCAAACTTATTTATCTAGGCCAAAAATCAATAAAAAGAATTGAGATTTTTGTAAATGATTCATTTTACTATAATTAATGCATAGCCAAAACGGTTTGTAGATATCTAAGGTTTTGAAAAAATCTAATTCTTAACGTAAGTTAAGAATTAGATTTTTTCAAAACCGCCTATGGGCGGCTTCGGCATGTAAATGCCGAAGCCGAATAGGCGTCTCATGTATTTTCAGAGATTACCAACATTTTAATTTTTTTAAACAGTTTTATTGTTGTTATGATACTTATTTGTTTTTTTTAAACGTTGACACATTAGGATTGTTTCCTGTATCGTGGGTGCATTTAAAAACACAAAATATCACATAGTGAGTTAGTAGTTTCGATCCCCGCACATAACAAACAGGTAGTTATCTACCTGTTTGTTATGTGCGGGAATCGAACTCACAACATGTGTGTAGAAGCCGATCGCTCAGCCACTACGCCAATCGTGTTGTCATTTTATGACATTTCATAAATTATTAATAAAAGTTAATTACCTAGTGGCTCTGGATTACCCGATTTCGGAAGGAGGATAATGTTGTTTCAGTGTTGTATTACAAACATGCCTGGCTGTTTGGGGTATCCTGAAACCTAAACTTTTTATATTTTTATTGTATGAAGTGTCGTGAGACTCAAAGTGAATTAATTATTGTATTTAGAAGGTATGTTTATAAGTTATCTGCCATAGGCTCTGCCTAGTTTGGGATTATGTAGCGGTATCTGAGTTGTCCCAAGATACACAACTTATAACAGAATTCCGAAATAATACTATAAGGGCGTATGAAGTACCTGTAAGTACGGTACTACGCGTAGTATGGTGCGTATTGTACCAGCACAAAGTAATAGCGGCATTTGAAAGGGCGAAATAAATTGTAACCTGTAAGCACATGAAATCAAATGAATTAGTTTGTATGAAAAAGAAAAATTTGTATTCAATATTTTTACAGGTGATCCTCTACTTGATAAACATGTCCTTCAGTATTATTTCGTAGGCCTGAAGTAACTGTTATGGTACCCTAAAATAATAACCATGGAAATCCGCCTTACCACAAGTTACTCAGCTTGTTGGGTACGTATTTTCGGAAAATATGTTAAATCTAGCAGTGATAGCCTAGTGTTATATGATCATTGGACTGCCAAGTCAAAGGTCTTGAGTTCAAATCCAAGGCACGCACCTCTGACTTTTCGAAGTAATGTGCGTATTGATAGTTAAATATCACGCGCTTAAACGGTGAAGGAAACATCATGAGGAAACCTGCATGCCTGAGAGATTTTCTCGACGGCGTGTGAAGTCTGCCAACCCGCATTAGTATAGCGTGGTGGACTATAGCCTTATCCCTCTCATTGTGCGAGGAGACCCGTGTACAGCAGTGGGACATATTATGGTTTATGTATCTATATATATAATTATGTTAAATCTAAATTATGGCGTAGGTATCAAAATAATATATATATTTTTGGAATAGAAGTACCTTTAAAAAAATAACAAGTAGCTAAGCCTTAGATAAAACATAATAATATTATGGTAAACAATTAAAACAAAAGAACCGTGCGGTGAGTGGTCTCATTGTTTTCTGTACTCATAATCCGTCTTTTGTCAAAATGTTAACATGGTTTTTATTGTTGCTAAATAAACAAAAAGCCGCCAACTTGACACGTGCATTTTAAAGCTTTGTCGGGATGATGATTTACGATGTTAATTAGTAATTTTGCCGATCGTGGGAAACTAGAAGATTCCCCTTGGAACCCTTTCACTAACCCTTTCACTCGCAACTTGACGTTTGTCGTGATCACAGCTCTAGTTTCGCTGAGTGACATGGATATTCTTTGGCCGCCCTGCCTGATTTAGTGCATCGAGTTGAGAACTTCTCCTCTGCCTAATTCCTGCCGTTGCCTATGAACTTCCATATCCCGCGCATACCAATTTTGTGTATAGACGCTTTATTTGTGCAGTGTTCTGTGTCACTTAACTGTGCAATAATGACCGGAATTACCTGGTAAGTTATATTTTTATTGTTTTTATACCACCTGTAAGAGAATAAGTGCAAGACCTGAAAGTGTTTTGTTCATAATCGACTGCTGAATCGATTACAGTGGGTTTTAATATGTGTTCATGTTTCCCGAAAAGACTTACGTTACATTACAATACCTACCTGAAACTACGTCCCTCTGATACATCAATCTGATACTCTAGTTATGGAAAACTGAAACCTATTTGTACGTATTGTTTGTGAATCAATGACTAGGGTTTCGTTATTATAATAATTATAACTCGATATTCTAATTGATATATTCAAGGGCGTCTGCTTATTCAGTTACACGTACTTATATCGAGCCATGCCAATGACTTATAATAGTGAGCGAAAGAAACATTTTACAGAACATTTTTAAAAATTTTGACATGTAAAATGAAATTTCACGTGTAGTAATGATCTTTGAAGCCTTATGTAGGTAGGTATAACAGTTATAGAGTAAGATCCCAGAGCTCGCAGACTTACTTTATTTTGTGAAAGACAAAATTTCGGGCTTTGAGTAGTGTTTGTATGTATTACCTACCTTGAATGCACTCAATATTCTTTCTGAGGCTTGATATATAATATAGTGTTACATATGAAAGTATTTCAAAACTATATGTGTTCGTAAGGCTCAGACACCTAAAACATTCAGCAGTGTATATGATACTTTCTTGGAGTCAAATAAAAATGTATGGTATAGGTACATACATATTAGCATTTTATGTTGCAAAAAGGCTTATTGGCTTATTATTTAAATATTTATTGTGATAATTTCCGAAAATAATAAGAGAAAATATTTGTTTTTTTTTGTATGTTTGTTTGTAATGGATAAACTTAAAAACTCCTAAACCGTTTTTTTAAATGGTTCTATTCGAATAATTTAAATAAAAATTTTATTTATTTTTTTATTTAATAAAAAATATGTATATGTTACGCTCAAAGACCAAAATGGCTCATTGAGCAAAAAAAAGGCAGCTCACAACGCTTCGTGGCCACTGTAAAACATACACATCGCGGATTTCGTGTTATGATTCTTATGAAAACGCCCACTACGCCTTATGATTATCACAGAAAGAGCACATAGCGAATGCTGCGGTAATTTTCACACTCCAGTCGTATCTCTTTATGATGCTTTCTTTTTGCATGGGAACATGGGTGAGGTACAAATATCTATATATATATATATAAAAGAAAGTCGTTACACTATTTATAACTTAAGAACGGCTGAACTGATTTGGCTGAAAGTTGGTGGAGAGGTAGCTTAGAACCAGGAGACAGACATAGGATCGGGATTAGGAAAAAAAAAACTGTTTATTTGATTGAGTCGGACACGTAAGACTGCAAAATCTTAATGTGTGTCTGTAGAAAAATAATATTTTTAGTACTTTTATGACGACCCCTTGGGTCAGCCCAAGTGAAGTCTGAAGGATGCTAAATCATATCGTAAATGAAAATGTTATTTCAGATCAACAATGGAACCTCAGCCATCTACCTCTCGCGATGAGATATATGAAACGTTGGCGACGTGGGAGGGTGCCTACATTGCAAACGAGGAAGTTGTACATACTGTCAACACCGAGACTTTGTCGTACGACGAACTTTACGGTGCACTGGTAGATGACGTCGACGACATCCTAGATAATGAAAATCAGGACTTCGCAGCCATCCATGACTCATTTGATCAGATGCCGCAAGATATTGATCCTCTATTAGATAGTGATACTGAGGAAAATTTGGCTGAGGTATGGCATTATGGCAATGCACCGGATGCTATTCATTTGGATTTTTCTGGCAATCCGGGGCTTAAAGTAGAAGTGGGAGAAGAACCTGTCGACTTTTTTTGGTTGATTTTATGTCCCTCAATAATGAATTTAATGTTAACTTGCACTAATCAGCGCGGCGAGGAGTTAAAAAATATGGCTTCCGGTACATATTGTTGAATGAAAGAGTGGCGACCAATAGACATGGGTACATTAAAGACTTTTATAGCATTGACATTCACATGGCCACAATTAAATATAACAGGATTGTTGACTATTGGAAAACACACTATTTGTACAAAAATGACATTTTTAGAAAATATATGTCTAGAAATACTTTTCTGAATATAATGAGAGCCTTAAACGTGCAAAATTTACAGGGGAATGCGAGCTTGAATAAAATTAAAACCCAAATCGATAAAATAAATAAAAATATGAAAGATATTTATTATCCCACGAGAGAAATTGCCATCGACGAGTCTTTGATGTTGTGGCGAGGTAGGCTAAGCTACCGTCAATATATGAAGTCAAATCCGAAAAAAATAAATAAATAATAATCAAATTTAAGTTTAATGTCAAAAATCAATAGCCTAGTTCATTAGAACAGTTCAATCCCAAGCATTACTGGCATCCATATAATCTTTTACACTATAGAAACCTTTAGAACTCAGTTTCTGCTTAACAAATGATTTAAATTTGTTGATACTTAGGTTTTGAATGTTGCTTGGGATTTTATTGTACAAGAAACCTAGTATGTACCTAGTTTGTCCAGAATTGGCTACTACTATGAAATTAGACCCAAAGTCGTGAGTTCTATGCAGAAGCGATTTTTTTTATTTCCCTTGTGAAAATGATTTAGTAGCTAGTTGATTCTGAGCAAACTACTTTCGAAAATTGCCTTAATCTATGTTATGTACGGTGGGCCGCATATTGCGCATAACACCTAAACTTTGGATAGTACCTACTGATTACGGTGAAGGTATGGCTTAAGAACGAAACAAATTTTAATGAAAGTAATACCTACAGGTATTTTCTTTATTTTTGTAAAATGTTATTGTTATTGTGTTAGGTTGTGATTTTAATAAAAAAACGTTAATTGAAATTTCTTTTCATTTTACTCCCGTACCAACAATGTAAAAACTATACACGTTTGGCGTAGCGGCAGAGCGATGGGCTCTGCGCCACTTGTTGTGAGTTCGATTTCCATAAGGAGCAAATGTAAAATAAAAAAGATGTAAGTGTTATGATATACAAATAGTAGTCCCAGGTTTAGGAGTTTGTGTAGATATGTGAGATTTTGCGTTTGTAAAAGCACCCGTAATACAGGAGAAAATCCTAGTGTCGGGTATCGTTTAAAAATAAAAGCATTCAAATACTTATATACCTACTTATTTAAAAAATAGGGTTGGAATACTTATTTATATTTTATTTTTAAGAATTTAATTTAACTAAACGTGTGTGTGCATGCACAAACGTGTGATAAACTCATATAAAATTTAAAATAATAATAATAAGTAAACTATACATTAAAATAATATTCAAAGAAAATATAAGAAAGGTTGAGCACCTCTGACTTTTTAATAACATCTTTTAAAATATTATTAATTATTAGTTTATAGTATGTTTTAGTTCTTTTTACATAAATATTAATTGATATCGTCAATAAATATATACACTTAATCAATTTTTCGTGATTTTGCTTTATTATAAATAATTTATTAGTTACTTTCACACTTCATCAATATTTGGGTTGATGCTAGGTTGATGATTTATTAAATCGTCGTTGTTTTACCTTAAACAAAATAGAAAACTATGTACCTACTCTTTAAACAAAGCACAGTGTGTGTAAACTAGATTAAAAAAATTGCTCACGTCGATATCTATAGACTCGTGCCGAAGACGCCAATGGGCGGCTAAGAATACTTTAACGAGATGCCGTGGACGCCAATGGGCGGCTGCTTCTAAATGTAAGGCGGCATGGGCGGAAAAGCTTACTCTTCTAGGGTGGCATGGGGGTAAAGTACTTAATTTCTAGGGAGGCAATGAATGGGTTAATGTGAATTTAGTTAACCACAGGATTCAAATGCTTTAAGCCTACTAAACTTCCCAGGCGTCGGGTCCTCCATCATCTAGGTTTTAGTATAATCCTTTTTAAACCACTATATTATTACCGTAGAAATCTGTTTCCGGAATACGATTTCCATTAGATTGTGTAGTTACGTTTTTTTAACGGGACCAAGATATTCTACCAAGAATTTCTATTATTATTTAGTAGCTATTCGCCATTTTTTTCAGAATCTCACTAGTTATTGTTTCGGGCCAATTCGCAGGTTTGAGTTTTAACCTTTATTTACAAGTTTCAATAAATGATTGCCTGTCGCTTGCATGTAAACTTACACAAAGTTTTTATCTTATAAGAAACCATGTCCTATTCCTAGACGTAGTAGGTACTACTGCCATTTAAAAAATGCGTGAGGAGTAGGTACTTAATTAATGTTGTAACAATTTATTTACAAAATAAAACAATGATTGAATAAATAAGCTTTATTTTTGGCCAAACTATTACATTGCTTACACTTTAGAGGTACCTACTGTTATGAGCTTTTAATTTTATGTAACAATCTTTGCTCGAGCACGTCATCAAATTAAGTTGAGCATACTTAACATTGCCAGCTGCTGTAGCAGAATAATTTCTTCGACACTTCGATTCGTTTCTTCTTCGTGGTTCTTCGTTTACCTATATCTACCAGAGGTTCTCAATCTTTTCCTGACCATTGATATTATAGTTGTAAGCAGACATACCATAAAATAATAACATACCATCACGCCTGTATTCCCCGAAAGGTTAGACAAAGGTGGACTATTTTACACCCACACTTCGCCGGTATGTTTAGGTCCCATGTAATAGGGGGCGAGCCTATTGCCATTAGTTAGTAGACACAGACTACAATATTAAAGTAAAATATACTATGTCAACCTTAAATTAAACTTTAATCCAAACTTTTTAAGATTGGTAAACCTTTCGCGGACCATATTTTTACTCTTTTGGTCCACTGGTTGAGAACCAGTAGCCTGATTATAGTTTCGAATGTTAGTTTGTAATGTCCCTAATTACCTTTAATTCTTGCCCAGACGAACCTCGCATATTGTCCTGCTTTACAGCCTACACTTAGTCAATATTGATCGACTAAAATCGAACACCTATCAACGCCAATTATAAATTGTTACATTACATAAAATGCTCCCATACAGTAGTTTGCACCTTTACAAATCATTACTGACGTAACAAATTAAATCCGTAAAAATATAGCACAAACTAATTGTAGGTACAAGTTTGGACCCAATATTTGGGCGATAAATCTTGAATATTAGACTGTAGCCCGATTCACGTAATTAAAACTGTAATGATGTCGCAGCTACTTAATTGTTGAAACAGTTTTCCAGTGTTATGTGAATACTGTGAAGCCAACGTTTTAGAACAATTCTCGCCCAACGAACATGTGTGAATACGGTTCAACGATTTTTCAATAGGACGACTTCGAAATCGGTCCGATCAACGGATGTGAATAGGAAGTGTTTCAACGATTAAATCGCTGCGACATCGCTACGGTTTTAATTACGTGAATCGGGCTACTAATCAGCTAGACGGGAATAATAACAGGTTTTCTACGTATGTATTTACTTTTCTAGGCATCAAATATAGAGTCCGTTAACTGACCAATAAAAATGCAAAAAGTTAATTAATAAATTGGGACAATTAATTCTAAAATTTATAAAATAGAAGCCTTAATTTTAAGGGAAGAGCACCCAGTTTTAATACTGAAGCACCCTCTATCTTTTCGCGCTAAGCAATTCTTTTATCCAATTAGATAGTTGTTATCAGCAATCAAGTCCAACATCTGATAGCGTCAGATATAACCGACAAACTCTACACCAATTTCGCATATACGCGACAAGCCTTATTAATATAGTTTTTCAATTTGAAACGGCCGTATCGATAACATATGTATACGACAATCATTGGAGTATTCGGCGGTAGTATTTGAAATCAATGCTTGTTAGAAAGGGATAGGTCATTCTAATTTCGAATGTATTTAACGGTTTTCCTGCAATTTCTCTGGCAACTATTTATTTATTTATTTATTTATTTATTTATTTATTATTAAGGGCCTCCAACAAGAGATATACACAAATCATGATTTTCTATAAAGTACAGATTATAAAGTAAGTGTACTCCCTCAATTATAGGAAGCCACAGCATGCATTATGCGTATTAGAACTTACAACTATGTTATAGAACGATTTAAAACAATTTCAAGTATATTAAAAGAAAAAACAGATTTAAGAAAATATTTAGGTACATTGCATCACATAAAAAAATTATTAAGTTACATTACATTTAATTATATTATATTAATAATGATAATGTCAAATAAACAATAAACAATAAAATTAAAGGGACACCCACGTATAATGTAAATAGAATAAATGTTTTTAATTATTTAGATACATATGGCCTTGTAGACCATTTTTTTAAACTTTGTTAAAGAGGAAGTAATATCAATATCTCCAGGTTTAGCCAAGACATTATAGCACCTACACATTCTAGGAACAGCAGCGTTATATCTAAGATTTGTTTTAGAGTGAGGAATATGAAATAGTTGGTATGTATTTTTTCGAGGTAAGTTAGAGGGAATATTTAGTTGCAAAGTATTCAAGAGATCACCACAATCATGAGTTCCATCAAGAAGTTTGTGAAGAAAAACCAAATCTGAGACTCTCCGGCGATTTGCTAGTGTGCACATGCGGTAATGTTTTAATCTATCACTATAACTAGTTAGTTTTTTAGCAAGATGGTCATTATAGCTAAGATGGTAAAGGAATCTTCTCTGAACACTCTCTAGTCGTTTTATATAGACATCGTAATGAGGATTCCATATTACAGAATTATATTCTAGAACAGGACGAACTAGGGTGTTAAAAATTTTTATTTTCGTAGAGGAATATTTAAACTCCTTGCAGTTACGCAATACGAATCCTAGCATTTTAAAACCTTTTGAAGTAGTATTGAGTATGTGCGTATCAAATTTTAGTTTACTGTCTATTAAAATGCCGAGATCGCGAATTGTGCTGATATTTTTTAGTTTAACTCCGTCTATGTGGTAGTTGTTTAATGTAGACGTTTTGCTTCGGGAAAATTGTATGTAACAGCATTTACTCGTGTTTAAAGACATATAGTTACTTTTACACCAATTATTAAATCTATCAATGTCTTCCTGAAACATCACAGCGTCTTCATTACACGTAATCGGTTTCATTATTTTTAGATCGTCTGCGAAAAGATAAAAGTTTGAATGATGGAAACATTGTATAACATCATTGATGAAGACGTTGAACAATATGGGACCCAGATTCGATCCCTGCGGTATTCCTGATGAAGCCAAATAGGGGTCGGACATGTATCCATTTACTACAACCTTAGAGTATCTGTCTGCCAAATAAGACTTGAACCATTTTAGTAATCCACCGCTAATACCCAAGATAGAAAGTTTAGAAACAAGAAGTGCGTGGTCTACTTTATCAAAGGCCTTACTAAAGTCTGTATATACGGTATCCACTACTGTACGATTATCTACCTTTTCAGTAAGGACCGATGAAAAAGATATCAAATTTGTTGTGGTAGACCTATATTTCATAAACCTATGCTGTTGCGCGATTATAAGGTGTTTAAGATGCCACATTAGATGTCTTGTGACCAATTTTTCGAAGATTTTACCGAATGAGGCTAATATAGATATAGGTCTATAATTATCTACAAGTTCTTTTTGACCAGATTTAAAAATTGGTACAACCAAAGAAGTTTTCCAGCGTTCAGGAAAACAGCCCTCGCTGAGGGATTTGTTAAATATTAGTTGTAACGGTAGAGTTAGAACCCTCGAGCAGCGCTTTATAAATACTGGAGGGATACCGTCCCAACCAGCACCTTTTGTTTCGTCGAGTGCCTTCAGAGCTTGATAGATTTCTTCGCAGTCAAATGTAATTGTACACATATTTAATGAAGTTGTAAGAGAGTCTTCCTGGGGTATATCAACGAGGTTAGCTGGGTTATTGAATGATTGTGCAAAACTTTTAGCAAACAAATTACAGATGTCTACACCAGAGGAAGCTAATATGTTGCTGAGGTGCATCTGAGCCGGATAAACACTACTGCCTTTTCTTTTTTGTTTCAAAAACGACCAAAAAAGCTTAGGGTCTTTTTTAACTGCTTGTTCTACTCTAGATAGATATTTTTTGTAGCAATTTTTTCTTAATTCGTTACATTTATCGCGCAGATCAGCAAAAATGATTTTGTCCAGAGGATTTTTATATTTTTTTAGTTTGACATGATATTTGTGTTTTTCTTTGAATAGTCGTATAAGCTCGGGTGAGTACCAATTAGGGAACTTATTTGCATTAATTTTTTTAAGGGGTATACATTTGATTATAACCTCACTTAATAAATTATAAAGTACATCCACCATATCATCTACCGACAGACACATTTCAAACTCTTTGCTCCATTTGATGGTTGAAAGTAGATTTTGAACTTTATCATAATCTGCTTTAAAGAAGTTAGGTTTAAGCGAAGGCCTTGCGTGCAGGTGACGTTCAGTCTTAAGGTTCAAGTAAAAACATAAAGGTGGATGTAGAGGGTCTTCAATAGATAAGCTATAATTACAACGAGTAACGTCAACTACTGACGTGTTACTAAGTATTAAGTCGAGGATTTTAAATTTCGAGTTTAATGTACTATTAAATTGCGTCAAGTTGTTAAGTGTTGTAAATTCTAAGAACCGATTGTTTACATCCGAGTTGTTAGGTTCTGGAACCATTTCAATAGAACCATCTACGTGTTTCCAACTAAGACTACCTAGATTAAAATCGCCCAAAATGATCGTGGGGGCAGTCCCGTATCTATCAAACACCTTTTGAGCATTCATAGTAAAGAGATCCAGTATATCACCGCGCAATGCAACTATTGGCCAATTACAGCGATTGTTTTTAGGTGATATGAAAGAGATAGCGCTCTTCAATTAAAATAACACTGTCTCTCTCTCACAACCAAAAAAAATATACCGTATTATAGTCTGTGCCCCGATAAATATCCGTTCAAAGATATCATAAATTCAGGGATTTGTATCCCTTTCCAATAAGTTCTAGAAAAGCTTTCTATCCCTTTCTAAAATGCATTGCTTTAAGACCTCTCTACGCTTATAATCAGATTCAGATAGAATAAGTTATTGTCGGATATTTGATAGGGAATCAACGAAACTCGATAATCTATTTCATGGATGAAAATGTACTTTAATTCAATGTCTTAAAATCTAATTCGCTCTATCAAGGGAACAGCTTCTATACATAATACTTTTATTTTCATATATTATTGCCATGACTTTACTGGCACTGTTATTACCATTAGGAAGCAATATGTGAAATATTAAAAATAGTTTTTTCTTGGTGCGCCTATACCCTTATATATTTTTATAATACTCTATTTTGGTACTTACACGATGATTTTCAACTTTATTACAGTAAAAGGTTATTATTAAAAGAAACGTAAACATATATTGAGAGAAAATATATTTAAAAACTATTTTAAGGGTTGGCAGCCCCATTCTGATTCAAACATGGTGTTGCCAACAAAAAAATATAAACTTCGTTAATTATCTGCACAATTTACTTTCAAGATAAATAAAATACATTATAGACAATTCTTAATTTTATTTAAAATAAAAATAAAATCAAAGTATACACTAATACATTTTGGAATTGAACTTTATTAACATCGATCATAGCAACACTGAGCAGTATTATTATCAATTCTTCATAAAACACTTAGAATTCGAAAACAGAACAATCTTTTAGGTCGAGATTATTATAAAAAAAAGGTTTTCTTCTTTAATACTGCGCAAATTTCAATTCGATCAGAATAGAGTCTTTATTATAATGTCTATGGTTATTGTTATACTCTATCGAAACTAAAGGTGACCCCAGAATTCTTAGCTTGGCCCAAAAATGCTCTCAGGAATGCAGGTGTAAGCATGTAGTGCCGACTATAAGATTAAAAGTGTACTGACCTACGTTTCAAGATGTTTCCATGGAAATCGCCAGTTTCTACGACAAATTGCATTGACCACAACTAAAATAATGTTAAGCTAAAATATAATCTAAATAATAATATTGCTACATCTTTTGTAAGAAGTATATGAAAAATTATGGAAATACATTGCATTTTTTTTTGTATTATAATCTACAAATTATTTAATATAGTAAGAAATTGCGTTCAAAATACTGACAGCAGTGGTTTGCCTCGGCGAATTAGGTTTACCGTTGAAGTGATAAGCCTTGGTAAACCAAAATGTTAACAATTTATACAGATTTATGAAATTCTAGATTTAAATCATGAATCCGTATTTTAATTAAGTTTATTATCTGTTTTCACTGGAAATCTAACTACAGCACAAATCTGTCAGAGGAAGTTCATACACTAGGAAATAAAATCATCACATAATTACATATCTTGTTATGTATAGGTATTACTAATGACTTGGCTTCGTCAAATAGTTGGAGGATTACGATTGAAAAAGGTTGATCTATAAAGTTTTTATAAATTTTTTTTTTGTAGATAGTAAGTTCACCACACACAAATTGATGCTAAAGTGCGATATATTTGTACATTTTAGTTTGTTTATATGAAAAAGTATGAAAAATATACTTCTAGAAGATAACTTCGCAAGTTTACATCCAAATTTAAGTGTGGTATAATTATCTACACAAACTACTTCTTATTTTTCAATAGTTCTTATTGAACTTTGTCTGGAATTCTCATCGGATCCCACTTTCTGTTTGACGAAGCGTTTAAACTAATTTGTCAATAGGTATCCTCAGTCAGCCACCATTTTCGACACTCACAACTGGATTGGACTCGCGGTGACAACTATTTCTGTGCGTTTTCTAGTTACATCCAATGTATAGTTGGTATTTTAAAGCTCATCTAAATGAATATTTAATGTTATACAAAATCAATCTTATCGACTTGAAATCGAAATTGGTTATCACTAATTTATCCACCAAAATAGTTTGTTTATCGAAAATACAGACACAAAAAATATCCAATTCCAATTTCGACAACTTAAATCATTTTATATGTACTTGTATAAGTGATACAAACTTTATGTGTCTATCATTAACATCTTCAGAGCGTAACCAATACATATGGCACAGAGTAGTCCAAAAAACAGAGCCCAACCCAGTCGATTTAATTCATAAAAATAATTCGGCCAAGCTTAATCCTTCCAATCCTTTTTGATGTCGAAGCACCATTCCCATTGCAAATGTACGTTTTTGTCGTCGTCAGTGAACAGGCTGTTGACGGAGTAAGAACCTCTTGCGACCATACCTGATGGGGCGTCCTCTGGGGGGGTCGTGTAAGACTGGATCTCCGTTTTGGGTGGGTAGGAGCCGACCATGTGAGTCATTTTGTCGACTGTAAATGAGAAGTGCCATTTTAGTTTAGTGATAACTTGGCAGAATTCGATTTTTTTTGTTTAAAAAAGCTTACTAGCAATGGGGTTTACACATTACTCGTAATCTTGTTAACCCCTCGTACTAAGCTAAATGCTTGTATCACGAGTGGGTTCACGTCGGTAGTGCAATGGGTGAGTTTCGAACCGGCAACCACATGATCGCAAGTCCGACGCCCTAGCCATTAGGCTACCGCCGCTTCCAAATACATGATCACATAGAAATAAAAAGAAAAAAGAAGGAAATTGCTGAACTTGCTTCTAAAGCGTGCATAAGAACTGTTTGTGTTCAAAATTACAAGCTGATTCTGTGTTAAACATTGCTTAAAAGTACATTTTCCTTATTTGAGATGCCTGTGTTCGAAACACAGTAAACATAGCATTGAAAATCGACTTTAGGAGCTGTCCGTTAATCACGTGAGGCTCAAAAGGGGGGGGGAGGGGTCCAGAAAAAATCACGAAATATCACATTATTTTTTCGGCAAACGAGCCGGAAATAAAAAAAAATTGAAAAAAAAAAAGATTTTTGTTGTTACCAAAAAATACACGTGATATAGGGGTGGGGGGTGGGGGTACTCTTAAACCTCACTATGTATCAACAAGGGGGAGGGGGGGTTAAAAAATGCCCAAAACAACATCACGTGATTAATGGACGGCCCCATATGACTTTCAATTTTGATGGTTCACACAGATATTCAATGCAAAAGTAATTATATAAATAACATCAATTACGACAAGATAGCACAGAAGGCCTCAATCTTCAGGTGGTGTATTATGAATACTTCTGGATTAAAGCACGAATTAACGACCAATCAGAGGCTAGGAAAAGGTTCGTCCGCATTAGGGCACTAGGCAAAAAAATAATATAAATTATAATATAAATAATATTCCCGACACATGTTGCGAAACATGTTTCCGTACGTGTTTATTACATATTACAAATAAGATGCTTATTTACATTTGTTTAAGCGTCAAAAAATTAACAAGAATATCATGTTAGCATTTTGTTTTTCAAGTTGGCAACATTTATTTAGTTTGACGTTCGGTAAAATTTTATTTAATCACTAATTGAAGTTTAAAAATGTTCAAAATATAGTTCTGATTACTTTTAGTGTCAAAAAAGAAGCCTCATTCAACTAAACTCATTTGTAGCCATATAATGTACAACAATATGACACTAAGGCTTGGTCGGGACTTTTTTTAACATTTTTAAGCCCTCATTAGCCTTCTAAGCTACGGCTCGTATTATTTTCTACATTCATCAATCACTTTGGCTCATTCACACATCAATCTAAGATACAATCAATCCGGAAGAAGACTTTATTAAAATTCCAATACACTGATTCACAATATTGAATACAATACACAACGACATTGAAGGCATACGTGGTGTCATCGGCAATACACTTAGAATAAAAATGTATACATACCGGGCACTAGACCGGGTCGCGTGAAAAAATAAAACGTACAATCAGATATACACATTATGAATGAATTAACAAAGTATAAAATTGATTGTAAGATGCGAGTTATTGCATCAAAGATATTTAAGGCTAAACGTAACATATAAACATAAACATAATTGTTTAGTTTTTTTTTAAATATTCGTCTTTAACACATTCTAAGTAAGTACGGTCACCAGCACATCAAGTTCACACAAAATGTCAAACTTTCTCAGTCGATTTGAACTTAATCATGAATATTTTAAGGTTTAAAATCATTTGGAGAAATTTGACAGTTTTGAATATCCTGATGTGCTGGCGACTGTACATGCCAGTAGAAATTGCGATATCTAGAATAATTTATTCACAATTGGGTAGTCAAACTTTTGCTTAAAAATCGTTATCGTAGAAGATGTTGGTGTTAAATTGTAAAATAGAAGATTCGGCCAAAACTTAAAATTTACACCTATACTTTGTCCATTATGTGAACCGTTTTTTGACAGATGCCTTTGACTGCCTTAGAGCGTAGGTGTTCCAGATTACGAAAAAGTTAACTTTGAAATGCGTAACAAAATAAATGTATTATCTACCTTATGTTATTCAATTATCTTACCATAAATGTAACGGATTTTCCAAAAATAATTATTATTGTTAAGCGTATTAAATTTAGTTACATTCTACCACATTCTACCGTGTCTAGTGATGCAATCGAATGTATTCGCTGCAATCATTTTGAACACTGACATTAAATCAGTATCGGAAAATGCCATCCACTCTAATAACAATAAAATATAAATTAAACAATATTTTTGAAAAGAAATGGATGGAAAATGAATATTATATAAAAATTAATACAATCAGATGTATATTATACATATTTATTTATTATTGGTCGTCGTTGCACGATTTTCGATTCGACAACCAAACAATCGATAATCAATACTAGACAGTAATCAAAGTGTCAATAATCTGATCGATAATCGCAATATTAAGTTCCTGCAATCACTAGTTCCATCTGTCAAAAAACGGTTCACATAATGGACAAGGTATAAATCTTCTATGATAACGATATAAGCGTATAGGCGAAATTGTTCAACTTGCGAAAAACCAAAAAAAAAAAAGAATTTGCCGCTCAAGGCTGAACGTTTAGCCTTAAGATCCGCGACAAAAGTGATATTCCACTGAGTTATGACTTCATGACTACAGTGCAAAGATTATTAAATGAGTCTGTAATTAAATACAATAGATAGGTCACTGGTCAACCCTAAATTCTATCCATTTTTAAAGCTGTTTTGAGCTTCTATTTATATGAAGGACTTTTTAAAGAATCTGTGTATGGTCTTACCGGGGACTCCAAGCCGATAGGTCTTCTGCACGTATTTGAGGCCATGCACGATCTCACGCTGCACGATGAAGTCAATCCTTATCCTGTACTGCACGCCTTCCTTTATCACGAACACCTGGAAATGTAAAATACGACATTTAGGGTAAATAAAGACATTTAGGGTAAATTGAGACATTTAGGGTAAATTAAGACATTTGGAGTAAAATAAGACATTTGGGGTAAATTAAGACTTTTAGGGTAAATTGAGACATTTAAAAGTTTCTAGTATTTTGGCAATTAAAATTTTCATATGTTGAATAGCATCGGTACGCTTTAATCAGAAACACAATTAAGTTACACATTATACTTTTGCATTTGCATAATTTCACCTGAAAACCTATTTGTTTTCGCAAGGTAAATCCGTAAAGCAGCTATTAAAGCGAGCGTAACGACGGCGCGGTGGAACGACAAGACCGATCGCTTCAAGTTTTTAAGTCGTTCATCTAACTATACTTGTCGCTGGCATAAATTATAGCATGCGAAATGATACAGTGGGTGCAGATCTTTAACAAATTAACTTGTAGACGAAAAACGCAGTTATAGGTTAGTGTTAGTAGTTAAAAAATGGTTGAGCTACACGATGACTGATGTATGCGTTCCGTCAGTTAGGACAGGTCAACTCAAAGCTGGTATGGTTCTTTCTTCAAAAGGCCTGTTCAGATTTTGCCCTACATTGAACTCGCATATAATATAACTATTGTCTGGACTTTAAAAGAGACCATGATTCTCTGAGTTTGTTTCGACGTTTCTTCTCAGAGGTCGTCAGATAGGAAACGTCGACGCCATCTAGTTAAAAAAAATATGTAAAAAAACGACTTGTAAAAGTGTCTTAAAAGATCTATTTACAGAAATAAATATCATCATTTCATTTCATTTCATTTCATTTCAGTGATATGACCATTGCACTGCCAAGTCAAAAGCTTGAATTCAAGACACGCACCTCTGGCTCTGACTTATCGAAGTAATATGCTAACTAAAACTCTATTATCATTATCAAGCGCTTTAACGTTTAAGGAAAACATCGTGAGGAACCTGCATGCGTGAGAAATTTTCTGGGTGACGTGTGAAGTCTGCCAACACGCATCAGGCCAGCGTGGTGGACTATAAACTAATCTCGCTCATTCTGAGTGGAAACCCGTGCCCAGCAGTGGTACAATATAATGGGTTGATGATGATGATGAAATTAAAAGGTAAATTAGGTCGTAAAGAGAAAAAGGAGGGGTGCATTATGTCCTTCGCTATCACCTGTTGATTGTCTAATTTATTTGCCACTGTATGAACTATACAACTGCTAAGTCTGCCAATTTAGTCTAACAGTTGAAAAAAGAGAGAATCCTGAGACTCTCAGTTATTAGACGCATGACGTTGAAAATGTGTAGCAAATAAAATGTTCCACTTACACGCTTGCTGATAAAATATATGATATGCTGATAAAGCTGGATGTCAAATATCATTTCCAAAACTCATTTATCGTTTTCTTACGTAATATTACAATGTTTTTGTAAACAAATAAGTACCATAATAACGACCGAACCATTCCCAAATAATCCCGAAACTATATAGTTACTTTAAATCAGGCCTGTAGGTTCAATGTCTTCAGCAGCTATTTGTTAAGCACAATCATTATAATTGTTTGATATTATCCCTACAAGCAGAGCTACTTGGAAGCGGGTTCATCGCTTCATAATTTCATAATTACGAGCAATAAATATTGTTTATTTTTTATTCACCTCAGAAGATGAACGACTTGCCATTTGAACCCTTTCTATTAAAAAGTTAACATTACTATATGGCAAACGTGATGACGTAAATTCCCAGGAGAATTCCCGATTCCCTCGAGAATTCCCAGGTAAAATATTTGAAATATTTCTTTAAAGATATCTTTGATCACAACGAAACGCTTTAACGGCACACTCAAGAGCATTAAACCTAGAAAACAGTGTCGTTATCCAAACATCCTGTACGTACGGTACTGGCAGATTGCCAGGCTGGGCGTGTCGTGATAATTGTGACTAAGCGAGTTATTGGGCACCGATCATCATGCACCTGTCACACGGATGATTAGTGAAAGGGATCGCGTGATTTGTTCTTAGTGCACCCGACTGTTTCTAGGAGCAGATGACGTTGGAAATAACTGAGAAAACTGCTGTTAAGTTTGTTCGAAATAACTAAGCCCGTTTGAAGTCCGCAAGTGGTAAATTTTAATAGAAAGTGTCGGTGTAAAGACAATGAGGATCGTATATGTTTCACATTTTTATTATTTAACATACCATCACGCCTGTATTATCCTAAGGGTTAGGCAGAGATGTACTTAATGTACACCCAGAGTTTGCCGGTATGTTTAGGTCCCATATAATAGGGGGCCAATCTTTTGCCATTCACTGGGCACAGATCCAGACTCCGAGCTACTACTGAGAATTTTATAGGAACACCCAATAACACTATGCTCGACCTGGGGATCGAACCCGAGACCTCTAGCGTAGCAGTAGCGTTTGGGACCACGAGACTAACGCGGCAGTCCTTTATCGCGGTTTGTATTATTTTCTTTACTAATTTCGATATTTATGTATAAAAACACTTAAACGATTTTACCAGCGCGGTAGTTCGGAACGGCTAACTTCAGACAAGCAGAGCTGTTTCCAAAAAACTGTATTAATTTGGATATTCGTAATAAGAAACTCTAATTCGGGTATGACAGCCAGAACCGGTTTTTTGGGCTCTCCTAGAATAAGTCTTGATGTGTTAAGAGACGGAGCCGATATTTAAATGAGGCCATAGACTGACGGCAGCAAAACAATTTCGATTAAACAGCGTTGTGCTGCGTGTGTCCAAAATTGAATTCCTATTTGGAAACCTTGCTATCTAAATAGACGAACGAATCATCATCCATAAATTAGTGGAAATAAGTGTTGGCAATTTTAGCGATCTTTTTAGCGGACATTCAATAAGCTCTTTTTAACGAAAATCGACCGACATGATACAACAGTAATCTGTCGGTAGTACTAACAAACTTACATAGCATAATGACGTCACTTGCTACGTACATGTCTTCTACTACCATAGTACAGACAGCTTTGATATATGATTTGTTGTGTCGTAAATCATGAGAGTTATTATTTATGTGTGTTTTTAAGATTACACTTGCTGTCAAAAGATTTGTTTTTTATATCATTCTGTTTTAAAAAATTATGTTCAAAGAGCTAGGCTGTCTTCAAACCTCGATTGTCTGTTTTTTTATGGGAAACGGCACACGAGCAACGGGCAGGCAAGCCACCTGATGGTAGACATCTGCAATACCAAGGAGTTTCAGATTTGTTGCCAGGAGAGAAGGAGAAGGAAGGGGACTGAGAGAGTAATTGATGGGCAGGTTTTAAGGACAAAATAAGTTTAAATATTATAAGGCACCTAGCTCATAGATTTGATAATCAAAAATATTCTCAAGTGGAGAGCACTAGAAAAAGCAGCATCAGATATCCACCAACAAGATGGATAGTTGACCTAGTGAAGGTCGCTGGGAATCGAAATTCAGGCGTCATATACCGTTCAACAGTGGACGTCCTTTGGCTTATACACCTATACATATGATGATGATGATAATAATTAATACTGTCAGTACTAGCAATAAATTGTCAATATGACGTCACTTGCTACGTAAACTCTAAAGTGAAAACAGCTGTGATCTATTTGTTGTTACATCGTAAAACATTTACGTGCTATTATTTTGCAATACAAATTTCGTATCGTATGCCAGATTTGGCACATAAATTAAGATTATTTATCTATACACTAATAATATAAAGAGATAAGGTTGCCATTTGTCAGTGTGTTTTAATGTGGTAACATCTGGAATTGCTGAAGCTATTCTGAAAATTCTTTCAATAATGAAAACCTCCATGTCTGTTCGTGTCCTAAGCAAGGTTTTATGTCCAACGCGGTCGCAGCTAAATTTAAAGAAAACGAAACGTTCATAGTTGTTTTAAGTAGGTACGTGTGTTCCAACAGCATGAGAAGAATTACGCTCGTCTAGTCTACCCCAACACAATAGCTATGTATGTATGTTTTCTGTCACCATTTAAGCAAGTGATAATAAATATTTTTAATCGGATTCGAACTCAAAAACTTGACTGCTATTCGATTCGGTTACGAAGCATTATTTTCCCATAGATGACAAGTCCTACACTTACCTGATTGTTCTAAAACGTTCTTTATATCCATACGTATAAATAATAAAAACAAAAAAAAAAACACTGTCGCATTTATCTGCCCCACCAACACGTTCGCTTGGCATATGACGTCAGAATCTACGTATATCTTCACTTCTGTACTACAGACAGACGGACATGATATATGGGTCGTTCCATCGTAAATCATTTAGAGACTTATTACACGGGGGCGTCTAGCGAATTCGTTTAGCGTTTTGTTAATTTGTAATGATATGAAATGTGTTTAAGGTGGATGATGCATTTGGTTATTTTACTTATTTAAGACGCACGTTATAGATTGTTGGAACGAATGGCGTCGTAGTGGCTGAACGATCAATTTCTGCGATAGTCGTGAGTTCGATAATTCTCATGGGTCACAGTTTTTCCCGGTCTAGGTGAGTTTTTAATGGAAGTCACCGGTACAGGTACAGGAGAAAAATCTTTGGGGTACAACGTATTTCTTAATTGATTAAGGGTTGACATCTGTTTAAGAACTGATGGAACTATCATATCCCACAATAGACAGTTTTCACTGTTATTAACCTGTTGATTTTATCTCAATAAACTTTATTATTCTAATCAATTCGCCAACAGAAACTGAAGCTGAGAAATGCTCAAGCCATTTTATCATTGATCATAAAAAAGTCTTTATTCATTACAAATAGAGGTGGAAATACCGATGCCTTCTAATGCAAATGATTACTTGGGCTCTATACTGTCATTGTAAATAATTAATTGAGGGTTTTTGGTGTTGAAAATGAATGAACAGAGGAAGTAACTTTCGACGTCCTTATCACAACGGAAATTCGAAGACTCGGTAGCAATGATGTACTTCCATACAATAATCGTAATAATGTCAGTTTCGACAGAACTTGTCAAACAACATACAATGAAGGTATATTTCAAAGGAAACGTTATTCTCGAAACTTGTAACTGTGTGTTAATATTAGACCATATTAAATCCGCAAATTACACCATAACCTATAGATATGGCCAAATATTGAACAAAACATACTAATCTTAATGTATTTCACAATATTTCAATTAAAAGATAACTTTCTAGTTAGGTCGCTAGTGCGATTGCTACGCTAGAGTAAATCGGTTCGAATCTCAGGCCGATCAAAGTATTATTGGGTTTTTCTATGAAATTCTCAATAGCAGCTCAGATTGCATACGTGCCCAGTCAAAGGCAATAAGCTCGCCCCTCTAGTACATGGGACCTAGACATACCGGCGGAATCTGGATTACATTAGTAAACCTCTGCTTAACCCGTCGGGGAATGCAGACGTGATAGTTGGTTATGGCAACTAAGTCAATCAACTATGTTTTACTGCCACGATTTGCATGGAATCATTTTGTATAATGTTATTGTTTTTTTATAAATAAGACCACAATAAACCAATATCATATTTATGTACAGGAAATTTTTTCACGAGATCTTTTTATGTAGCTGTTTTCCTGAAGGGAACAGGAAAATAATACAATAAAAATAAGTATGTATCGACATTCCACTGATGGAAGTTTTAATGTTAATATACATAGTTGAAACAAACGGATGATTTAAATACCTATATGTGAATGGATAGATTGTGGTTCGACGTCCTTAACAACCTAACGCCGTTTGAAATGTGAATAAATGATATATTGTTTTAACAATTACGTCATTCAAAAGTCAGCAATATTATTATAGGAAACAAGAGTTCTTTATCGGTGACCTTCGTTTCATCCCTGTCATTTATTTTTCCATAATAATTGGCAATTATTTAACCCCATAGTATAACCGTTTTTATTATCTTCTACTGATAATCACGAACCAAAAAAAAAAAATAGGCTAACTACATATTGATCTATCTATCAAGAATGTCTTGTAGTGACAAAAAAATATTAAACCCATTTCAGAAACTTACGGAGTAATCGAAGGCGACCCCATAGAGTCAAGAAATGTGATTTGAATCAATAAGTTTTGACTAATGAATTAAAATTAAACATTTTTAGAAATATAAATTAAACAGAGACATTGATACAGGTAGGGTCAACTAGGGTTAACGAAAAATTTAAGGGGTAATCTTGAACTGTTCTGGTATTGGCTACTGTTTATAATTACCTATTGATTTTACTGTTTACAATTACCCTAATTAACCTGCCATTTTAATGTCTCTTGACTAAGCTATGGGGAAGAATCGGAAGGCAAGTCCTTAGATTAATATGTTATTCTCAGTATTCAATAGACTAGGAAGAAAGTGTTGCTTTACAAAATAATAAGCATTGGCATAGCAAATTATTTGTACTCGTAAATCAAGGTATTTGCGTTAGCGTGGTGGACTAAAGCCATATCCTCTTGTTTTGAGAGGAGATTCATGCAGTCCGTCGTGGGTCCGAGCAGGCGGACGGGGCTGATGATGATGACGATGATGATGAAATCCTTGACGTCCATACCTGCTTTTTGAGATCAGTTAGGTCCCCGGAGAGGTCCAGCTCGACGTCATCTCGTCCAGTGACGCACAGCGCCAGTTTTTTGACGATCACTCTGCGTGGGTCGTTAACATCTGTTGGACAAAAAATATATTTTTGAGCATCGATACGAAAGCTATCGTTGGTGCGTATTCCGTATGAAATGGAGCTACGTCTCAGAGCATGTAAGTCGAAATTTCGATTAATTATTCATTTACTCAATAATTTAATGTGGACCAAGCGGTACAGTCGCTTAAAAAATAGTTACTTGTAATCAAAGGGCACGAGAAATTTTAGAGTAATCGAAGACGGCAACAGTAGATAATTACTTTAAATTCCCTTTATTCCCCTTATTAAAGGATTACCACTTAATTAGGGGACACAGAGTGAAATCAGATTGAAAAACTCTTAAACACGTTGTTGTGCGAACTACAGCAAGTCAGCACATCAGGTTACTACAAAATGTAAAATTTTCCCAGTCAAATTTCAACTTAATTATCAAAACTTTAAGGTTTAAAATCATTTGAAGAAATTTGAGTTTCGTATAACCTGATGTGCTGCCGACTGTACATGATTTGGAAGCCAAAGGGTAGAAACTTCTCTTACAGAATTAATTTTATTGTTGAAAGGTTTTATGCGGCTTCGCGGTAAACTTCCAGTGTAATTATAGTTTCTATAGGAACTTTAATGAAACCCATCAAACTTCCTGGGGCCATTGTAGCTATATTTGTTGAGAAAGCTTTATGCTCAGGGACGTATCAAACAACGGACATAGGGACCTAGAAACCATAGGTCTTTTTATGTAATGGTCTCAGCCATTTCCATTAACAAAACAGAAGATTTGCTTGCCATATGGCACCATATGTCACCTACTTGTGAGGACCTTATCTAAGAAAATTAGCTAATGATTTGTAATTGAGAACGGTCGGTAATGCCTTCATATCTTGTATTTTAAAGGAAATAATTGACGTCGATAACAGTAGGGGTTTCAGAAAAAAGAAGTTAAGTTACGACGGAAATTACTAAGGGTCGCCGGATGGTATTAAAGTATCGGATGTACAAAATAATAAGATACTCTTGCTTCTTCGGTCTCTATTAACTTTGAAAGTAGATAATATGTATTATACCATAAACTACAACGAAAATCTAAAACCAGGTGGATTGATGTAGAACAGAGGATTATGGGGATGTTTGAGATGAGAATACAGGGAAGTTGAGGATCATAAACCTCACCAACATTATAGTGAGGCCAGACCTCGCCCTTCAACCCTTTAAGACCTGTATTTAAAGGGATCTTGCGAAGGTTGGCCCACAACAGATGTTAGTCGGTATAAATGGTACCCACTAAGAATTTGTATAAAGAGAGATAATATTGATAGGACAAAAATTCGAGCTAAATGTACGAAATGCGCGTCTTTATGATTCCAGACTGTTTGTTTTGATATTTATCACATCGCGCGTTATTAGGAACTTTTTTGGTCTTTGTTTTACCAAGGTCAATAGTCCCTCATGCTAAAAAGAAATAACGACTGAAGATCTATACTGAACAAACAGCCTGTCATTAGTCTAGTATAGGGTAGTAATAGCAATAAACACTTCTACTCTAAACATACTCTTAGAAAAAAATCGTTTTTTCTAAGAGTATGTTTATTATTTTTGCCCAGGAAGGCAGCAGCAGACCCAGAAAGGAGAGGGGCAAGATGCTCAAGACCTCACCTTCCCTTAAACATTTGGGGTCTGGGACCATAACTGACATAACTACTATTAAAGTAATCTTGATGTTATCCTACTTTCTTAGTATAAGTCCCTACCAAAACGACATCCGGGATCCAAAATTGGTATGCATAAAAGAATTAGCTTCTGCTCCTTGATCGACAAATATCAATACAAACATACCAATTTTATAGACTTTAAGTACCTTCTATAATCTATACCTACTGTATTTGCTGATGGTGTACTTTATAAATAAATAAATACTTATTTTTCCCTCTAAACCACAGTTGAAAAGTTAATCTATCAAACACGACAACGTTCAAAATCGAATTAACCTTACTCGATTTCCGCCACCCACCCGAGCGTATCGATAAGTTACTAGGTATCGATTACTCGTCCGTTCAGTGTACAATATGCAATGCAGGTTGTCGCTTCAAGGTCATGCGTGATAACCTTGACATTAGTGAGTGTATCATTGTAATTGTCGCGGAACTGAAAAATTCTGTTGTAAAAAGTCTTGATTTTCAGGCGATATGTTAACAAAGTAATTATTTCAGTACACTAGCTGCTATTTTTTTTTTTATCTAGACAAAAATATACGAAGCAGTCCCGTTTCTATGTTCAAAATAAATTAAAGACGTTATTTCAGATACTCGCAAGTCCTGCATGCAGCATGGTTATCGGATGAATAGTTTAAAAACGAACAAACACAAATTTTTACATCAGTACACAGCAGCGAATCCAGGGGGGACTGGCTAAGGGTTTGAGATGTGACGCAGAAAGAAGCCTTGGTAAATAGGTAGAGTGCAGTTAATAGAGTAAGTTGAGTGCCCAGCCTACCTATAGCCTATTAGGTACAGTCAACATCAAATATATCGGAGCAAAGAGACTGTTCATAACTATCTGAGCAACTAGAGAAATTAAACCATATCTCAACGATACAAAGGATGTTTTAGAATGAACACTACACACGGCAGCTGTCATTCTGATATGTATTTAATCTCATTGAGATATAGTTTAGTTTTCCTAGTTGCTCAGACAATTTATGAACAGTCTGTTCGCTCCAAATGCTCCAATATATTTGATGGTGACTGTACATACCAACTTGATGGAATAGCACCAAATTAGAATTTGGAATCAACTATGTAAATTAGCACCATATTCTAAACTTAAAAAATGTAATGTTTATCAAAAGAGTTTATTGAAACAAAACTCTTTTGTTAGGTTTTTATTTCTCTTTACAAAAACAGTATATTTTTTTTGTACCAACTGTAGTTTTCCTATTACGTACTTCATAATAGGATCATTTGTTATGTCAATCTATTCATAGGACATAATGCTAATGGGAACACTATGGGAAGTAGGAAAACAAGTACACACGGTTACAGGTCAACATGTACAATGCCAGTTTAAGCTGATCTTGCATTGTTTAGGCTTTTCATACAATAAGAGGCCAGCGTAAACTGGATTTTTTCAGCTCGACGTGTTGCCGTACGTACCAACATAAGGAAAATACTACATTTTTTTTTTTTTTTTTTTAAAAAAAAAAGCTTACTAGCGATGTGGGTCACACATTGCTAGTATTCTTGTTAACCCCTCGTGCTAAGCTAAATGCTTGTGTTACGAGTGGGTTCACGGCGGTAGTGCAATGGGTGGGGTTCGAACCGGCAACCATATGATCGCAAGTCCGACGCCCTAGCCATTAGGTTACCGACGCTTCAACTTCAACATTACTTGTGCCATGTATTTTAAAACTATCGATTTGTTTATATAATATTGTCAATGATAAGATACCTCCTTTGTGTAGGTACCTATCAAATTCATATCAAAAACATAAGTCATATTTATATATTACTTATGTTTTTGATAATGGACTTGATAGTATAGTATATAGAAAGCTTGATAACGTTCTTAAGAATACATAGCGACGTAATAAATTAACTTCACACTTTACACTTAAAAAAACCAATGTGGCGACACCAGCACCCCTGCTAAGTTGACAAGACAACTTGTGTTAAGGTGCTGGGCCCGACCCTTGGTATTGGTATTGGTATTGGTATAGCGGGCTTTTTTCCGCAACTCCAAGACTAAGCGCGTATTTTGCGTGTGGGTGGGACGATGTTGTTGTTTTCAATCAAACCACCCCAACTCCTCGAGAAAGGCCGTCAAGCGCCCAATGTTGCCTGCGGCCTCTCGGAGAGTACTCGGGTTGCCGAGGTACTTTGCCCTGTATGTGGCGACACCAGGACAGTGCAGGAGCACGTGTTAAGCCCGACCCTTAAGTAGATGCTTCTTAATTGTATTTTGGTAGGAACATACATATTAGTCTCATTATAAATATAAAAGTGAGTTTGTTTGTAACTCTTTCCCGCCTAAATCGTTGAACCGATTTTGATTAAATTTGGTCCAGAGATAGATGGTGCCCTGGAGACGCTCATAGGCTTCTTCTTATAATTGATTGTCAAAATCCAGGAACGCGAGCGAAGACACGGCCAAAGTTAGTAGTGCCATAATCAATGCAATATATAGATTAACTTTAATAACATAGCATAAAGACATGAATTTTCTAATGAAAGAAAATTCGGCCTCAGGCAGGATTTGAACCTGCGTCCCTCTGGTTAAGTACAACAGACGCTTTTACCAACTAAGCTACCGAGACCACTGCCTGTGATGTCAAATTACTCTTCCACATTTTACGTATTCACTGATGTCGTCAGCAACATAGCTAATATTACTTAGACAGGGGTGTACCGATGTTCAGTTCTCAATTTGCCAACTGAAAACAGCTGCTTGATTTAGGAATAAAACCAAAGATCTGGTTTATGGAATTCCATTTAGTGACCAGTCCAGAGTATTACATCAAAATTCCAGTTTCTCGTAGTCATAGGAAGATATGAATGAAAAATTAATCATCATTAATGACGTCTCAAAGGCACGTCATGTCACCAGATATCTAAAGCCTGATTGTCAGGGTGCATAAGCACTTGATAATGGCGAACACGTTTCTATAAGGCAGCTAAACAATTCGATGCTTAGTGCCTTGGTACAGGATATTGATATAGGTCTTATAGCTATACAAACTGCCATAGATTGACAATATTATCAACAAAGCATGAATACAATACACAAACTCTAAGTCAATGAAAAGGTTGTTAAGAAGCTTCATTTGGCGACCACCTCATGTTATCCTTAGCCGTAATTTTATTCGTATTTAATTAACCTCTCCCACGATTAGAATGCAACCTATGCAAAAATGTGCAGTATGCAGGTGCATATATGACTATTATTGCCATCCTTTTCGTTTCCCTACAATTTTTGCAAATTAGAGCAGGTAAAATATAGTTTTACGAATTTCCATGATAAAAAAAATCGCTATTTTTTTTTTGCACACTTGGTGTGCAAACTACATTTGCCGGGTTAAATTGTTTTTTGACTTGGACAAACTCATAGAATTTAATATTGACAATTAAACACATAATAAAGGTTGCAAGTAAGTTCAGTATTGTCTGTTATTCTCCCACCAATGTGGTAGGCCCCAAGCCCCAATAGTATGCTCTAAAATTATTAAATTATTAAAAGATATTTGTTTCTGTAAATAGTTCTTTATAACTCTATGTTTTCCTTATTTTTTTAACCTAGATGACACTGGTATTGTAAACCATTGTAATTTGTGTAACCCAATAACACCAATCAAACAGTCATCAAAACAACAGATACAAGTTTTAACAAAAGAGTCAGCTCAGTCATTAAGCATCATCATAATATTCATCTTTTCCCGGTGTATTGCCTTCACATTTTTAATATAAGGATGGATTGTCTCCATGCTCAAAAAACTTACCAACAATAACAGCACCAGCCTGAGCCTCTCCAAGAAGAGCCTCCTTGTACTTCCGTAAGGATTCATCCTCCTGATCTGCTGCGAGGATCTCGTCAATCGTCTTCTCAGGAGGCGGCCTGTATGAGGACTTGATTTCTTCTTCCTCCTCCTCCTCAGGAGTACGGGTCACTTCAGGTTCTCCAGACATGGTTGGGATTCTAAAAATAAAATTAATGCATATTATGTTATCCAGTAAGAGGTGACAATTAATGTGTTTTATAATAAAATTTATCAGGTATGCACGGCTACACATCAATATTTACAAATCCAATGTACGCTGGCCACTTATTGTATAAAAAACCTATAGAACTCGGGATCTACTTAAACTGGAATTGTATTTGTTAACCTGTAGCCATGTGCCTAAGGTAAGATAAAATATGGCATTATGTTATAAAGTTATTTTATTCTATTTAATGACCTCATTAGTTATTCTCTCAGAGAAAATACAAATTATATCACAGGTAAAAATATTTCATGACCTGTGATTAGAATTGCAAGCCATATAATTAGAGTGCATGAGGCCACTTGAAGCCATATTTATCTTTAATGATTGACACTTAAAGATCACAATTCAGTGCAAGTAGCGAATAAATGATGTATCTGTTTATATGGTTACTGTGTTGAGTTAATTATATTGCTTGGGCACTCTTTGCAGGTATTCAGATTTGTAAAGAGCTAGTGTAATTGAGGTATAAAATGTTATGCATTTACCTCAAAATTCACTCCAAAATTTTTTTTAAAGCTTTCTAGCAGTGTTTGTTGCACAACTTGCACATTAGTCATTACTAGTAATCTTGTTAACCCCTAGCTAAATGCTTGTATTACGAGTGGGTTCACATAGGTAGTGCAATGGGTAGGTTTCGAACCAGTTACCACATGATCGCAAGTACGAGGATCAAGCCATTAGCTACCACCGCTTTATTGGGAGTCCCATGCCTGCGCCCAACCGGCAGGTTAGTATTTAAACAGAGTAATTACATCATATGATGGGAAGTCTGGCCTTTGCCTTTGTTACCAAAAGCTGATATATTTATGTTCCCCTCCATCTAATTATTTTTTAGAAGCTTTTATTTAATATCTGGTTACTTCACTGCTGACATACTCGCTCACCAAATTTTTTGCTTTAATTAAAAGCCAAAAGTTAATGTTAAGCTTTTTTCAAGAACATTGGTACAAGGTTAATTTCTCATAACGTCCAATGTTGTTAAATAATTAATTTTAATGTCCAAAAAATGTTAATAATGCTGCTTGCATTTCAAAAAAAGAAGTATTTTTATTTTATCTCAAGATAGATTTTTCATCAAACCAATTCAATACCAAGTAACTAACTGCAATGCAAAACCAATGTTTGGAATAGTTGTTCTTAAAACCTTTTTCCAAATAAAGGAGCCAAGTCGATTGTCACATGCGATGCGACAGTTGCTATTGGGTATGATTCATAGCAAGCATCCAATATCCATAACCTACACAGTAAATTATGCTCATAGTTAAATATTTACCGAGAAAATTATCACTCGCCGGATTCACGCGATGCGCATAAATAATCATTTTTTATAATACGCGGCTCTCGTGAAATAAGACCTAAAGCGAAATACGCAAGCACTTCTGGAACCGCCCAAAAAAAAAGTAAAATTCATAAGCTTGCTGGACAAATCGTACATGAATTAAATTAGATTTGTATAAAAATAGAGAAGTGCTGTCACGCGTAGTGACTACACATCCTATAAAAATTAGCGGCTTGGTTATTAGACCCCAATAGCTTTAGACGCAGCCTTATCACGACATTCGTAATACAACTTGTATAAAACTTACATTTCAATGTAAATGCCGGTCGAACAAACAAAATCAATAATTCTCAATCACACAATTGTTACAAGCACAAATGAGCACCAAATAAAGATAAACAACTTACGAAAATTAGCGATTTGTAAAATCTATAGATCAAAAATGACGGACAAAACGATTCCCGGCGGTCATCGAACTCTCAAATTAATTTATTAGTCGAAATAGCCGTACGACATTTGGAACTCTGGCAACTAAGTATTTCTATCTCGCTTATTTCCGACGATATCTCCATCATTTTCTGTGTAAAGAAAGAGACAGCGATATACCGCCAGTCCGATGTTGCCATAATTAAATTTTTGAGAATGATACTTCCGGTGGTATCTATTTGTCTATGGACAAAATTATTCGATAGCCCATTCCACAGAGCCTGTTTCTTCGAATGAGATAATTCCAGTAAACTTAAAAACGTTCAAAATATTATTCTAAGCTATTCTTAGTCATAAATGTCTAAATAAGGTGACTTCATTAAAGCGGATCGACTGCCTCATTAGTCTAGTACCCTTCGGGGCATACAGGCGTGATAGTATGTTATGCTGATCATCTCGCCTATGGCAGCAAGTTATTTATTTATTTTTATTTATAACATATCATAACATACATACAATTTTAAATAATTCGGTATTGTAGCAAATAGTGTAAATTGTTAATTTTGGCAGACTTCTCAATTCAGCAACAATATTTTTATGCACACATGATGATAGGGAAAAAATGGGGCTTATCCCCAAAAATCACCCTATGGTTATACAATACAGTGATCAGACCCCTAGTCACATACGGCGCCGTAGTTTGGTAGCCTAGAACTACACTCGACACCGTTAAGAATAAACTACAGCCATTCCAGAGGCTAGCATGCGTAGCATCCACGGGCTGTATGAGAACCACCCCAACTGCAGCGCTGGAAGTCATGCTGGACCTGCCACCGCTACATCTGTTTTTACAACAAGAGGCAGCAATGGCAGCAGCACGTCTCAAGACATAGACATCTTTCTGTTATAGGTATCACAGTCAGCCCCCTATGCAGAGCCTGCCTGGGGGCTGACGAAACAGCGGCCCACGTGCTCCTGCACTGTCCTGGTGTCGTAGGCAACATTTGGCGCTTGTCGGCCTTTCTCGAGGAGTTTGGGTGGTTTGATTAACTACGTCGTCCCACCCACACCCAAAAGTAGTAGTAGAAGAAAAGTAGTAGTTGTAGAACAAAAGTAAGTATCTGATCATCTGATAGATAGTAATGTAAAATAGAGGAATGTTACAAAATTTACAATTTAGTCTAATATCTGCTACAAGAACGATATCCAAGCAAAATTTTAACAATTTAAACTTTGTGAAAAGGTTAAAGTCAATGTCGCCAGAATTTGCAAAAGAAAAAAAAAATGCTGTCCAAAGAGAGTAAGACCATAGTGTAATGAAAACTATGGTAAGACGAAACATAGAGTCATTTTAGTCTATAGTCTTTAATCGATGTCAACGAACACGTCACTGTCAATGTCATGCAATGTATAACACATGCTTGACAATTGACATCAGACATTGACATGCACGACTAATGTCTATGTCGAGAACTCGAGACTTCATTTTTCATTTATCATTTTCATTTTTCAGTTTCAAACAAACAAATCAATTATTGTTATTACCTCTTGATTCTATTCTTAAATGTTTTTTTGTAGATTTTATTGGTGTGTCTGACATTAAAATTTATGAAGCAATCATGAAACCAAAATTTATTTACATGTTTTCAAATGTATTCTGTTTGTTTGATGTTTTAGATTGTTCATGTAAAATCCAAAAAAATTGAAATACAATCGCTCAGATTTATGTACAAAATTTAAAAATCATGTTCGTAAGTTCTTATTTGATTCTTCCTCAACCTCTCAAATATACAATACTTATCTGAATGTAATCAATTTTACATAAGTACCTTGAATTTTCAGAAATTCCATTTATTGCGGCTGCCAGTGCCAGCTATTATTAGATGCCAAAACTATTTCAATAATAGATCATGTACAACCTCGTCACAAACTACAGATGACGAAAAAGAGCGCGAGCTTGAGAGAATTGCCAAAAATGTGAGTTTATTATTGAAATTAAATGATTTGTTCATATGATAAGATATAACTACAAATGAATAAGTAGACTCGCTGTAACCAACAGCAATAATTGAAAGTGGCTGTACATAGAACTTGTGGCCATTTGGTTACTGGTTCAAAACTAATTATATGCATTCTCAACTTGCATTTATTTATTTTATTTATACTTAAGATTTGTGGGTGATAATTTTGTCGACTCATCCTACAACTGGATTTTCAACATTTCTTCCAGTTGCAACTGACTGCATGTTTGGTGTAGTGGTTAAGGTGATCACCTTGCCACTACCAGTGCCGCATGATGTGGGTTTCGATTCCCACCTGATGCACTTTGTGTCCATTAATTGTATGTTTGTGAAGCCCCTGTGAAATGGATTCTTCTGTGCTGTGGGAGGTGCCGTTTTAAAAATATTTATATCAACAACCTGCCAATATGCAAATTAATTATAATAGTGAAACAATTGTATTTCAGGCCTCAATTGATGAGCCTCCAACATCCTGCTGCCAGTCTGGCTGCTCAAACTGTGTATTCATAGTATGGGCAGAGGCCTTATCTGCTAAGATGCAGGTCCTGGGGCCAGAGGTCAGTGAGAAAATACTAAAGATGGTTGAAGACCCTTCTATGAAGGCTTACCTTGAAATGGAACTAAGGTTAAGAGGTCTTAAGAAATAATGTTATCATATTAGTAAAATAGACTATTCTAATTTTCCTTGCCATTTGTAGATAATCCTTTGTGGAAATTTTTTGGTGTCATGGTAAATTATTTTTCAACTATACTATACTTTGTCCATTATGTGAACCGTTTTTTGACAGATGCCTTTGACTGCCTTAGAGCGTAGGTGTTCCAGATTACGTAAAAGTTAACTTTGAAATGCGTAACAAAATAAATGTATTATCTACCTTATGTTATTCAATTATCTTAATTATGATTCCCTGCAGACATTATAATACCATAAATGTAACGGATTTTCCAAAAAAAATGATTATTGTTAAGCGTTTTAAATTTAGTTACATTCTACCACATTCTACCGTGTCTAGTGATGCAATCGAATGTATTCGCTGCAATCATTTTGAACAATGACATTAAATCAGTATCGGAAAATGGCATCCACTCTAATGTCAATAAAATATAAATTAAACAATATTTTTGAAAAGAAATGGATGGAAAATGAATATTATACAAAAATTAATACAATCAGATGAATATTATACATATTTATTTATTATTGGTCGTCGTTGGACCATTTTCGATTCCATAACCTAACAATCGATAATCACTACTAGACAGTAATCAAAGTGTCAATAATCGGGTCGATAATCGCATTGTTACGTTCCTGCAATCACTAGTTCTATCTGTCAAAAAACGGTTCTCATAATGGACAAAGTATAGTGAGGATGACAGTATTTAGTTATGATTATAAACAACTTCACTATGAGACTATTCACTATTCATCATTTGATGAAAATATATAAATCATAATATTAACATTAGTATCTGAATATTAGACATGAAAAAACAACAATTTTTGTGGATTTTATAGCTGGAAATTGAATAATGTTGATAAAAGCTGTATAAAGAAGTGACATTATTGTGAAATTCCAATATATTTTATAAAATATAGAAAATAACAATATGCTAATAAAATGGCTAGATCTTTAATTAAAAGGAAAATGTTCTACATAACAGTAGGTACAGTTAAAAAGAACTGGAAAATAAGGTGTAGAAATACTAGAAAAAATTATGTTACTAGGTGTATAAGAAATATTGAAATATAATGTAAGTAAAAACTTCATCATTATAATATCAAATAAATAATAGTCCTCCACTATTGTAGAAATACAGACTCTATAGATATCCACAAAGACCCTGTATGCCACCTGCATCCAGCAATTGCTAGCATCATAATGTTGTATATTATTTATTGTTAGTTTATTTATTTATTTTGTTATATAGCCCCTCTTGTGTCCCACTGCTGGGCAATGACCTCCTAAACCTAACCTAACTCAGTCCTAGATAAGAAATAACTAGTTAATTTAGAAGTTAAAAATAATGTTTAATCAATGACATATATGTTAATGAAAGAAAAATTCTGGATCAGGCAGGGTTCAGGCCAGGCGTAGGGGTTGGGCGCGAAATTATTTTTTTTCTTGGTTTTTCGCAAATTTTTGGGCTATGACACATTCTAGGTACAGTGGCAAGCACATCAAGTTCTCAATTCATTTTGAACTTAATCATTAACATTTTAACGTTTAAAATCATTTGGAGAAATTTGACAGTTTTGTATAACCTGATGTGCTGGCGACTGTACTACATGGCAGTAGAAATTGCTACATCAACAATAACTTATTCACAATTGAGAATAAAAACTATAACTTATTCATAAACTAGCTTCCCGCCCACGGCTTCGCCCGCGTGGTTTCTCGACTTTTCTATACTATAATATATATATAATAAACATATAAACCTTCCTCTTGAATCACTCTATCTATTAAAAAAACCGCATCGAAATCCGTTGCGTAGTTTCAAAGATTTAAGCATACAAAGGGACATAGGGACAGAGAAAGCGACTTTGTTTTATACTATGTAGTGACTATGTAGTGATGAGTATTAAAACTATAACATTATCGTCCAAAATGTTGGTGTCAAATAATGGATTCGGCGAAAAGTAATTTTTCGCCGAATTTACACGCTCAGATCAAATAAAAAGTTAAGATGGAACTTTGCGAACAAAGAAGTGAGGCCGGCTAAAACTACGCCTAACGATGTACAACACACAATTATAAGCACATATGTATTAGTTAACTACGCCTTATCTTGTCAGTCCAGCTTTCAATACCTCGATAGCTCGATAGCTCGACTGACAAGATAAGGCGTAGTTTCGGTATACGTGTGTGCGTGTAATTGTGTGTTGTACACCGTTAGGCGTAGTTTTAGCCGGCCTCACTTCTTTGTTCGCAAAGTTCCATCTTAACCTTTATTTGATCTGAGTTTACACCTAAATCTCCTACAATAGCAATTTTTAAGCAAAAGTTTTAATCCTCAATTTTGAATTAGTTATTGTTGATGTACATGTACCGCTACCGAGACCTCTGCCCGTGATGTCGAATTTCACTTCCACATTCTGTCTTAAGGTGACGTTGGCGTTCGTTAATGCCAAATATATTAAAAAATAATATTAATCGCTATATAACACCTTCAATTATTTAATAAATTTGCCATTTCTCAACTTCCTCATTGACATAATAGGTTTGATTATGGATCGCGTAGATATAGGCATCAAAACAGTATTTCATTACCTCATGCATACAATATAGATAAGTAGATAAAAAGATTGGTACTTATAGCATATTTAATTTCCAAAAAGTCATAAATTGTAAATGGTATGAATTAATTAATTATTTTTAGACGAAGGGGTAGTAGACAAAAATGTACCTAACTCATAAATAAGTATATTCTACACATAAAACATATTATATCAATAAAAAAGTTACGATATCTAAAAGTTATTAATGAATGTGGTGTTAATTATTTAGTTTTAGAAGTTGGTAGGTATGGTTGGCAAAAGTTTAATGCACTGTGCATTACGTAGAAAAACAAAGATATACTATGTAGTTCCCTGTTAATTGTATCTGTTTTGCCAACCATACCTATTCACACTACAATTATTTCCTTTTTTATGAGTAAGTACAGTCAGTATCAAATATAATTATAGTGCACAACTGGAGCAACTAAGGAAATTAAAAACAAAGATATACTATGTAGTTCCCTGTTAATTGTATCTGTTTTGCCAACCATACCTATTCACACTACAATTATTTCCTTTTTTATGAGTAAGTACAGTCAGTATCAAATATAATTATAGTGCACAACTGGAGCAACTAAGGAAATTAAACCGTATGTCAACGATACAAAGAATGTTTTAGAATGAACACCATACACGCCAGCTGTCATTCTGACAAGTATTTATTCCATAAAGATATTAATGTCCCTAGATGCATATTTTGATACTAACTGTACAACCTGGCTACAGGTCAACCTATAAAATTCCAGTTTAAGCTGATCTCGCATTGTATAGACTTTCCATACAATAAGAGGCCTGCGTAAACTGGATTTGTATAGGTCGACGTGTGCGCGCGTACACTAACCAAGTTAGACTAATTAAATCGAATAAATAAAGTATGTATAATGCTAAAGAAATAGTTGATGTAAGAATAACATTGTGATTTTTGTGATAATAAAGAAAGATATTTTTTTTATTCATTTACATTTCATTGATTTAGTTGAAAACTATATTTATAGTCAAGCTCTGAACATTTTGTAAGTAGTATTAATCAATAAGTGTTACTTTAGATCTGTCATATTAAATGGTTTCGTTAAAAATAATGTCTTTTATCGTCTTGAATATTTCGGGGGGATTTAGGGGGGGGGAGGGGTTCGACCATGTCTTATTTTTAGGGTGGGACTGAGTCTTGACTGTTCTTACGTAAAGATCACAAAAAACCGCAAAGTTAAGTTTATAAGTAATTTAAAATTTTAATAGAAGCGGTAGTAGGATGATCTTGCATAGAGGGTAGGAGGGGTCAACAACTGGCAAAAATCGTCATATAATAAATAAATGGCGCCTTAAAGAACCTAACAGAGGCTCATTACAAGAATTAGACGAACGACCCATCCCGACCTTAAGTTCGGTGCCTCCTAACGTAGCCACCTAGGCCTACTTTAGTGTTTGTTATCGAGCCTCAAGTTTCGTAGTAGTAGTGCCTGCTGGCATGTCTACATGCCAGCATGAAAGGGTCGGCACGATTGGGGAAATACTACCTACCCACAGAATAACGACGTCAAGTAGCAGTATGTAGGTAGGTATATATACTGCAGCGTTTCGTACGGTGAGTGAAGAGCGCCGGAGGCGGAGGCCCAAATGCTCCCTCAGTCCCCTCCACCTTTCTCCTTCCCTTTGCTTCTCCTTAAATAGGTACGGCAACGCATCTGCAACTCCTTTGGTATTGCAGATGTCCATGGGCGGCGATGACTGCTTACCATCAGATAGCTAGCCTGCTCGTTTGCCGAGTAATCCCATAAAAAAAGTTAAAGTAGTTGAATGTTTGCCTAACTACTTTAACTGCACGTCTGGTTAGGGTGGTCTCACCTCGCCGACTTTTTGTTTAACGGGTTGACCATTAACCTTTTGAACGCCAGAGTATAAACGTATCGCCGTACCCCTGACGCCAGGCCACTTTTTCTGTCAAATTACACAAGGTAGTGAAAACACACTAAAGTAATGATTAAATTGTTATTTCATAATATAGTGCGACGTATATTTTGTCATATGTTTGTGACGTTGGCGTTTAGGGTAAGATTTAGTTTGTCACAAATATGTGACAATGGCGTTCAACAGGTTAACCTGTCCCCTCTTTTCCATTGATCACTCTAGGCACCCTAGGGCCCGGCGGTTCGTGAGGCCGCCTATACCTTTATCTCCCTACTCCTTATACATTTTGTGACATGGTCCACGCGGGGTGAGGCTTGAGGCGCGGAGAAGAAGCGGCGAGCGCGGCCCATGTCACAATTTGTTTGATTTTGTTGATTTGTCATATCATAATCTTCGGCACTTCAGGATCTTGGAGTACCTAGCTCCATCAAATCTACCTTGCTGCCTAAACATATCGGCGAACAGCATATGCAGGGTTACACATCCAGTTATACCTACAATGCCAGTAGGCTGACCTTGAATTATCAGGAGAGCATTTACAATGCGAGGTCAGTATTTGTAGATAATGATGTGTAGCTGTGTATACCTTCATCTTTGTCTATCTGCCATCCTTCCCCCTCTGTACCCCCCAATGTGCCTCTCCCATTGCTCATGCAGCATTTACCTTAGATATATTCTTGGTTTGTCTACTCCTGCCCCCCTTAACAGAATCCTAGCTACGCTCTTGCTATCTGCTATCCTACCTGGGGCCGTATTACCACGTATTAATGCCATCATTTTTAGGTTTTGAGAGAGGGATGCCGCTCTACAGGTTATATAGTGGCGTCCATCTTTCACAACGTAAAAATGATGGCATTAATACGTGGTAATACGGCCCCTGTTAGGGAAATACCTACAGGCAGACATGGCATGATAATAAGTACCTAAATAAATTATTATTAGGTACCTACTTAGTATTCTGCAGGTAGGTACCTAATTTATACAACTTAGTACATAGATATTGAGGTTTATTAATGATTCTATCAGATAAACGATGAGTAAAGAGTGAGAGGGATAGTTAGTTATTTGCAACATGTTTTTAACCCCCGACGCAAAAACGACGGGTGTTATAAGTTTGACGTGTCTGTGTGAGTGTCTGTCTGTGGCATCGTAGCCCCCGAACGGATGCACCGATTTCGATTTGTTTTTTTTTTGTTTGAAAGGTGAATTAGTCGCGAGTGTTCTTAGCTGTTTGTTGAAAATCGGTCGAAATATAATGCAATTATCGGGTTTTTTTTTTATTTAGTAGTTATGTCATCAGTGGACACGGGGTAATCTTCTGCCTACCTATTCGTAACATTTGTCGATGCGATGTTGCAACCCACGCCACAACTATCCCACAGCGTACTTAAATAGCAATAAACATAACATACCATCACGCCTGTATTCCCCGAAGGGTTAGGCAGAGGTGTACTTAATGTATGTTCGCCGGTATGCTTGGGTCCCATGTAATAGGGGGTGAGCCTATTGCCATTCACCGGGCACAAATCCAGACTCCGAGCTGCTACTGAGAATTTCAGAGAAAAACTCAATAACACTTTGCTCGACCTGGGGATCGAACCCAAGACTCTAGCGTAGCAGTCGCGATTGGGACCACTAGACCAACGAGGCAGTCAATTAAATAGCAATATCTTCGAAATAATAGAATATTCTGATATATAAGTGGAAAGGTCGTAATTAAAATAGAATCTAGGTGCCCTTTGGAGGTCAAACGTCTACATGTACCTAATTGATTAAGTCGTGAGCCTTTTAAGGCTTTAAGATAAGTAAGACATTGTTGTACAAAAAGAAGACTGCAGATTAATTCACTGACGCACGTTGTAGTCTCTTGAGGGTAAAACAATAGATTTTGCATTGTGTCTACAACATGGCGCTTGGCGGGTAAGTAAATAATAAATATGAATAAATATTATGCATAAGTCTGTTTGTTTGCTACGTTTACACGTCTTAACCGCTGAACCAATTTTGGCATAGAGTCCTTTAGGGTGCAAGTGAAACCGCGGACAACAGGTAGTTTTTTTTTTAAAACGCACTTTACTACTTAGTAATTTTGTTAACCCTTTGTCAACCCTCGTACTAAGCTAAATGCTTGTATTACGAGTGGGTTCACGTCGGTAGAACAATGGGTCAGTTTCGAACCGGCAACCACATGATCGCAAGTCCGACGCCCTAGCTGTAGATACGTAAATAGTTACTACTGCCAATAAAAAGAACGTGAAATTCTCTGTCGTTTCAAGATTTAAGATAGGTTAGACGCGTCTAAGTTGTTCGGAATTGATTTTTCAGTAATAAAAAATCGGTGTAAAGAAATCGATTGTTGTCATACGGTTCGAACGATCTGTAGATACCTAATTACCTATAGGTACCTACTTATGTCATCTTTCGTGCAAACACAATGAATAAAAGGAAAAATATCTAATAAAGCCAAATTACATTAATTATAAAAAGATCTTTATTAGGTACATCAACAGTCAACAGCAATATTTTCATTTAAATAAGTACATACATTTATAAGTTGATGTAAACGTTCATTAGAATTCACACTCCATTAAAAAAAACATTTGAATTACCTATTTTTTTAAACATGGAATCAAGCTTATAAAACCGTTTAACATTGACACATAATAATATCTACTTATAAAAAATTGTTTTTTTTTTTATCGAAATCGATACGTAGTGAGTATTCGACGCTGATGATGCAGTTATTTGCTTGTCTATGGTGATGTCAGGATAAACGATATCTCTTATTATTTAGTGTGTAGGATTTTAACATTAACTTTCAAATGGTTTTCTGGGTTGATTATTATTTTGTCTTGAGATATTTTATTTGCAAGGTAAAAAGAAGAAGTGTGTGATTATGCGCCCCATATTGGGCGCCAAATTAATTCATTGAAACGGCAAACATTGTTGAACTTCTGTCAAATTCCTACAAATTATCATAGACACGCAGATAGATGGAAAGATCCCTTGATCTAGGGGGATAACAAGGCCAGTTTGACAATTTACATCCTAGAGTGGCCCTGTCTTAACTTTATCAATATGTAATTAAGAAAACAAGGAATACTTTTAGCTCGGTAGGTAAAATGAAGGTATTTTACAACAAAACAGGGTTGGTAGTTTGTACCTACTTATATACACAGATCTGGTGGGATATTTTGGGTACAAATATTAAATAACTATGACTAGAAATGTTCAATGACTAGAAAACCACTTACCTATCAGTCCTGGATTTCTCAAAAGGCCGTAAGTAAGATTGCGGCCTGAAAAATTCAGAGGGCTCTCCCTCTCTAGCTATTAAGTAGGTACATACTTAAGTACTTATTAAATAATATTTAGTAATCCATTGCATCGATTTCGATAAACATAACATTGGCAGGAATTAAGGGTCAAAATGGCACAGCACACAATAAGTTATTCACACATATGTTATAACATTCATTGACACATATGTACATAAGTATACCATGTATGCACGCCTACACATCAAGCCTCAGATCAAAAAAAAGTTAAGATGGAACTTTGCAAACAAATAAGTGAGGCCAGCTAAAACTACGCCTAGCCGCTTACAAACACAAATTTAAACTATATAACAATACTGAAACCACGCCGTATCTCGTCAGTCGAGCTATCAAGCTATGGAAAGCTCGATTGACAAGATAAGGCGTTGTTTGCAAAGTTTCATCTTAACTTTTTATTTGATCTGAGCATCAAGCTAATCAAATCCAGTACAGGCTGGCCCTGAATGGTACGGAACACCTTTACAGTGGGAGGTCGGTCTAAACTGGTTTTGTATAGCTTGTCGTGCAGCCGTGTTTACCTACCTACTTGTTACTAAAAAAAACTTATATTTTTAATGGTTAAAGGTACCTACCTAAAAATGTATTAGGCCAGTTACAAAATTGTTCCAATATTTCTTATACATAATTATATTATCAAAACAATAATATATTCATTTTTTTTATTAACCTACTTACTTACTAATATTCGTAAGTAATATTCGTTCAGTCATTCTCAGTTTAGTAGGTATAGTCGCCAGCACATCAGGTTATACAAAACTATCAAATTTCTCCAAAGGATTTGAATCCTTAAAATGTTGCTAATTAAATTCAAAATCAACTGAGACATTTTGTGGTAACTTGATGTGCTGATGTGCGTATATGTAATAAATTACAGAATATATTTTACTAGATTAATTCTAATACATAGATAATAACTAATATTAAAAACCCCCGACAATTGAATTATATCTCGACCGATTTTCATCAAACATAGCTAAGAACACTCCCGATTAACTCACCTTTCAAACAAAAAAAAACTGAATCGAAATCGGTTCATCCGTTCGGGAGCTACGATGCCACAGACAGACACACATACACACACAGACACGTCAAACTTATAACACCCCGTCGTTTTTGCGTCGGGGGTTAATAAAAAAAGATCACTGATGACAAAGATCTGAGCCAAGAAAAAATTTATAAAAGGATCATCATACGTAATCATTATCAACCCACTGGACACGGATCTCCTCTCAGATTAAGAAGGGAAGGTTTATTCTACCTCGCTAGCTTATTGAGCGTTGGTAGAATCGGTTTCCTCGTAATGTTTTCTAATGGAATTATTTTTTCACTAAACGAATGATAACTCGATCACATGATTTAGAAAAGTCAGAGATGCGTGCTTTGGTTTAGAAATGGAGGCCTTTGACTTGGCAGACCAATGGGCATAACACTATATTGGGCATAACACTAGGCAGTCAGTGTTTTTTTTATTATCCTCCTAATATAAATTGTATTTAAATTGTAACTACAAACGATATAATCATAAAGATCAAGCAAAGATTTTTATCTCAAATTAAATTAATATCGTAAGTACGAGTAACTATCGCAAATTCTATTGTCAAATAAACTTACACTAAAATTTGTATTTGGTGGGTATGTATAACGAACATAATCGCCTTAAAACTAACATTAATATAATTTACAGTTTCCGATCATATTCACAACTTTAGTTTTCTTAATAGTCTGTGTTATTCATTCCAGCAAATTACATACATGGATAATCAGTATTATTCAATAGAATATCTAATATTATGTAATTAACCAATTGCATATTTTCGGTCAGTGACTGTACAACATAGCAAGATGGTTATAACATCTCTCAAACTTCCATTAACACATATTAATCACAATTACCTACGTAAGTATTTTTTTTTTACAAAAAAGAGTTTTTTAATAATTCGACCTATGTTAGCGATTCTTTTACCTACCTACTGATAAACTTCAAAACATATTATAACTATTCGTTCATTTCGTTTTCAAATGAAATAATAAAACATGCGAAGTTTTTTGAAAAAAGGATCAGGTTGTTTATAAATTACATTGAGTATTAAAGTAGGATCACACCTGTATAAAAAATATAATTTACAAAAAAATATGATAGTACCTACCTGAAGGTAGTGTGGTATCAACATTTTCTAATCTCATTTTTTTCCCTTTGAATTTCAGAAAACACATGATTCTTTATAACTAATAGATATTATACTATTTTCACAAGTAATACCTAGTTATTATTTTTTTATTTACTGACCACTGCATAAGCTTAAACATAGATAGGCACAACCGCTTTTTCGTAAAAAAATATGAGTAATATCAAAATACCTCTACACTCCAAATCAAAACTATGGAGGATAGAGGTAAGGAGAGTCAATCTGAGATCGCATATGGGGTATTATCTAGTTTCGAAAAACAAAATCCAAACCAAAGACAAAAATAATACCGATCCCAATTTCACTTTACTTTTTTTATAAAAGTATCAAAGGATAATACACTTACATTTTAATATTTCCAATAATGTTGAAGGATAAGTCTCCTTAAATTAAAAGTCTGGATAGTTATGCAAAGACACGTTTTCCAATTGCGCTGTATGAAGAAATCTTAAAGCTTTCAATCCGTATTTTATATTCAATGCATATTAACCCGAATGGCCTACAACCTAGATTAGTAACGCGTCTAGACAAAACTAGTTACGAACTGAGGGCAAATGAGATGTAGGCCTCTCCATCTTATGAGTGTGATAATGAACAACACAAGTTCATCATCATCATCATCATCATCATCATCATTCTTAGATCTAAATTAGAACACTAGATCTAACACTGAGTATTGAAACACAATAATAAAGCTGCAAGCACAAGCTAGAACTGAAATAAAATAACTTGCGGAACTAACCGCGATTAGCAGAATTTATTGAAAATATTTGTGCAAGACAAGACCTTTCAAACAGCGCGTATAACACAGTAAATCATCGACATGAGTCCAAGACAATTGTATCACATTCTCATACATACACACACACACACACTCATTAATTTATTTCATTTTTTTAATTAGGTCATTTGTATGCCCATGGGGCTGATCACAGAATGAACTATACAACTGAATATACCATGTCACCTGTGAATCATACCTAATTTCGAATTCCGCATTCAAAAGAGGCATAAGTCAAAATAGTATGTGTCGGGGTACTTAGCGAGGTGTCGGTAATGTTTATAAAGAAAGAAATGTTAATGTTTATCACTATTTATTAGTTCTATGGGAAATGTTCTTAAATGTAAAAATGGTACAAAAATGTTAATGTAATGTTAATGGAATGTATGAATACACCCGGCTAACGCGGTAGTCAAAAGTGTACTAACTTCAATTATAAATTAAAGTCATAAAAGTAATAACATAATTTAGGTCAACGCGTCAGGTAAATATTGCAAACTAAGGTGTTCGGTTTTAAAACACCGAACATATTCCGGGGCACGAAAAAGACGGGGATGAAGGGTGTTGAGATGAAACCTTATCATGTTAGTAAACTAATGAAGTGGCAAATGATAATGTTGACAAGGTGAAAAACAATTCAACCTACAACTAGTGTTAGAGAACATATTATAAATTAAAATTAAGGGGCGAGTGTCCCCACATGCTCCCTCGGGATGCGGGGACACGGCCTATTCATCATTACATTGTTTATTTCACCGTAAACATGGGTAGCACTACACTGGCGTTCAACTATGTTTTGTCGCGCACTAGCACTGTTATTCACTTGCACATCACGAATACTGGTGTTGGGTTGTAGCTCCAGGTCCGATGTGATGTGAGCGCGTCGCGCTCGCATTCGCTGCCACCGGAACAGCAGCGCTCCAGCCGCCAGCGCCCCCGCGCCGACCAGAATGTAGCTCACGGTATATTGATGGATGTCGTGATAGGATAAGGTCTCTCCTACTTCAACTTGGCTAGTCTTCATATCCTCAATCCTTTTGTGCAACTTTTCTAAGGCATATTTTATATCGGCTGTATCAGTTGTGTTACTAAAGTTTTCAAAAGGCATTGTGCTGTTAACTATGAAATTTAACTGATCCATCTCAGGTATATATATATCAGTACTTATGCCGATTTTATTTTTCCTGTTACTTGGAATGTTCAGCGTGAAGTCTTGACTTTTCAGTAGACAGCCGGGATTAAGGGAAATGACACCTGCTTTGCTCAATTGTACAATAGATATTTGTTCCCCGCATATCAGCTTGACGGTACAGGTGTTACAGATATGGTATAAGAAGAGTGATGGATTTGTTAGTGGAGTCCATTTGTTTTCACATATGGATCGTCGGACTTTGCACTTATGAGTATCTTGATCGATGAAACAAAAGTTGTACTCATTATTCAAATGATATATCGGCCTTTGCCAATCACATATATACATATCGTCTTCTTGTTTACACTGGGAAAGTTCTTCGGCAGTGATTGTTAAATAAGAGTCCCTCTTTAGATCTGTGGCCACATATTCAGAAGAAGGGATTAGCTCAACCATAGTGTTATCAGTCTGATGCGGAATCGGAAGTATTTTATATAACTTATATCGATCTCTGCTGATCAGTGGGAATGTTATTTGAAAGAGGAAATACTCTTCCGTAACTCTTGCTTTAATGGTTAGCAGGGAATATAATTTTCGAATATCGTGTGGGTCAATTGGTAATGTCTTATCATCGGATAGATGTCCCGAGATAATGCTTACTTCCTTTTGGAGCTGATCTGGAGTAAGTAAATGAATGTTGAAACGTCCGTGATGAATATTGGTTAAGATATCCAGTAAAATATCTTGTGTTCTCTTTAGGTTATGCAACAAATTGCTTGCTGTTAAGGCCGTTATGGTAAATTCTTGAAGTACGGATATGTTGTTTATTTCCTTTTGTATTTTGTTTGAGATGTTATCCAAAGTATTCAGATGTTTATTAATTATTTTGTGTTGTTTTGCCATAATTTCTTCTGTTCTTTTAAGCAGATTGTACTCCGATTCAACGATTGAAGTCTGATTTTTCCATAAACTAGCTAAATGTTTCTCATTCTGACGTATCAGGTTGATGTCTCGGCGATATTTTTCCGCGAATTGTTCATCCAATACGCCGAAGAGGGAATTTGCAAGGTAGCCAACTCCATTAATAAGTCCCCGTCGTTGTATGGAGTGTCCACTTACGTGTTGCGTCATCAGAAGTTCATTGTAGTATTTTAGTTCATTACTCTCGTGAATCAGCTGTGGTAGTATTATGTTACACTGTTCACTTCCCGTTATTTTACATATTTTATCTAGATATGATGTTACTTTTTCAAACGCCTTGATACCTTCCCAATACGGAGACATGTTATAAAATACCACTAAGACCCATCTGTCTTTAACCAAACTTATTTTCGATATCGGATCAAAATAGAACGATTGGTTATTGTTTAATGTCGTGATGTTATGATTGCAATTTGCTACGTTACAGAGTGACATAAAAAAGGTTAAGGCTATGACAATATACGATAAGGACGGTGGTGTCGTCTTTCTTGTGGGTTTGTTATTGTTCCGGGTTTTAGAGACTGGAACAGCAGTATTGTTAGTTTCCGTTGATGTTTCCTGTTTATGATTTCCTACGGTTTCTACTGGTAATAGTGAAAGTTTGACTACCGGGCGTTTGATGATGCCATTTTTTGTTTTTAATGACACCACTCTTACATAACCATCGCTACCAGGATGCACGTCGATAACTCGGCCCATAATCCACCTCCCTGCTGGAATATTATCCTCATGCACTACTACCAAGTCGCCTATTTTTAAGTTGGTCTGGGGTTTAAGCCATTTTTCTCTAGCTGTTAGTTGACCTAGGTATTCATTCTTCCATTTAGACCAAATCTGCTTAAAAATGTTAGTTGTTAGGTGCCATCTTGTACGCGCATCTTCCTTTGTCTCGATCAAGGTTAAATCAGGTCTGCCTGTTAAAAAATGGGCTGGTGATAAATAATCCAGATCTTCAATGTTTTCCGTCAGAGAACACAACGGCCTCGAGTTTAGGCAAGCTTCCAGTTGTGTTAGGACGGTAGTGAACTCTTCAAAAGTTAATCTTTGTTCACCGACTACTCTTTTCAAGTGAAACTTCAGACTGCGGACAGCTCTCTCCCACAGTCCTCCCGCACTCGGCCAAGAGGGGGCATTGAAATGCCATCGTATGTTCATCGTAGCAATTTCTGCTTGACAACTATCCCCTATTCACTGGTTCTTTATTTCATTTAATTTAAAACGAGAATCTAAAAATTACAATATTTTGACTTGTGGTTCGGTCGTTGAGGATCACTTATTTTTGGGTGGCCAGTCTTTTTTTTATTGTAGGGAAAATCCTCACAGATCGTCTGCCACCTCGGGAAACGGCATGTTTCGGACTCATAACGACTAAAATGCCTTCCCTAGCCCTATTGTCAATGCCATTGGATTCGTGACATTTGCCACAATCATGACAGGCTATGGTTCCTCTTCAGAGGGCGAGACCTACACAGAGATGCAGGTGTGGCCAACATTAAAAAAACTACTTTTATTGTATTTCAAAGACGTAAATTAAAAAAAAAATGTGATGGCAAATTTCGAACTGGCGAGAGGGACTCGCGGTGACTAAGCAAAAATAACTTTATAATTTTTGGCATACAAAAATACAAATAGATACTTTTACGAATATGTCAATTACAACCAAGTGCCGCTGTCATAGTCGACACAGTACAGTCTCCGTAACGCTGCCAGCTTCCTAGCCCTGCTGGCAACATCGTCTTCAACCTCATCACCCCCACATTGGTACACTAACATCCAATCATTAAAGCTATCCTCTACATAACAGTCTTCCCTATCAACCTTCACATTTGGTACATCTGTCTCGCAATCGTTTTTCAACCAGAAATTTTGAAGGGAGCTTTGTTAACGTCATTCGTCGCAGAATAGGACTACTGGTGCTGAGTGGTGGTCGCGGTTGGGGATGAAACAGTCACAGGCAGGGGGGCCAGGGGAGGAGAGGGCAGAGCCGGGCCCGGAAAGACCCCCGCAGGAGAGTCGCGCCCTATCTCGAATGTTGACAATGGAGCGGTTTAAGCCCCACAGAGAATCTTCGTTGTCTTCGTTCAAATTTCGTAGCAGACCTGGTTCTGGAGATTAGAGAAAGTTAGTATTTAGATATTTATATTTACGATTTTCAGAACAGGGACAATAATAAATATTGTATTTCTTGTAATAATACTTGGTAGATTACAATAATGTATAGATAAATAATATCAATAATACTTATACATGTAAAATAAACAAATAATCATTGGTTGTGCTTGAATCTGATTTTCGCAAAAAAATATGTTCTCTTTCAAATTTTATTTAGCTGTGTAGCTGGTCAAGTTCATCATTGAAAGTATTTTTATGGTATTTCATGGGTTTAGGGATTTTTTTACTTACGGTATCTGCTCATGGTGTTTTTTCTTCGTTCATGGTCTTCACCTACTAGCCACCAAGTCCGCATCTCTCCTTTGCCCTAAACAAAGTATAAATTAATAACTATAATCATTTTCGACCTTAAAAGTTACTGTCTTATCGGTATTCCAACCAGACTTTTTGTTTCAAATATAAATTATATTATTTAGGTCTAAGCGTGATTGCTACGCTTGAGGTCCTGGGTTCGATTCCCAGGTCGAGCAAAGTGTTATTGGGTTTTTCCGTGAAATTTTTAGTAGCAGCTCGGAGTTTGGATTTGTGCCCGGTTAATGGCAATAGGCTCACCCCCTATTACATGGGACCTAAACATAGCGGACATTTCGCCGCTTTGTGGGTGGGGTAGGGGAGAGAGTACATTAGTACACCTCTGTCTTACCATTCGGGGAATACAAGCGTGATGGTACGTTATGATAAGTACCATTCTAATATCAGTCCATTTTGAGTAAAAGCTTTTAACGATATTTTTGGGACGTTTATATTTGAGTGAGATTTACACAAATAGAAGGAAGGCTTGCCGTCATTATCCAATGTGGGTCCTACAATTTGCACAGCTTTTTAATGACCCAACATTTTTTTAAAGCTTACTAGCAATGTGAGTCGCACATTACTAGTATTCTTGTTAACCCCTCTTACCAAGCTAAATGCTTGTATTAATAGTGGGTTCACGTCGGTAGTGAATTGGGTGGATTTCGAACCGTCAACCACATGATCGCAAGTCCGACGCCCTAGCCATTAGGCTACAGCCGCTTTTATAAATTTGAATGAATTAATCTCCTTACCTTGATATTAACAATGCCTCTCTCTTTGAAATGGTAGCCGCCATGTTGCTTGAGCAGAAGGTACGTGTCATGACTGACGTGGATCCTCTGGGGTTCTCCACTGGATTCCATCCGAGCTGCAGTGTTTACCGTGTCTCCGAACAGACAGTATCTTGGCATCTTTACTCCTACCACTCCTGCTGCACATTGGCCGCTGTGTATACCTGATGGAAGATGAAGGGGATATTTCTAAAGATATACATAACTATGGCCTGCCTATATGTACTCTGAGAATAATGAGGCTGTCCAAATATGTACATATTTACATTAGTCTAATAATCCTAACTGCTATGCTAGAGGTCGTGGGTTCGATCCCCAGGTCGAGCAAAGTGTTATTGTAAGAATCTTGAAAGCCATTTTTTAAGAAATTTAAAATCCTTACACTAGCCTGTATGTACATTCTAGAAGCAGCTAAGTTTGTTAAATTAAACCCTAACCTATTTAAAACAGCTAAGGATCTGTTTCCTAGGAACACAAGAAACCCAAACAGAATTGTAATGGCAAATGTACCTAGAACAACGTTGTATTTAAAAAGTTGTAATGTTATGTGTGGACGTATTTATAATGCAATCCCTCGTAATATTAGAGAATTGCCTTCGAATAGGTTTAAAAATATATTAAATTATGGCTCGTAGAGAAATCATTTTATTCAGTATCGGAATTATTCAAATAAGTTTAATTGTAATTATGACTATGTTGCGGATATCAAATTTAAATTGTTTTATTTTATTTTAATATTTGCATATCGTAAAACGATAAAATGTATCTGGCACTGACTGTAAAACTGTCCATCTTAATGTAACCTACATTTTGTGCAAATAAATGTATTCTATTCTATTCTAAAAAGTTATGAAATTCTTAGTAGCAGCTCGGAGTCTAGATAAACATGACCTAAGAAAAATACCGGCGAAGTGTGGGTGTACATTAGTACACATCTGGGAAATCCCGTCCAGGGAATGCAGGCGTAATGTTATGTTATGCTATATTTTAGCGGTGAAAAAATCGATATCAGTCAGGATTCAAACCTGAAGTATAATATATTTGAGTCACTCGCTTAGGTATCATCTGGAAAGGAAGTTTTCTCATATATAGATGTGTTATTAATGTGTTACATACGTCAAATTGAGAGGATTATAGGTAGGTACTTGTTTATATAAGGTCCTACTAAAGTAACAAGCGATGACGTAACTATATACCTAATCCTATTTGCTTCAGAAAAGTGAAGATTAATTACATTTATAGCTCTGGATATGTGGACAAGGGCTTTGCCAGTCGATGACCTAAAGAGGGTCAAGTTGATATGGAGGATGAGACAAATATTTATTAAAAGTACAGTCAAGAGAAAAAGAGGCTTTATACTTGTGAAGTTTGTTCGAAATAATTCTGCTCGTCTGAAGTTGGGTTCCGACCTGTCGCGTTGGTAAAATCACTTTAATGACTGCCTCAATAGACCTAAGCGCGACTACTACGCGAGAGGTCCTGGGTTCGAACTTCTCTTAGATTAAGAGTGTAATTTTATACAATAAAAACCTTGAGTAGAGCTTTCGTTTTCCATTACCGTTAGTGTTTTTCTATGAAATTCTCAGTACCAGCTCGGAATCTGGATTTGTGCCCGGTGAATGACAATTGGCTCGCCCTTTATTACATGCGACCTAAACATACAGGCGAAATGTGGGTGTAAATTAATACACCTATGCCTAACCCTTCGAGGAATACAGGCGTGATGTTATGTTTATGTTTATACATAAATAATGAAATTTAAATCCATAGATTTTACATCTGTACTGAAACGGATCCGTTTCATCGAAATAAAACCGAAAAGAAATTGTGAAGTTTAACACACAGTTTTCCATGAAATTCCCATGGCAACATTGAACTTATACCAACCAGCGAAATGGCACAGTCTCTGCCTAACCCTTTGAGGAATACAGGCGTGATGGTATGTTCTGTTACATACCTATCCTTATGTGTAGTCTTGCAGCTGGCATGTGCCTCGACCTGATCTTTGGCACCGCGTCTAGCACGTGGAGAGCCAGCGAGGCCACCTCAGCAGCATGGCGGGAACACCTCTCAGGAAGTCCACCCACCACCATGTAAGCGTCACCTATAGTCTCCACCTGAACCGACATAAATATATAGTTTTTAAACTTAAAGAAAGCAACATATCATTACTTAAATCTTGACTGAAAAATTTTGCTCAATTGAAAAATCTTGCTCTATGGATAAATCTTGCTCGATTGATTTTTTTTATTTATTTTAGGGTTTTACCACGTATAGTTGTGAATATTATCACCATATTTTTTATTAAATAACTACTTAATTAATAAAATCAACTCGAACTTAGAGTACAAGATTTTTGACGAAATTTAGTCATTTATTCAGCGCTTATTGAAAAAAAAGAACACTGATATCTGACACTTACGTGAATATTAGTCATTGAAATCAAATTACATTTTTTACCGATCAATATCGCGATAAAATCAACAAAATTATATCCATAAAATACACACAAAGCTAGTTTAATGTATCATAAATAAGATGTATTCAATTCACGTTACACTTTGGATTTAAGCTACTGTTTCGTTTTCGTGACCTCTCTGTATCGTAGGTACTGATAAAAATACACACCTTATATAAACGGAAGAAATGACCTTATTACCTCATCCAAGGGCAGTCAGGACAACTTTATTAAAACACAACGGTCCCTTAGGAGATAAGGGAATAAGAATAATAAGATAATTTTCGCGAAACAAACAAACTCACCTTGTAGACGTTGTAATATGATATGATGGCGTCACAGCAAGTATAGAGGTCGTTCAGGATTTCCACCACCTTGGAGATAGATAGAAAAAATATTATTCAAATATCAACGATAGTAGGTAATAAGGTAGTTTTTACAGTTATAGAACTTTGACATATATATAAAGTGGCTGGTAATTAGTGAAAAATACTTTAAACCATGATAGCAGTGCAGTGATAGCATTGTGATATAACCATAGGATTGCCATGTCAAAGGATTCGAGTTCGAATCCAAGGCACACACCTCTGACTTTTCGAAGTCATGTGCGTATTACCTAATACTTAATTATAACGGTTAAGGAAAACATCGTGAGGAAACCTGCATGCTTGAGAGATTTTCTCGCTGGCGTTTGAAGTCTGACAACCCGTAGTAGGCTAGCGTGGTAGACTACAGCCTAATCTCTCTCATTCTGAGAGGAAACCCATGCCCAGCAGTGGAACAATATATGTGTTGATGATGATGATGATGACGTGATAGCGAACAACTTTCCCGACTGCGTTTATACTGAAGCATAGTATAGTACCGTTTATACCATGGTGGCTCGCCTAATCGGTTGCCAACATCAAAATATACAGACAAAACCGTAGCGGTTTAATAATAAATTTTGAAATTGAAATAAAAAAAAATAGTACTTAAAAGAAAAGTTTTTGGAAGTATTTGTAATATTTAACCATAATGTGTATTTTACTAATCAACCTGTTTTTATAAACATAACATAACATAACATACCATCACGCCCTTATTCCCCGAAGGGGTAGGCAGAGGTGTACTTAATGTACACCCACAGTTCGCCGGTATGTTTGGGTTCCATGTAATAGGGGGCGAGCCTATTGCCATTCACCGGGCACAAATCCAGACTCCGAGCTGCTACTAAGAATTTCATTGAAAAACTCAATAACAGTTTGCTCGACCTGGGGTTCGAACCCAAGACCTCTAGCGTAGCAGTCGCGATTGGGACCACTAGACCAACGAGGCAGTCCTTTTCTTATGATGTGTACTTTTAACATAGCTTTTTGATTAGATTGATATTAAATTTTGGGTTAATAAGATGTTACCCTTCAATGTCCACACATCCTATTACCGTATTTAAAAGTGTGTCCATGAGGTTTCTCCCATAAGATCAACTTCTTGGACCCGTGAAACCAAACAAAACCCATTTGAATAAAAAATATTTCAACTTCAACTTGAGCTCCTATCTTAAGAGAACGTCTCAAGACATAGTCTCGATTTAATTTTAGTATCATATACGTCACAAATGTCACCTTTAGATCATGTTTCGATAAAAAAAAATCATAACAATACAATTTTTTTAAATACTTGTAGGCTTTCTACGAATAAGAAAATAATACAAAAATTCATTATGTACTTCTACCAAATCGTTTTTGGTATAAATAAAGAATTATTTGCTATAATATCACTTATTTATCTTAGACTTTTGCCTGTAAGATCAGTCGAGAGATCTATAAATAATTTCAAATTAAAATTAATTTCTATGAAATCTCCGACAAAAGCTGTAGTTGCTGGGATACGGAATCGGTCAAGTGTAAACTCTCTGATTGATTTCTTGGTCCTTTCGCTTCGTAGAACTTCGTTAAGTGATGAACATTGAACTATGCTGGGCTGTGCGATGTTAAAGCTTCTTTATATCGTATAAAACAAAGTCTCTCCAGTTGTTTGTACGCTTAGATCTTTTAAACTACGCAACAGATTTTAATGCAGTTTTCAACAATAGAAAGAGTGATTCAAGAGGAAAGTTTATATATAGTATACATGCATATTATAGTGGAGAAAAGCCGAGAAACCACGCGGGCGAAGCCGTGGGCAGAAAGCTGGGATAATATGATGCTTTTTTTAGTCAATTCGCTGCTCATAGATTTTTATTTGAAGCGGCGCATGGCGGTAGCCTTATGGCTTGGGCTTCGGACTAGCGATCATATAGTTGCCGGTTCGAATCCGACCCATTGCACTACCGACATGGACTCATTCGTAATACAAGCATTTAGCTTAGTACGAGGGGTTAATAAGAATACTAGTTATGTGCGACCCACATTGCTAGTAACTTTTTTTTATGTTATCCTCGCCATCACGACAATCCTATTGAAAGAAAGTTATGTGAAACGCCAATTTCTAGTTATTTTTGTGCACATTGTTTATGAAAAGGGGTGAGTTTCGATCGATTTTGAACATGTCCTACGTAACAATTGTCAAGGCAATAATACAATACAGGACTTAACATGACAAGGGTTGGAATAGAATGCTAGTATTGTTTTCCAATGCTACTGTTTGTCGAAAACTAATGATCGCGATTAAGAACGTCTGTTTTAGAGATAAGACCCTTCTCTCTGAAACAGACTTTAACGATTTGAGTTGTAAGTCCCGACACGTTTTTTTATTGTATAAATAAAAACTCAAAAATAGTGCAGAAGATGATTCAGATTCATTTATTTCACCAAAAATAGACTACAATGTCATGTTAAGATGTCATGTACATAACACGTATATATTATTTACACAAGCTACACCAAGCACTTAACCTTCATTACGTAAACAGAAAGATAGAAAATGCCTTTCCGTATCCGAAACTTTTCTTTTATTTTCTATCTTGTCCCCCCCACCTTCTTTTTTCCAAAACCATCTAGATTATAATTAATAGAACTTGTCTAGTCTGCTCCAAATAAAAGTCTATGACTGGGATATTTACCTGCATCGGCGTATTAGTGGCGGCTAGTTTCGTGAATCCAACGATGTCGCTGAAGTAGATGGTGACGCAGTCAAAGCTTTCTGCTTGTACCCTCTCGCCACGCTTCAGTGCCTCGGCTACAGTCCTAATAAAAAGAAAAAGAGAAGGTAGTTGAGTGGACAAAATAGAGAAGGTCTTTGCTGACGGGGATAATACAGAAGTTCGGATGTCTGGCCGGTTAATGGCAATAGGTTAATAGTATCGGATAATTCTTGTACTTAAAAACTGTTTAAATTATGATTACAATCAAGTCACAATGAATCATATATGTCGAATGATCTTTTAAATTACCTATCAACGTTTAACATTGACAAGTTAATATACAATATTTTACACTGGTATTGTATATGAAAGCACAAAATTAACTTAACTATACAAATCACAAAGGTTCGAAAGTTTATCAAAGGTTGTCTGGAAGATATCGCTTATAAGACCGCCATTGTACCCTTATCTATTGTAATTATGTCCTTGTAAATGTAGCTTCTTATGATGGTGTACAATATAAATTTCTTATTCTATTCTATCACACATGTACGACATTGCGATTCAATTAGTATTTTAATTATAATTAACATTATTTGAGTTAAAAAACTACCTTTCACTAAAAGAGGTGTACCTCTTTTAAAATAATTATATGAATTATAATTTGGGGAATACAAGCATGATAGTATGTTATTATTTCTGTCTGAGAGAGTTATTTTTGCTTCACAAGACCTTTAAGAATTTTATTAACATTCTCGTTACAAAAAATATTCATACTCGTGTTATCCACTTATATCAAAAATATATTTTCCACAAAAAAAATAAGGCTAAGGTATTTCTCGGTTGGTTAAATCTATTGAGGCGATGCAAGCTTTGATCGAAATTACTGAAATGTTGCCAACTTTATGACGAAGAATTTTGCCTATCAAGATGGACAATGCGGGCGAACGTTTGAAATATTTTCGCTTAAAAGATTTTCTAAAATTTTGGATGCTTATTATAGAATTTTTACTTTTTACTGACCAGACACACGTTGTCCTGCCTTACCTATGAATATTCAATTCGAACTGGAATAAATGATAACAAAAAAAAGTTAAAATAGTAGTTAAGTTTATGAATATTTTCCAATTTTCTGTGCAACTTTCTTAATTTTTATTTCCGTGAAGGGTGAAGGGTTAAGTCGTTCTCAAGTTTTGGCGTGACCAAAGTAAATAGAAGTAGTGTCGCGCTGACATGTCTACATACCAGCATGAATGGGTCGACACGACCGGGGAAGTACTACTCCCACAGAATATCGACGTCAAGTAGCACTATGCACACTGTTGTGTTTCGAACAGCGAGTGTGGAGCGCCGGAAGCCCAATTCGTCCCTCAGTGTCCTTCCTTCTACTTTTCTCTTTCCCTTTCTTGTTTCCTTAAATAGGCTACGCGGCAACGCATCTCGACTCCGCTGGTTTTGCAGATGTCTATAGGCGGCGATGACTACTTACCATCAGGTAGCTCGCCAGCTCGCTTGCCGAGTTATCCCATAAAAATAAATAAAATAAATAAAGATGGAAATATTATAAAGATGAAAGAATCGTTCTGAAAAATACTGATATTCGATGGGTACCACTAAAATTTTTCACTTTTCATGCCTCGCCTAATAAATGTTGTCTCTTACCTTGGCAGCATTCTGTTCAGCAGGTCATCAGTCCTCCTCTTCTCCTGCAGCAGCTGTTCCGTCCTGGCTGCTACTATTGCCTCCAGGTTCGAAGCGTACTTCTCCATCATAGCCAGCATGTTGTCGAATATATTCGTTTTCCTATAATAGTGCGCACGATTGAGAAATTACCGTTAAAGATGCGTTCAACAAGTAGAGTCAAGTTCGAGTTCAAATGTTTGTAATTAGAATAAGCTTCTTTTTACAAGCTTTTCAACTGACTTCAAAAAGGAGGAAGTTCTCAATTCGACTGTATATTTTTATGATTCTTTTTTTGTGTGGTAGGTTATACTTTAGAGGAGGTTCCATTCAATCGGTTGAGCAGTTTAAAAAAAAAAAAAAAAAAAAAAAAAAATGCTCCGAAACCTCGCTGTCTCTTTGGAGGAGTGCATTAGGTTGGCTTACAAATATTATATATAAACAAAACTTTCCACAAAAATTAAAAAATAATTTAACAAAAATGTAAAACCGCGTTCAAGAAATAATTAAGGCGGTTTTACGTTTTTGTTAAAAGTTAATTTTATTCAATGTTATGTGTCTAGTTTGTTCTATATACAAGGTAAAATTGAAGTCGTGGACACCGTTTGCTCCTTTTAATCTAGTACTTGTTAGGAATACCTAGGTATATTTATAGAGCCTTAATAATATTAAAATGTAATGTTTAATTTAGCGACTTCTCCATTCTGCGCTGCATGTGCCGTGCTTTATGATTCTTGAATATTTATTGGCGTCTATTAAGTATTCTGTTTTTAAATTATTTCTTTCCTTTTTCTTGCTATAATAGCCTACTTCATTATGAATTATATATATGTATCTAAACTAATATTATAAAGTGGAAAGATTTGATTGTTTGTTTGTTTGCATTGAATAGGCTCTGAAAGTACTGGATAGATTTGTAAAATTCTTTCACCAATAGAAAGCTAAATTGTTCCTGAGTGACATACGCTATATATTATCCCGTAAAAGTATACTCCACGCGAGCGACGCCGCGAGCGGAAAGCTTGTTAAAAATATTTTTAATTTGCTTCATTTTATTCTTAATGCAATTAGTATAATGGTAAGTGTCTTTATTTGAAATTATGCCCACGATTTCAATTTCACCTTGTATTATATATGGCATTAAATAAACTTATAGTTCGTCGAAAAGTTTTAACAGGTAAAGCGACGACGCGGCGATGTATCCAATTTAAAATGTGTATTCTTACAATACTTATTTTTTTAGAAGTTCCAGCCCCCGTAAAGTCATTGACAATTTAAAATAAACATGTCTAGACGAATCGGGGTTACAGACTTTGCATAATAATTGCAGACATTTCCAGATTGTTTATTCAGAGAATTTTGCTAGGTATGTCTTGCCTTGTATTGCCGTTTATAAATATTAAATGTGGGAGTATAACCGTCTCACAATTTCAAAAGCTTTGATATCATGCTTGAAGGCTTAGTAAGTGGGTGCCTGCCGTTTTGCCGAAAAGATTTTGACAAATTTTCATTACACAAACAAATTTTAGCAACCTTTTTTTATACCATTGCAATATTTCGAATGATTTTAGTACGCATATTTTTATTTGGTAAAATTTTTACTTGGCAAAATATTACCAAGTAAAATGTCATTATGGCATTTGGTGTTTAATCAAATGATTTACTTATTACAGCAAACAATCTTCAGACAATAAACGTTTGGTGAAATGATAAAAAAAATGGTAAGGTTAAAACCGTGACCTCCTACGCCAGACACGACTTACATTAATAGAATAAAAATAGTAAGTTACCCGGAACTCAACTATTTAGATAAGGTTAATTTCTTCTTTTAAAAAATGGGTACGTTAGGTTAGGTTAAAACTGCGACCTCCTACGCAAGACACGACTTGCATTAGGTAATAGAAAAAAAGAGATATTTTGGCTTATTTGATTTTGCGTAAAAACTGTTATTCAAACTGAAATATTTGACTAAATAAAAAATGTTAAAAGTACTAGTTGGTGTAAACAAGTTATAGTTTAAACGTTCATTAACCAAACATTAGGTTTGCGTTACAATTTTTTGTGAATAGATTTTTTGCTAATTGAAAATTTGTCAAATTCCTTTCGGTCAAGCAAAGGGAGACCCTTAATAAGTATTTTTTCACTGAGGCTGCCTTATAAGAATGGTGGACCTAAGCGTGACTGCTACGGTAGAGGCCCTGGGTTTGACTCTCAGGTTGTGCAATGTGTGATTCTGTTTTTTGAATTATGAGATTCTAACTAGCAGCTTCATGTCTGGATTTCTGCCCGGTTTATGGCAATGGGCTCGCACCCTATTACATGGGACGTCGACGGCGCGTTTAAAAAACCTGGTGTTTATAGGCCCTTAGGCTGCTTCAAAGTTCTTTGATTTTTTAATGGCAAACAAAAACTTTGTATTAAATAATCCAATGGAAATACACAAAGGTATCAATTCTATTTTACATACGAACTATTTGCCAACGACCTATAAAGTTGAAAGCCCCATTAGTCTTACAATATAACTGAAAAATGTCATAATATGCTCAGAGAAGAAGCTTAAATCTTTCGATACCTTCCAAAAGAAAAAATACACAGTCAATTACTTACATTCCAGCATGCATATCCTTGAGCCTCAGCCGGACCAGTCTCAGGTCTGGCCTGCGGTCGGGGCGCTCACTCCAGCACGCGCTAAGAACTGCTAGCACTGCTGGCCGGGCTACCAGGCCAGCTAGAGGCGGCCTGAAGAGAACTCCACCGATAGGATGGCGGACGCGACCGATGATCTCTGTTTGAAGGTGAAAGAAAAGACTGTCATCTCGAAGACGTACATTCAAAAATAAAGCACTAAAAACATGATATGCCATCACGCCTGTATTCCCCGAGGGGTTAGGCAGAGGTGTACTTATGTACACCCACATTTTGCTGAAATGTTTTTGGGTCCCATGTAATAGGGGGCGAGCCTATTGCCATTAACCGGGCACAAATCCAGACTCTGAGTGGCTAGTGGGAATTTCATAGAAAAACGCAACAACACTTTGCTCGGCTTGGGGATCGCACCCAGGAGCTCAAGCGTAGCAGTCCCGCCTAGGACCACTACACTAATGAGGCAGTCTTCAATATTAAAAAATGTGAAGGCAAATTTCGACCTGGCGGGTGGGACTCGCAGTGGCTTAGTTGTTGTCATTGCGTCTGGTGTATCTAACCAGAAGATGCAGGTTTAAGTCCTGCCCGCAGTCGAATTTTCCCTTCACTAAAATAACTTTATAATCTTAAAATGGAAAATGCATAAAAATACAAAAAGATAAGGAAAGGAACGAAAATCAAAATAATAATACCAACCAGCATTAGTGAGGTTGGTATCACCCCACGGCCCGTTCCTCCCAAGGATCTCATATAGAATTATCCCAAAGGAGTACACGTCGCCCTTCTGAGACCCTCTAGGGGGAGGGTTTGGTTCCCTCAGGAGTTCTGGAGCCCTCCATAGCATACGGCGCTCCATCCGCAGAGCATCTTCAGCATCGGAGCATCCATCTATAGAAAAACTATATTGTTGGATACATTTGCATAGGAACAATAAGCATACACTTATGCTTTAACTAGTAGGGGTAGGCAGAAACTACAGATCGCTACTTGCTCCATCTTCATCCACGTTCATACATCGTGTCATACACACACTTGTCACGTGAACTACGCACATGACCTTTCTAAAGGACATCTGCAATAAGGTCGGTGTAGGATTTTTGGGGCATCCTGTCGCTACTACTCGACTTCCATTTATTATTTTAACACAATTACAACAATTTCCTTTGCGAGAGAGGGCTGATTAGATGGGCGTTGTCTGTTGGTAACGAGAAAAACAAGAATTTAATGAAAATTTAGAGTGTAGGATGACGAGATGTTGGATATAACTGTGATTTACAATCTAAAGTAAACTTATACTAGAAATATATAGCATGATTTGTGTCTCGTAATACTTACGTACTCGTCTAAATCTTATCGCTGGAAACTAATGCACTCTAAATAAAAACTGGGATAATATTTATTTCTGTAAATAGATGTTTTAAAGACACTTTTACATGTCGATATTTTTTTTTAACTAAAAGGTGTGTGTCCTATCTGACGACCTCTGAGAAGACATGCCGAAACAAACGCAGAGAATCATGGTCTCTTTTAAAGTCCAGACAGTAGTATTATCAGATATGCGAGTTTTACAATATAGAGCAATATTTGAACAGACTTGTAAAGAAAGATCCATAACAGCTTTGAGTTGACCTGTCCTAACTGACGGCAGACATACGTCAGTCATATTATATGTAGCTCAACCATTGTATAGGGATCCTTACGACTAGCACGACGCAGATCATCAAGTCATGGGTAGAGTTTACACCGGTAAGTGAAGAATTTTCTTACGCTAGAAGGTAAGCCGTCACTACTTTGGAAACTTAGGATTTAATACTGACTGCCTCATTAGTTTAATGGTCCTAAGCGCGACTGCTACGCTAGAGGTTCTGGGGTCATGAGTTCGATCCCCAGGTCACGCAAAGTATTATTGGGTTTTTCCCAGGAGCAGCTCTGAGTCTGGATTTGTGCCCGGTTAATTGCAATAGGATCGCCCCCTATTGCATGGGACCTAAACATACCGGTGAACTGTGGGTGTACATTAGAACACCTCTGTGTAACCCTTCGGGGAATACAGGCGTGATGGTATGTTATGTTTTTTATTCAATGAATTTTTATATACATGTAAAAAGGCTGCCTTTTGTCTCAAAAAGTCTTTTGGAGTGAGAGTGGAAGCGCGGGCGAAAGCTACTTTATTATAAGTCTTTTTACTTACTCAATACCCTGATTCCGTGAAAATAGAACAGATGGGCCAGAAATTAACTGAAGTATGAATATTTCCGATATACAAGTATCCTTGGTACCAATTTTACTATATTCAATTCGTGGAACGAATAGCTATTTTTGTATTATGAAATTTTCCCTTTAACGTAATGCTTTTCATAGATAACATCCTTATGTCTGTATTAACAAAGAGCTGTTCGGTATGTTTTGGTCCCATGTAGGTAATAGGGGGCTAACCTATTGCCGTCAACTGGGGACAGAACCAATTCCGGGCTGCTACTGAGAATTTCATAGAAAAACAACTCAACTGCTCGACCTGATAATCAAGTAGTAGTAGTGTCTTGCTGACATGTCTATATGCGAGCACGAACAGCAAGACCGGGGAAGTACTATCCTCCCACATAATATCGACGTGAAGTAGCAGTATGCATACTGTTGCGTTTCGTACGAGTATGAGTGTGGAGCGCCGCAAGCCCAATTTCTCCCTCAGTCCCCTTCCTACTCTTTTTCTCAGTCTTCTTTAACCGTCCTCTACCTTCTCATATTTTCCGTCTTCTCCTCTTCCAAATCCTTTGGTATTGGAGATGTCCAGGATCGGCAATGACTACTTACCATAAGGTAGCTCGCCTGCTCGCTTAGAGAGTTGTCCCATTAAAAAAATCAGAACCAGGATCTAAAGTTCGACATAAACCGTCACGTGCCTCAACAGCAGTGACAATACTTACATTTCAAATAATGTAGTCCATAATCAGCTATCTGCAGCACCCATCGGCTGTCAACCAAGCAGTTGCTTGAGGACAGGTTTCCGTGGGAGATCAGCGCCGAATCATGAAGATACGTCAGCCCTCGGAGCAGGTCTGCCACCAGGCTTGCCACGAACATGTCGTCAAGATGCAGGTCTCTATCAGCCAAGACCCTGGCCAGCGACCCTCGGGAGCAGTATGCTGATACTATGCATGTGGAACCAGTTTCGACGCAAACTCCAACAAATGCTGTCAGGTTCTCGTGACGAAGTTCTCGGATCTGTGGGATGATGACCAAATTAGTAATGTTAAATAGTGCGATGGCAATCGTACTAACTCTCGGTTTAGTCGAAGAATATTGGGGCTAAGGCCTAGGCAAAAAACATATACGCCTGACGGACGTGTAGAACACTTCTACTTTTAAAATGGATGATTGTTTACGAGTACTAAAATCAGTACACAAAGTATTATAATAGAGGTTTATTTGCGTCGGCAAACTTTTTTTTGCGTAGGTGTATAATGATTGAGTGAAATATTTTAATTGATTAATGAATGAGTGGATTGTTTTTCTATGTAAATATTTATACTAATATAATAAAGCTGGAAAGTTTATTTGTTGGAACGCGCTAATCTCTGGAACTATTACTCGAATTTAAACATTTTTTTTGCATTTCATAGGCGCATATCTTGAATTATTGATCAGTTAGTCGTTAGTAGTTAGTAATTAGTCAGATTAAAGGCTATTTAATATCACGCTACGGTCCTTAGACAAAGCGTGTGATACCGCGGGGCACAGATAGTTAAAAATAAATCCATGTACATACGAGCAGTGCCACAAATAGAAAGAGATGGACTAGTATCACAAAAGCCGTAAACAACCTCTCAGACTTTCCATGACAACAACTACTTCATCAGGAGTGTACGACTAAGAAGAAAATTAAATCCAGTCATAAAAACAAATGAAGGCACTTTATCACTCCAAAACTAATGAAGGTTATTAGCCCATGTATATATAATTGAAGGCGGCAGTATGGTATAGTCACAAGCACATAGCGTTAAAACAATTACTAGTAACCCCACATCGCTAGTAAGCTTAAAAAAAATATAGAGAGCGCACATTGGGAACTTTTATATACATAAATGGGAATCGTAAACGGCTCCTAAACATACCTGCGAACTGTGGGTGTGTATATACGCTTCTGCCTTACCCTACGGGGAATACAGGCGTCATGGTCATGGTATGTTGGTTTTAAATATTTCACAGGTTTGCCGTTATCTATCCAGTGTTACTTTTTAATAATCTCATTTATACCAAGAATACTTTTTCATGATAACTACAAGAGGTAGTTAGCATTTACATAAGGTACCTATATGTATCTATGTTGTGGTAGGGCCACGCTGTTCGCAGCATGAATGGGCCGGCTTTACCGGGGAAGTACCACACTCTCGCAGAAGACCGACGTCCGAGTAGGCGTTTCGTTACTGCGCTTCGTTCGGTGAGCGAGAGGGCCGGAGGCCCAATTCCTCCCCCAATCCCCTTCCTTCTCCTTTTCTCCTTCTCCTCCCTTTCCCTAAATAGGCCCGGCAACGCATCTGCAACCCCTTTGGTTTTGCAGATGTCCATGGGCGGCGATGACTACTTACCATCAGGTAGCTCGCCTGCTCGTTTGCCGAGTTATCCCATAAAAAAAATGTAGACTTCTTAACACGGCTACGATCTTATCTCGTTGCTATAACAAAATGGACCTTAAAGGTTTCGACTATAGTTTTAGTGTGGGCATAAACTTTACTGCAACCATAAAAGATAATAATATGGTTTCTTTGCAAATAGAGGACGTTCTCGTAAATTGCTATCGGAAACGTATAAGGGAAATCAGACGTCTCGGCTACTGTAACGATAGTTTCGTAAAAATCGTCATTTTATCAAAAAAATATGGAAAGGTTTTGTTCAATCTTCGCACTACGCAGTGCCCTTCAACCCGCCCTCTAACAGATTCATACTCAAGGTCGTATCAGCTTGCTGATTATCACTACATAGTATAAAACAAAGTCGCTTTCTCTGTCCCTATGTCCCTTTGTACGCTTAAATCTTTGAAACTACGCAACGGATTTTGATAGGGTTTTTTTAATAGATAGAGTGATTCAAGAGGAAGGTTTATATGTATAATACATACATATTTTAGTATAGAAAAGCCGAGAAACTACGCGGGCGAAGCCGTGGGCGGGAAGCTAGTAATATATAAGTTACATAATGACATCATAACGGGTTAACTTATAATTATAATCAGTCATCTAGATAATTTATACAATGTGTAATATTACACGTAAGACCTGAAATAATATCAGAATTAACTACTGAATAGATTACAGTGGCTTAACACATACCATTACGCCTGTCTTCTCCGAAGGGTAAGGCAGATGTGTACTAATGTGCACCTAAAGTTCGCCACTAAGTCCTACGTAATAGGGGCCGATCCTATTGCCATTAACCGGGCTCATATCCAACGAACTCAGGATCTCTGGCGTAGTCACGCTTAAGACCAGACTAGGTCGAGTAAAGTGTTATTGGGATTTTCTATACCTACTAAATAATCAGTCGCATCTATTTAATAATTTGTTTACTTCAATTAAAACGGTACAGACCAATTACAATAACTGAAGACACAGAGAAACTTATACCTACTAAGTACATTTTACTAAAATAAATACAAACACGAGATTATACCTACATCCTTCTCACAAAAACGCAAACACTCTGACAGTATAAACGGCCATCTATCCACAAACAAGTCACAGTCAGGATTGGCGCACAGGAGAGCGTTTAGAGCAGACAGCGAGCGTGGTATTGGTGACTTAGCACGCGCCATGGTGCGGCACCAGGGCACGGCAAACAAAAGGTGTCTTCGGTTGCGACGGTAGTTGTTGGGAACAAAATATCGACACAACTCATCATGCAGATCAGGTGCATCAATCTTATCTCTAGTAAGACTGGAAACTTACCACAACATAGGATAGGGTTAAGAGGATAATGACTTGGCTGCTTATATTTTAGCATTAAATAATGCGAAATGTTCACAAAGATATGAATTTTCTACTGAAAGAAAAATTCGATCTCAGGCAGGGTTTGAACCTGCGTCTCCTATAATCTAGGATAATGACTTTTCAGATTTTAGCCCTAGTATATCTCTCTAACCCAGAGATCCAAGCCCAGCAGTGGGCCAGTAAATGAGCTGTTTCACAATAAAGTATTAGTTATAATCAATTAATCATCAATACCTCTCCTAAGTGTTTTATACACTTATATATTTTCACGCCTGCCTCCCATGGAGGTAGGCAGAGATAGTGACTATAGATTTCGACTTGATACGATCCTAGCATACTACGTTCGCTACATTCATTAACCTTCGCATGCATGATCGACAGCTTAGAGTGCTCACAACAGGGCCTTTTTTAAAAACACGCGCAATTTTTTGTTACGTTAAAGTGTTTAATGGTACAGAGAATTAAAAAATCTCCACACCATAACAGCAATGTTTATAAAAGTAGGTTCCTAAGTACCTACGTGATTGATTTCATCCCCCATTAACGAAGTCACGGCTCATTAGACTAAAGATTAAGCGGTCCACATTGTAAGATATTTTCTTGATGAGGTAACAGTTTTATCTCAAGTAAACAAGAATTGTGTCTTGCTTATCTTGCATATTATTTTTGTCTTCTCTGTGTACACAAGAATTGCCTCATAGTATAGTGGTTCCAAGCGCGATTGCTACGCTAGAGGTCTTGGTTTCGATTCCCAAGTAAAGCAGTGTTATTAGATTTTTCTATGAAATTCGCAGTAGCAGCTCGGAGTTTGGATTTAGGCCCATCATCATCATCATCATCATTAGCCCACTGCTGGACGTAGGCCTCCCCTAGTGAACGCCACAGAGCCCGACCTGGATTTGGGCCCGGTTAATGGCAATAGGCTCGCCCCCTATTACATGGGACCTAAACTTACCAGCGACATGTAGGTGTAGATTAATACACCTCTGCCTAACCCTTCGGGGAATACAGGCGTACAGGTACGTTTAAAACGTTCAATACACATCATCGCAAGTTGGATACCCTAGCCATTAGGCTACCGCCGCGCGCCGCTTCGAATATTTTTTTTTACGATTTTTTTGTTGTGAACCTACCGGTTTTTTTATGTCAATATAAACTTTTTATGCTATTCGCGCTATTATTTATAAGCTACACCGACACACATTTTTTCAAAAGGTAGAGAGAGCAGGCAAAGATTTCTGGAGGCCAAATATTCCTTTCTAACTTTAGATAATGAGGTCTTCGATCTCCTCATTTATCCGTCCCCTCTCTTTTCTTTAAATAGACTCTGCAAAGAATCTGCAACTCCTTTAGTATTGCAGATGTCCGGGCGGCGATGTCTACTTACCATAAGATGGCTCGCTTGCCGAATAAACCCAAACAAAAAAAAAACACATTCTTACCTGTTTCAGTTCCTTCTTGATAGCTCTTGTGACGTCAATGCTTTTCTTTTGCAACCTCTTGACAGCGACAATGTTTCCTCTGTACATTGCTATCGTGGTGTGAGCTCGTCTCGTCTCCATATCATGTTGCATTGAAGTCTGCACAAAAATAACCGTATTTTTTAGGCATTTTCCATGCAGACTATAGATTCGAGGTCGAAAAAATTCGACCGCGGGCAGGATTCGAACCTGCAGCCACCGCGAATCCCACCCGTCAGACAGAAATTTGCCTTCATGTTTATAATAAATAGATAAGAAAGACTAGAACTACGATATTGTAGATGCTACCATTGAAATAAACTTAATTGTCTTTTGTTTCTAAAATATTGAATATTCCAGAGTGATGTTGTGGATCGTAATTCTAAGTGACACAACATCCATTAAAAGCAAAACTGATTTCAAGAAGTCTATTTAGTATTCCAGTCCACACTTTCAATACGCTGGAATTCCTATTTACAATCTCGCTGAATTTTATTACTAAAGTTTAAAGTTTGACCGGCTTTAAGGTACGATACCCACTATGCCTACAAAGTTTATTACAGAAGGTAAATTCTGGTAAATTAATAATGCTCAAAATAATTCAGTTTCTCTATTTCTTAAAATATGTCAAATGGTATTTTACTTACAAAAGATAAAATTAAGATTGGAAAAAAAATCCAGCTAAATCAAAATTGAAGGTTCATTTTGAACTATCTATATGTATTTATCTGACAGAATTTACAGTTTACTTTTTTTAAAGATAGCATCACGCCTGTAATCCCCGAAGGGTTAGGCAGATGTGTACTAATAGACCCACATTTCGCTGGTATGTTTAGATCCCACGTAATAGCGGGCGTGCCTATTGCCATTAAAAGGGCACAAATCAAGACTCCGAACTGCTAATGAGAATTTCATAGAAAAACCCAATAAAATTTTGCTCGACCTGGGGATCGAGCCCAGGACCTCTAGCGTAGCAGTAGACTAATGAGGCAGTCTGTTTTTTAAAGATAGCTCCCGGATTAAAACATGTTTTAAGGTTCACACCAATCCGTTTTAAATGAAGCTAGATACAAGTGTTATGTTAAAGAAGATCTAAAACACCAAAGAATGCTAAATACATAATAGTAACAAGAAACTCACATCGCACACTACCTTGTCAGTACTCTGCGCGTTATACGCCGATATGAAGGTCAGATCTTTGGCTTCAATCCTCCACAGAACCGATGCCAGTTTCTGCTCGTATCTGTAGTGACGCACCAGGAGAGCTGCAGCCAAGATCGCTGCTGCAGCTACCGCAGCTGCTGCAGATAAGACCCCAGGATCGTGGGGTAAGGAGCATTTGATGCCGTCGAAACCACACGCAGGTTCAGCAACCGGTGGACTTCCCCCAATCCAGGCAATATTATTAGCTCCTACCAATTCCTGTAGAAAAATATATGGTTGACTTTTTTGAACAAGGCTGGTGCATTAGTTAAGAAATAGACTAATGCCTGAAAGTTTGGATACCACACGGAATATAATGTTCTGTGTAAATCTACTCTAAAAATAGCAAACTCAGTTTATAGGCAAGATTAATAGTTGTTCCATCCGATTTTAAGGTTCTTAAAACATCATTAAGCATCAAATTACAATTTTAATCATAAACACAATATAGCACTATTCTACCAAATAAAATTATCCAGTCGTTTAGCATTACTTCAGCTTTGTATGTTAAGTAGTTACCATTATCTTCGTCCCCTTTTCCCAATTTATTTGTGGTCGGCGCAGCCTGTCATTTTCTTCTATTCATCCCTGTTCGTCGTCATTCAATCCCTTTTCCATCATATCTGCCTTCACACAATCCATCAATATTTTCTTTGGTCTCTCTCTACCCCTCCATGCTTCCAGATTCATACCCATAGCTCTTAGAAGAATTAATATTTAAATCGATACGTGTCCTTTTTAAATTAATTACAAACATTATGATGTTTCCCAGGGCAAATATCTCACGCGTATTGGAAGAATAAGTAGCTGCGAAATCTTCGTCCTAAATAAATATTCATCGTTACGTGATCCTACAAAAAATAAAACCTATTTGCGTAATCTACACATTAAAGACTGACTGGCATATTGTAAGAATAGTTTTAATCTTATAAACAATTTAAGCTCACTTTTTTATTCAAAACTGCTTGAATTAGAGACATCAATCATAAGATATTATCAATCACAATATCATCGATGTAAGTAAATACAATTAAGCACATACATTGAAAATGTATATCTTGTTTTCGAATAGCAGATCAAAACAGGGTTTCGTAATAATCTAATTTATATTCAGATCAGAACGTAACATAAAACATTCGTGATCTAGAAGTAAGTTTTATAAGGATCACTTTTTATCGAAGAACTACTTATTTATAACAAAAATATTGGTACTAGTAGACCCTTGACGTTATTTTTTTCTATATTTTATTAGCTGACTCGAGAGATGTCACGTCTTACAAATTTTCAGAGCATTTTAAAAAACTTTTGTTTGCGTAAGAAACTTCTACAAAGTAACAGAAAGCTTCGAAAAAGACGAAAGAAAATCAGAGTTATTTTCATGTTATGGCGTGACAAAGGGAAACAGGGATTCATTTATATATTTATAGATAGAATATTACGGTAATATGATGGCAAACCGCAGGTGCATGCTGTCACCTTGTTGTTAAGTCTTATATGCCCAGTAAAATCACGGACAACTTTACCATTCAAACAGAACACAAGAGTTTTTAATTTACTTATTCACACTTGATAAAATAAACATTTGCATTTGTTTACCTTCAAATAAAGCTTCATAGGTAAGGGGACAATGATCGAATGGGAAAGAGAATTCGAGTATAAACATGAATATGTTTTCGTTTCAAATTATTTCCTGAGGTATTTTTAAAGGATCGGTCGGTTCTTAGACTTTGTTTCGCTTCAATAAATATGTTTTAGGGAGCTTCTTAACCTTTCAGTTATGTTATTGTGTGAGCCAAATAAAATATTTCTCACACAGTAATTTATAGTTATAGTTCTGGAAAAAGGATTGTTATAGGTATATTTACATATTATGTTATATTTATTAGAAAACTATGGACTATTTTTTGTCATCCGAAATAATTTTTTGGGCTTATTGTTAAAAAAAAAGGTTTAAGGAAAACAATACAGACATACTATCTTATTCGTTAAAATAAAAAAGTGTTATAAGCCTCTTAGAACTACATAATACGTATAATGTTTTGTCTTAGTTTGGCTCGTGATAATTTGTTACTAAACAGATTATGGCTATAGGAACTTTATTTAACGTTTTATTATATTTTTCTGAATATTACGGTTTTGAAATTAAATCTTAATATACCCTAAAACATATATTTTTATAGTAAGTTAATAGAGTACTTTTAAAATTCATATTATTGGTTTATGTGATGACTTAACTAAACGATAGTTTAATTGGAAGCTGATGCTCAATTCTATTTCTGCAACACTTAATCGCTTTGGGCCACGAATGAACCTGTGTGTGTGTGTGTGTGACCCTGAGTAGAACTGATTGGCAAAAGTCCTTGACCTTTTATAGCCTCGAAAATTTTCATGAATCATCTGCGACCCGGGAAGCAAACAATATATATTGTACTACTACCTGTAATTACGGCCATGGAATTTGTGACATTCATAACGGTCATAAATAAGTGGTTGACCTGCTAAGCATTGGTTGAAGGATTGGTCCTCTGTTATAACATAACATACCATCACGCCTGTATTCCCCGAAGCGTTAGGCAGAGGTGTGCACCCATGTTGAACCTATTACCATTAACCGGGCACAAATCCAGACTCAAAGCTACTTCTGAGAATTTCATAGAAAAACCCCAATAACACTGTGCTCGACCTGAGGATCGAACCCATGACCTCTAGCGTAGCAGTCGCGCTTAGGACCACTAGACTAATGAGGCAGTCCTCTGTTATATTCTCGTTTAAATCAACTGTGATTGTCTGTCTAACTACAACTACTTCAAATGTTGTTATTTGTATTTATAATTTAAGCGGCGGTTGCCTAATGGCTAGGGCGTTGGGCTTGCGATCGCATGGTTGTCGGTTCGAATCCCACCCATTCTACAACCGACGTGACACACACTATACAAAACCTGACAAACAAACAAAGACTGACCAACACCTGACAAAACACTCGTAATACAAACACAATAAAATTATATAGCTTAGAACGAGGGGTTAAAAAGAATACTAGTAAAGTGCGAGCCACATTGCTAGTAAGTTTAAAAAAAATATCATTCGCTTAAGCGATGAAGGACAACATCGTGAGGAGACTTTCCTGAGAGACTAAGGCGAAGGCGTGTACAATAATCTAATCTAGCGTGCTGGATAATAACCTTACCTAGCTTACTTTGAGAGGACATCCAAGAAAATGTTACGGGGTGTCATGTTGTACCTTACCATATACATGTTACACATGAATACAAAGAACTTACGTATACCTATTTATTCGTTGGTTGTTAAAGTTAAAACTTTGTAAATTCTAAACATCAATATAACAGTTAGCCAACAGCACTTGGTTATTTAATTAATTTCGAAGCGTCGGTAGCCTTATGGCTAGGGCGTCGGACTTGCGATCATATGGTTGCCGGTTCGAACCCCACCCATTGCACTACCGACGTGAACCCACTGGTAACGCAAGCATTTAGTTTAGCACGAGGGGTTAACAAGAATACTAGTAATGTGTGACCCACATTGCTAGTAATCTTTTTGTTCAAAAAAATTGTTTAAAAGCTATCAAAATCTTCCATGTTCTCACGTAAACTGACTTACTACTTAACTAAAGTTATTTATAAGTTTCGGATACGGGCTACAATAAGTTTTAGGGGTGTAGCGACTAAGTAACAAGTATTAATTGAGTTAAAACTTTTCCATTTAGTCACAAGGAGGACAATGTGCCATCAGTGAATATAACTGGCATCCTAAAATAACTTTTTGAGACAAAAGATAGCCTATATCGTTCCGACATATCTGTATATTAAAATTCACCTAAATAGGTTCAGCGGTTACGCGTGAAAACGTTTCAAACAGAGTTACTTTTGCTTTATTAGGTATTTAAAATAAAAATTCATTCAGTGTATAATTGTTGAGACAGAAGACGAACGATAGACTTTTTAATGAATATTATAACAAAATTGCTTACAAAACAAGACAATAGCTAAACAGATTAATAGTTTTAGGCAACTAGTAGGTTTCTTCACAAGTTTATACATTTAAAAAATGTTTAGTATTTGATAATGCGTCTTGTTTTTTTTTACATTTGCCCAATACGCACTCATGTTTCGAGATTGCATTCACATTAAATATATGTTCCATGTGGGAATCGAATGTGCAACTCACAGTACCTCAATAGCAGCACCATTGCGTAGGTATTAAAGTTTGTCGCCAAAGTTGTTGTTTTTACTATCCATTGCCTGCAAAAATTCACACTTCGCTGGTATATTTTGATGCCATGTAATAGGGGGCTAGCCAACTGCCATTCACCGGGCACGAATCCAGACTCCTAGCTGCTACTGAGAATTTCATGGAAACAACAATAGCACTTTGCTCGACCTGGGAATCGAACCCAGTACCTCTAGCTTAGCAGTTGCGCTTAGGACCCATTGGTCCTAAGCGCAACTGCGCGTAACAGCGCGAGGCAGTAGATTTGTTTACTTAAGGATTATGGATATTATTGAAGAACTTACCGGTAGAAAATCCGAGGAGTTGACGTATCGGAAGGTGGCGACAGGCTGGGCGCTCCAACCTCCTGCCACGCTGGAGTCTGCCACCAGGCCGATGACGGTGAAGTTACCCTCGGCATCACCTGCACTATCCATGTTTACCTGGACGGAAAATACATCAGCATTCAGAGTCGTTATGTTATGGGTAGTATTTGCTGGTTGTGTATTTTACTGTGATTAAAGTTTAGTTGAAGTCTTATTATTTTTTATTGTAAAATTTTAATTTGCATGCTATTTCATTATGGCAAAATGTGACTGATCATTTATAATTTAGTACCATGCTTAATAACCTCATTTTATGCAAATACAAGTTTAAAGTTTGAAGTCAGCGAAAAAATGTCGTGCATTTTTAATTTCTTCGAAATTAATCCGACTTCACTACATAGTATAAAACAAAGTCGCTTTCTCTGTCCCTATGTCCCTTTGTATGCTTAAATCTTTGAAACTGCGCAACGGATTTTGATGCGGTTTTTTTTAATAGATTGATTGAGTGATTCAAGAGGAAGGTTTATATGTATAATATATATATATATATATATATATATATATATATTATAGTATAGAAAAGCCGAGAAACAACGCGGGCGAAGCCGTGGGCGGGAAGCTAGTATTTAATAAAATTGTAACTAAACGAAGTCTGCATATAGGAGTTATTTCAGAAAATACCAATATAAAGGGTATTTTTAAGAGTGTTAGAAGCTTAAAATCCTGTCTGTGAGGTGTCTTTGTATTTGTGTGCTCATCAGGCAAAAACTACTGCAAAAAATTCGATGTCGTTTTCACAGTTATATTGCTGATTCTTATAGGGATGAGCTCATTGCCACTAACCGGGCATAAATCCAGACTCCGAGCTATTACAGAGAATTTCATAGAAAAACTCAATATCACTATGGTCAACCTGGGAATGTAATATCGAATCCAAGACCTCTAGCATAGCAGTCGTGCTACGTGCTCGACTACGGGATTAAAGAGGCTTAACGAGACTTCAAGTATAATATTGATATTAGCCGCATCTGATTAGAATGGAAACTAACTCGAATATAGTCGAAAAAAAGAAATAGGACGGGAATAATGATTGATGTTTGAAGCATACGAGTATAAGTGTCAAAAAGGTACGGAGCACTCAGCCAGATAACTAAAACTTTGTTAATATTATTTGATAAATGATAAAAGTTTTATTCGTAAAGTTCAGGTGTTATTTTAGTCTTGAAAAAATATTTGACATCTTAACAGAATTTATCTGTAACATTATTATACAAAAGAGTCTGTATTCCTTGAAGGTTTAGGCAGAGCTATTCGAATGTACACAGTTTGTTAGTTTTTTTTTGAAACTTCGAAATCCTACTACGAAAATACTCAATATCTCTTTACTCAACTCGAGAATTGGACCCAGGAACTTACACTTATTAGCACCTTAGGTTTATATACAGGTTGGAAGGGACATCGACGCTCATCCGCTTACCACGAATTCAGTACATGATTCTGGACCCCCTAGCGTTGATATTTTATGTCGGCTATGAAAAAAAAAATCTGATTTTATCATACAAAAGTACAATACCTACACGATCAAAATGTTTGGAACAGCTGATTTTTTTAAACATAGCCGACGAAAAATATCACCGCAAGGGGCTCCAGAATCATGTTCTGAATTCGTGGTATGCGATTGAGCCTCGATGTCCCTTCCAACCCGTATATTACCTACAATTAGAGAACCAGGACCAATTATTGCTTTACTTACTGAGAGATCTCGATGTGCTTAGAATCATCCCATCCATAGACCAACCGCGGTGGGCGCGACTAATCCTTGCAGATCTATTGATTAGTGAGTTATAACTTAGCTAAGAGCCCCTCTATTTAAAGAAAATACTTTTTCATACAAACCTTGCAATTGGTTTTTCTATAAAGATGTAGATGTGTATGTCTATAAAGATATGTACAATTTTACGTAAAAGAAAATAAAATTTCGTAGGGAAACCCTATTATCTCCAAAAGACTGACAAAAACATTTTATATCTTAAAGAACGCTAGTGGGAAGACAACATAATCGGTCCTTTGCCGGGAATTCAGCGTACAAAAATAGACAGCTCATAGAAATAAATTCGAAGAAACAACCTTTATTGGTATCACATGATGTGACAACGGCGAAAAGGTTTTTATACTTTGGCTCCACTTAGCATTTGTTTACCTCATTCGGCTAGTTTCTTAGTAGGGTTGAAATGTGGAGGCAAATTTTGACCTGGCGGGTGGGACTCGCGGTGGTTTAGTGGTCATAGCGTCTGGTGTATCAACTAGAAGAAGCAAGTTCAAATTTTTCCTTCACAAAAATAACTTTATCATCTTAGCGTGGAAAATTTATGAAAAATACAAAAAGATAGAGATACAAGAAGATAGTATCACTAATAGTAGCAAACAAGCATCTACCAAGCAATTTTTCTTTTTCTAGTCGTCATAGAGATGAACTCGCCAGTGGCATTGGGGCGCGTTGGACCGAATCGAGCATTCTCCCGAAGGTGCAAGCGACGTAAGGCTACGCCCTTGACGGAGGAAGCTATGATACTGGATCTGACTATAAAGCAAGGTAAGCGCAGTTTTAGTCGGTATATACCCTACCGCCTCCACAGTCAGCAGACGATCCAATAACTTTCGCGAGTGGTGATATATTATAGATGATCCCTGGGCTCTCCCAGAGCTGTCAGTCGCCCTGTCAAGCTGGTGAATGTTTTTTTATGGGATAACTCTGCAAACGAGCAAGCGAGCTACCTGATGGTAAGCAGTCATCGCCACCCATGGATATCTGCAAAACCAGAGGAGTTGCAGATGCGTTGCCAAGTCTTTTTTTTATTAGGCGAAGGGGACTGAGGGAGCAATTCGGCCTGCGGGGCTCCCCACTCACCGGACGAAACGCAACAGTATGCATACTGCTTCTGAAATATCTGTTTACCATGGTAGAAGAAGACTGGACCCTAGAACAGCAGACTAACCGTGACCTGTCAATTCGAAGACTTGGTGTTGGTGAAAGATATACCTATACCTACTCAATCTCCTACGCAAATTTAAAACGTTATATTATTTGATATTAAATTATTTTTGCAGTCGACGTCCAATATTTCATTTCATTTTACAATATTCCTGTTATTTTCTATAAATTCAACATCAGTCGACTATCCTATTAAAAACATTTATTAATATGTGCATAAACATTATTTTTCATATTTGACATCACAGGCTTTATGAAGAAGTACCTTTGCATTATGCATAAGCAAAAAAGAGAACATATTTTTGTCGTTTAATATTAAGATTTCCCTTGAACGTTGTGATTAGATTTGTTTGCGATGTTATGGCAACGTTAATATTGTAGTGTCATGTAATTGAATTAAATTAAATATTATATTCATAATATTAGGTAACCTTATAGCATCCTTTATACATCGCCGCCCTCACCGAACAATACCGTAATCGAAAAATCAAAATTTTACAGGAAAAATAAAATACCGTTTTTAGCTCCTAACTTCTTACCAGGTTTACGTAGAAAAATCATTTATATACCAAAAGATAGCTGATTTTTTCTTCGATGAAGTGATATAATTAAAAATATATATGTCTATACTAAATTGAAGCTATATAAGCGAAACTGTATATTACCAAAATTGAAATAGAATCTTCATCCGTAACGCAACAATACGATTTTATTCATGTAAATTATCGACACGGATCTACACAGTAATAGTTGAATGCGATCTAATTCTGGCCCGGCAATGAATAGTTACGATAGCATTTCTAATTATTAATGTTAAAAAATATTAAATGATTACCCGAATGATATGCTAATATACATCACCGAAATTTCTTGTATCTGAATAAGATTGTGATAACAGTTTGCTGTAAAAGGTAAGACTTTTATTTTTAAAAGTCATTTTGTAAAGTCATTACAAAATGACTGCCTCGTTAGTCTAGTGGTCCCAAGCGCGACTGCTACGCTAGAGGTCCTGGGTTCGATTCCCAGGTCGAGCAAAGTGTGATTGGGTTTTTCTATGAAATTCCCAGTAGCAGCTCGGAGTCTGGATTTGTGCCCGGTTAATGGCAATAGGCTCGCCCCCTATTACATGGGACCTAAACATACCGGCGAAATGTGGGTGTACTTTAGTACACCTCTGCCTAACCCTTCGGGGAATACAGGCGTGATGGTATGTTATGTTATGTTATTACAAAATGGCTATCTCAAAGAGTACTCGTACGAATATAATGGAAAAAACTTGAGAGGTGTCAAGGGACACCCGGATGGAACGAAGTTCCTTTCGATTAATTAGTGAAGATCAGCAATATCCGGAACTTGTGCAGAAACACTGTCAGGATTCATTATTATTATTATTTTTTATTATTTACAAAAAACCTGTATACACTCAACAAAAATAATCGTCGCGACACCACACTGTTCAATGCGAAATAGAAATGAAAATATCTGGCTTGCTTTCTATAAGAGAGAGAGAGAGAGACAGACAGAGAAACATGCGCACGCCGCACAGCTTACAATAGCTTACTATAGCAAAAAGTGTCGTGACAACTTTTCGTAAGATTTTTTTCCGTCTAGCCTCCTTTCACAACGCGCGATAAAGGAACTTCGTTCCAAAAAATTCACAAGGTGTAATTGACCCTCTAGAACAATAATTCCCAATAAAAGCATTTCTATAGCAATAGTCGATTACGATACTATTCGATGAGGGCGGCGACATATATACATACTAACATAAATATAAATACCTACGAAAAACAATAAATAATAACAGAACATAAAATTTTAGATGATTAGTTATTCTTTAATAATATTTTGGAATTGGATATTGTGAAATATCTACAAAGATATATTTTGTTAGTGAAAGTAAAATATGATCTCAAGCAGCAACCCTCTGTATAAGTACACTGGAAACTTTAGCCACTAAGCTACGTGTTATTGCGACATATATACATACATATTGTCACGCCTGTCTCCCATGCGGGTAGGCAGAGACTATAGATTTCCACTTTTTTTTTTTTTTTTTTTTTGGGATAACTCGGCAAACGAGCAGGCGAGCTACCTGATGGTAAGTAGTCATCGCCGCCCATGGACATCTGCAAAACCAAAGGATTTGCAGATGCGTTGCCGAGCCTATTAAGGGAAAGGGAGGGGAAGGAGAAAAGGAGAAGAAAGGGGATTGGGGGAGGAATTGGGCCTCCGGCCCTCTCGCTCACCGAACGAAGCGCAGTAACGAATCGCTACTACTCGGACGTCGGTCTTCTGCGAGAGTGTGGTACTTCCCCGGTCAAGCCGGCCCATTCATGCTGCGAACAGCGTGGCCCTACCACAACATAACCACTTGCTACGATCATACGTCATTATGGTGACCTCAACAGTAAATGTTCATACGGGTTCATAAGAGTTAGGCAGAGGTGTGTACTAATGGATAACCACACTTCGACGGTATGTTTAGGTCCCATGTAATAGGTGGTGAGCCTATTGCCATTAACCGGGCACAAATCCAGACTCTGAGGTGCTACTGAGAATTTAATAGAAAAACCCAATAACACTTTTCTCGACCTGGGGATCGAACCCAAGACCTCTAGCGTAGCAGTCGACATACATATTGTCACGCCTGTCTCCCATGGGGGTAGGCAGAGGCTATTGATTTCCACTTGCTACGATCATACTTCATTATGGTGACGTCAACAGTAAATGTTCATACGGGTCCATAAGGGTTAGGCAGAGGTGTACTAATGGACAACCGTGTGGTTGTTCGACGGTATGTTTAGGTCCCATGTAATAGGTGGTGAGCCTATTGCCATTAACCGGGCACAAATCCAGACTCTGAGCTGCTACTGAGAATTTAATAGAAAAACCCAATAACAATTTGCTCGCCCTGGGGATGGAACCCAGGACCTCTAGCGTAGCAGTCGCGCTATGATCAAAAGACTAATGAGGCTGTCAATAAATGTTAAATGATATTTATTTCCCGTTCGCTAAACCTATCACACATGCACACTTATATTTTTTTATACTTACCAGTTTTCTACACCACTTACTCCTTACTCTATTTCATACCCGCCTTTCACATAAACACACACACATACACTAGCACACACTCACACACACACAGCCACACACATACACACACACACACAAACAATTACTAATCTAATACCTAAAGTACACAATATGTTACACCACATCTGTCAGTGTGCGAGTACAAAATTAATTGTAAAATGTAATTATTATCCATAGAGTGGAGACCTGGTGTCCTGAAATACAGGCTATTCGTCTAGTTTAGGCACCAGTCTCCCACAATATATTGATTTTATGTAATTTTTAATCCCATGCTAATACTTATGTTAACTGTATTGTGGAGAGTGAATAAAAAAAAAAAATATTTCTGTAAATAGATACTTTGACAAGTCGATGTTTTTCATTTTCGTAAGTATTCAATGCAGTCATTATATTACTATGTCTTTGCAGTTGTCTCGGTAGCTAGTAGAAGGTTTTATTTAAATAATACATATACTAACGAATTTGCACATTTACTATTCGGCATTTACATTTAATTAACATGAAATAACAACGTTATGTAAATTAGAGTAGGTTTGTAGCGCGTGGCTACGACAGGCGTAGCAACAAAATCTGTAGCAGACGTTTGCTACGCCGTAGTAGCAAACGCGTAGCAATTACAAGAAATGACATCCAAGCCAGACAATACCAGACAAGATCTATTTTATTGGCTTCAAGAATAAAAAAATATATTCGTAGGTGGGTATTACTTGAAATGAACGCCTGAATCGATTCTCACTATTCGGGGAATGTAGGCGTGATCGTATGTAAAAATAGTAATATGGACTAATACAAAGAGCAATACGAATCGTCTCGAGGAGTACTCGTGGATATGACTTGTATAGAGAGTAGAGATAGGTAGAGATTTTTTCTTTGGGGCCCTAACCACTGATATCTTGGATCCTGTTTATATTTTTTAAGGCTAAGTCAAATACGAAATATTTTATTCTAATAAGGATTTATTGATCTTCTTATGAGGTACTTTTTGAAAAGTTAAAAGCCGTGCGGCTTCAAAAGGGTTTCCAATAGAGAAGAAATTTATTCTTCTATTCCTTTTTTTTAATATTAAAAATATACAATATAATAGCCATTGGACCCCCTCCAAAAGTTCGTCCAGTGGTCCTGGATTTTTGGAAACTTCCTAGGTCGAGCAAAGTTATTGTTAGTTTAACATTAAAAATTATAAGTAGCCGGTAGAAGTACACATTTGTATCCGGTTAATGGCCATAAGCTTGTCCCCCATTACATCATCATCATCATCATATCAGCCAATTGCCGTCTACTGCTGCACGTAGGCCTCCCTATTACATGACACCATCAAAAAACACATCGGCGAACGTTGGGTTTACATCAATACATGTCTGCCTAACCCTACAGGGAATTTAGACGTGTAAATAGAAAAACAAAATTTCGTCCTTCAATTTGAAATATAAGTTTTCACTCTTCAATTTATTTAAGCTCAAAAGTTCAACGATAATCTTGGCTGAAATGTTTCTGAACAAAACTCGTAAATTTAAAACTTGCAACGATAGCCACAATAAGGGTTATCTATTTATGTCTATGGTCTCACATTGAGCGCTAAATTCATTTTTCTTTTAAGGTTTTTCGCAAATTATACCCTTATAACACACATTTTAAGTTCATGGATAATAGAAATTTCGGCATAATTTCTTTTGCTTCTCATTTAGTAGGGTAAATTGTGAATTTTGGCAGAATCCTCTATTTTATACTACCGTCTGCTACTAACCATTTTTAACAAATTGCAATTGCAAAAGATTAACAAATTCTACCGACAACAACTTAGAATGTGTTAAGGCGGAAAGTTTGCGAAAATAAAAAGAAATATATCTTAGGCAAGCCGATCAGGCTTAAATCACCTTTTAGGGAATCATAAGCAAGTCTTATTGTCTTTATTTTTTATTTATTTATAGAAGAATATTCTTATTAAGGCCAAGTACGGTTCTCGACACCTCATCATAAAGAAGTCATCAGTTATGACATTCATCCGTCGTCGAGAAAATCTCTCAGTATAGAGAGTTTCTTCACGATGTTTTCCTTACCGTTTAAGTACAGTTTCCTTACCGAATACTTAATTACTACATGAGTAATTACTTAAGTATAAATACCCAAATGACTTCAAAAAGTCCGAGGTGTTGGCCTTGGATTCAAACTCAAAAACCTAGAAGTCCAATGATCATATCACTAAGCTATCACTGCACTGCAGTTGTATATCTAAATATAATTAGTCATTATTCCGGAAACCATGAATACTTACATCAAATCCTTGTATAGATCTATAGGTGGTGGGGCGCAGGAGTTTCATGAGCGTGGCGCCATCTGTCGGCGGCACTCCGGAGCGCATTGCCGCGGTCGCTGCTCGCGCCCACAATGTTACAGCGTCGTACAGATGCGCTGCTTCTATAGGTACCTGTCGCCAAAAAAAAAACATCAAGTAAACAAATAAACGCATTTAGAATATCCCTGATGTTCTAAGAGGGGATGAATAAAACTATAGGCTATTGGCGTGTTGGCAAACTACAAACAATGCCGAGAAAAACACTCTCTTTTCACATGATGCTTTTCTGCATTGTTTTAGTGAGTGAAATTATATTTAAACAGTAATAGAATCAACACAAAACATAAAAAAAAAATAGAGCAAAATACAGGAAGATCATTGAATTCACGCACCTATTTGCTCGACCTAGGAATGTAACCTGGGACCTCTACCGCAGCAGTCACGCTTACGATGACAATATTTATGACGCAAGTATGTATAGATCGGTACAAAATCTAATTGGTTCTAGCTTTACTAGGCTAGGTAAATCACTACATATAAAACAAAGTCCTCCGTCCGTCTGTCTGTCTGACCGCGATAAACTGAAAAACTACTGCACCGATTTTCATGCTGTTTTCACAAATGAATAGCGTGGTTCTCGAGGAAGGTTTATATGTATAATACTTACATATAATAATACAAAAAAGGCGAGAAGCCACGCCACGGAAAACTAGTAACATAACATACCATCACGCCTGTATTCCCCGAAGGATTAGGCAGAGGTGTACTTAATGTACACCCACAGTTCGCCGGTATGTTTGGGTCCCATGTAATAGGGGGCGAGCCTATTGCCATTCACCGGGCACAAATCCAGACTCCGAGCTGCTACTGAGAATTTCATAGAAAAACCAAATAACACTTTGCTCGACCTGGGGATCGAACTCAAGACCTCTAGCGTAGCAGTCGCGATTAGGACCACTAGACCAACGAGGCAGTCCTCTAAAAGGAAAACTAGTATTATTATATTAAAATGTCTCATACAAGTTATTTTTATAACGAATGGTTTACAAACTGTCTCGTGAGTCTAGCTTGTTACCGGGCGACAACAAGACGTTTATATACCCAACTAGCATATACTTCTTGTTTTATTATTTTATATTGCTTTTGATAAATTGCATTTCAATAAATGATCTAAATCTCAGACCAGTAGGTATACTTATCTAATATTAGTCGAGGCCAAAATCATTTATTCAAGATAGCCCACTAGGTAGTACTTCAAACGTAATTTTTACATTATAGATATCCCCCAAATCATATCGGTGTTATAAATTAACTAGCTTTTTCCCGCGACTTCGTCCGCGTGGAATAGATTTTTCCCAATCCTGTGGCAATTTCCCAAAATATCGTTATAAATTGAAGCCTATAGCCTATTATTCTGATGTATAAACAATAATACTGCAAAGTTTCATCAAAAACGGTCAGTAGTTTTGGCTTGAAAGAGTAACAAACATCCATCCATTCATCCATCCTCACAAACTTTCACATTTATAATATTAGTGGAAATATTAGTAGGAAGTAGGATGATATTGACAAGTATGAATTAATAACATCAAAGATGATGTTATAAATTAATGCTTATCGGTGAGGATCTGAGGGTGGCGACTGCCTCATTAGTCTAGTGGTTCTAAGCGCGACTGCTACGCTAGAGGACCTGGGTTCGATCCCCAGGTCGAGCACAGTGTTATTGGGTTTTTCTATGAAATTCTCAGTTGCAGCTTTGAGTCTGGATTTGTGCCCGGTTAATGGCAATAGGCTCACCCCCTATTATTATTATTTTTATAAGAGGCGTATAATTTCGCGACAGTTGCTGGTACATTAAAACCTACCAAAGAAAGTATTTCCGGACTGTCAATCGAGTTGCATAGTATTTTGAATAAAATTAAATAATATGGGATAGGATGTTGTGTTTTTACCAGACTTCAAAACTGGAGATTAATAAAATTATTCTGTTTATATTCTTTACGTATATTTATGCAATTTGACACACACACGCACGGTCACGCGCATACACACACACTCACGCGCACACACACACACTCACACTGAGGATTGTATGATTTAATGTTAGTATTTTTATTGTATAAATTTTATGATAACTTAAATGGGAGAAGGCACTGAATCAGGGCTTCACAGTACAATATAACGCTGTTTTTATGTTAATAAAAATGTATTATTATTTGACCATTCGACGGTTTAATTATGAACATATATTTATTCCATTTGAAATTTGACCAGATACCAAAATTATTAAGCTCTTAATCTTAAGTCTGATAGGTACAAACATAAAATCACCCCTGTCTTACATTGGAATAGGCGATCCTAAGATTGACATGCTCCGACATTCAACTCACGTCCGAACAAAAACAAGGAAGTAAGGTTGACCTGCGCAACTCAATTTTTAACCACTTCGACCCAGTTCCGTCAGAACCTGTTGCTAGGCTTTGACATACGCTTATATTTATTTTTGGCTTTATATGGTTATTTTTCGGGATCTTTATATTATGATAATGGTTTATTCGTTAAATCGATTATAAATGTTGATACACGTCCGGGAACAAGGCTTAGTTCCTAGGTTCGATTCCCAAGTCGGGCATAGTGCTATTGTTTGTATAAAAATCGGAATATCAGCTTTGAGTTGTTTTTTTCAACCGACTTCAAAAAGGAGGAGGTTCTCAATTCGTCTGTATGTTTTTTTTTTTGTATGTTTGTTACGCGATATCTCCGCCAATTGTAAACCGATTTTAATGATTGTTTTTTTGTTTGGTAGGTTATACTTCAGAGGTGGTCCCGTTCAAATTTTATCGAAATCAGTTGTTAAAGTAGTTTTGAAAATATCAACAAAAATCTAAAAATTGTTTACGTCGATGATATTATCGTTTACTCCGAAACATCGCTGTCTTATTGGAGCAGTGCGTTTAGTTGGCTAACAAGTACTTCTAAACAAAACTTTCCACTAAAAATTATAAAATAAAATTACTTTTAACAAAAAAGTTAAACCGCCTTCAAAAAATAACAAAATAATTTTGTCTAAAACAGTTTGGGAAGTCGGTGGCGAAAACCGAAGACCCCCTCAAATAGAAGTCACCGACTTCCCAAACTGTTTCAGACAAAATTATTTTGTTATTTTTTGAAGGCGGTTTAACTTTTTTGTTAAAAGTAATTAGGCCATTTAATGGCAGTAGACTCGCCCTCTATAACATCGGGCTTAGAACATACCGACGGAACCTCTGCCTAACCCTTCGGGGAATACAGGCGTGACGGTGTGTTAATTTTCATTTAAATGTTAGTATATTCGTAATTCTAGCAACTCTTGTAACGTTTTTTTTTCTCTCTCTTTCTTGTAACTGTTTGAGACAAAAATACATTATTTAATTTCAGTCACATTTTGGTTTGAAGCATTAATCGTGATTCCGGGTATTCCGAAAACTACAAATGTTTTTACACGAATAATTGTGGGGAATTCATACGTTATCGAGTTTCCAGTGATCGGGTGACCTATTTAATCCATGTATTTTAAATAGTTTTAATGTAATCCAGTGTATTGCAATTCACTCATGTTACAGAAAATAAATATAAATCTTTATTTTTATGATTTTAATATGTAATATAACAAATAATATAAATACTATTTATAATACTATTTTCAACCATATTTTACACGTCCCATGAATAGGAGGCGAACCTATTGCCATTAACCGGACGCAATCCCAAATTCAGAGATGCTACTGAGAACTCATAGAACATTCAATACCACTTTGGTCGACCTGGAATCGAACCTTAGACCTCTAGCATCACGGTTAAGACCGCTAGATTAATGAGGCAGATCGATCCGTTGTGTTTTACGCTTTTGGAAAATTGAAAAGAATTCATACATTATACAAAAAAAATACCGCTTTCGACGGACAATTTGCAAATTCGACCCGGTAATGCTGGAAAAATCCTTTATTTGCATGTACTCAAACCCTCCTATGTCTATATAAAAATGGAAGCATGGCCATTTGGTACCGCAATTATATAATAATACATTGCAGTTTGAATACATATGTACTCGCCTTTTTTTTGGTACAAAAAATTCTCATATTCGAACATTCGAATTAGAAAGAAAGAAAAAATATTTATTGTCACAGTCACAGGATAATGCACACAATAACTTAAAAAAAACAATAATTAAAGAGTACCTAACTACAAAGAAAATAAATTTTTTTTTTAAATTAGACTAATCCGCACTTGCATTCCCTTGCCCTATCGTCACAAAAATAGGATTCGGGATATTCATCATGACCGTGACAAGACATAAGGGAACTCTGCCAAACCCTTTCGGGGAATACAGGCGTGATGGTATAAAATTACTTTTAACAATAGGCGGTTTTACTTTTTTCAATCGATTTCTAAAAGGTTGTTTTGTTAAAAGTAATTATATTTTTTTTGCGGAAAGTTTTGTTTATAAGTACTTGTAAGCTAACCTAACGCACTGCTCCAATAAGACAGCGATGTTTCGGAGTAAACGATAATATGATGGATGTAAAAATTTTTTAGATTTTTGTTGATGTTTTTAAAACCGCTCAACCGATTTTGATAATATTTAAACGGGACCACCTCTGAATAATCATTAAAATCGATTCATAATTGGCGGAGATATCGCGTAACAAACATAAAAAAAAAACAACACAGATGAATTATTGAGGATCTCCTCCTTTTTGAAGTCGGTTGAAAACTGTTATTACAACGTCAAGAACTAGGTGAAACATGTATCGAAGAATCTACCGCCAATGCGGCTGGCGTAAGCTGTTCACTAGAGCCAAACTTTAAACATAAGGTGAATGTATAAGTACCTAATATAGGCCGACCGTTTAACTCGCGTATCGCCTGCGCGGTAAGAAGGGAGCGGGGGGAGAAAAATAAATACTTAAAAAAGATACTTATTATTTTATTCTTTACCAACAATGTCTATCTCGAGATAAATCTTTGGATTATTGACTCCGTGTGTAGCGTTACCCGCCCCCGCTCCCTTCTTACCGCGCAGGCGATACGCGAGTTAAACGGTCGGCCTATAGGTAAGTTGTGCTTATATTAGGTAAACTTTATTATACGTACTTAACTAACGATGTCGAAGTTTCTAAGGTGCTCTGGTTTTATCAGGTCATAGTTCTCACCTTGCCAAGATAAATCTAGCATAATCTGTATCTATACTAATACTACAAAGAGGTAAAGTTTGTGAGTTTGTAGGGGGTAATCTCTGGATCTCCTGAACCGATTTTGAAAATTCTTTAACCAATAGAAAGCTACATTATTCTTGAGTGACACAGGCTAATTATTATTCTATAAAATCCAAATCAATGTGTAGTCCACGCGGACGAAACCGCGGGCGGAAAGCTAGTCATGTATATAACATAAAAATTAATCCCTATTTCCTTTTTTCACGCCATAATTTGATACGGCTTTACCAATTTCATTCTTTTTTTTTAAGTTTTTCTCCTAATACTCTGTGGAAAGTTCTTACGGAATCAAAAATTATAAAACAATCGCAGAAAATTGTTAAGACAGGACAACGTAGTCGAGTTAGTCAGTAAATGATAAATTATACTTATTTCGGTACATAAAACTTTTAAAGACACCTTTACAAGACTATGTTTTTTTTTACTAGGTAACACTGGCATTTCCTATCTGACGACCTCTGAGAAGAAACGCCGAAACAAACTCGGAGAATCATGGTCCCTTTAAAGTCCAGATATGTAGTAGGTAGTGTATTATCAAAATTGCGGGTTTTAAAATATAGGACAATATCTAAAAAGGCGTTTTGGAGAAAGGGCCACATCAACTTTGTGTGGACCTGCCCTGACTGAATCGGAAGGGTTATTGCGTATGGCATTTCACCACGCACTGATCAATATATCTCTATATCCAAGTTTATCCTACTTCGCTGTTATCTCGATGGATTGGTACACAAACACATCTATCCACGCAAACTGTCTGAAAATCTTGGATATTAGATAGATAAGATAAGAACTTTATTTGCAATAAGTATGGGTACAGACAGTTCTAAAATATTGTCATAAGAGTAAATCAAAATATAGGAGGGCAATTCTGTTATATAAATAAAGTTAAAAATAGAATACCTGTCTAGTCTCAGTTTCGTAAATGTTAAATGGTATTCAAATAAAATACAACGTCAAAAGCGAACAAATTAGTTTAAATTGACCTTACGATGACATTTCTGACACGAAACTACACGAAATTTTATTGAACATTTTTGAAATATGTACAGAATTGCCTTTCTAATTTTGTTGCTTTTACCTAGTTGAAACTAATGCCTGAATTCTTAAGTCAATTTTATTCATAAAGACGTATATTTTTATAATCGTATCATTCTTGAGATTCTGTATATTGTTGACTATACAAATTTTAGCTATTACCACCGGGCACAAATCCAGACTCCGAACTGCTAATGAGAATTTCATAGAAAAACCTAATAACACTTTTTTCGACCTGGGAATCGGAACCAGGACCTTCAACGTAGCAGAAGCTCTTAGGACCACTAGACTGTTGAGGCGGTCATTCATGTTTGAACTATATTAATTGATTATCATAGTTTTTTCATATAAAAATCTAACAACGGCTTCTCCAAGTATTACAAATCAATCAATTTAAAAAATATTAGAGAAACTTACCGATGTATCTTCAAAAATCTTGTGGTAGTTTGGCACGCAGAACGGAGGCGCCGCTGACATCTCCCTAATCATTTGACACAGCATCCTGTAGAATTAAAATATTTGATAGAGAGATAGAACATTCATGACAGAAACGAAACGACGTCGTGTACTATCAGTACAACACTTGGCTCGACCTGGGAATTTAACCCAGGACCTCTAGTGTAGCAGTCGCGTTTAAAACCTCTAGACTAATGAGGCAGTCATAAGATTCGCATATACGATACCGGAAAAAATCTTAGAGTGAACCAACGTTTTTTTATTTCATCAAGATATTTTTTTTGGACCTAGAATTAAAAAAATATATAAAATTTTAATTCAATTCATCTTTATTGCATTCCATAATACTGTTTATACAAGCGATAAGACTTAAAGGTTTATTAATTTTTATTAAGCACCCTTTCGGGTGCAGCAAAAGAATAGAAAGAGAGAGGAAGAATATTACTTTTTTTATAATATAATTTTACAATACTATGTTTAGTCAGTTTGTATTTAGTTATTTTAGTGAAGGAAAAATACTACCGCGGGCAGGATTCGATCCTGCGTCTTCTGGTTAAGTACACCAGACGCTATGACCGCTAAGCCACCGCGACACCCACCCGCCATGTCGAAATTTTCCTTCACATTTTTAATTTACGTCTTTGAGGCGACGTCTAAAATAACTTAATAATCTTTGCATGGACAATGCCTAAAAAATACAAAAAGATAGTTTATATTTAATTGTATACTATTGATTATACTTGATAAATTATTGTTATGTAGTACCTAGTTAGTACCTCTTAGTACCCCTAAGTGAATGTGATAAGACGATCGCGCTAAATTAAAAACTGCCAATCAAACACACATTTTTTTTAAAGAAAGCATACTAGCAATGTGGGTCACACATTACTAGTATTCTTGTTAACCCCTCGTGCTAAGCTAAATGCTTGTGTTACGAGTGGGTTCACGTCGGTAGTGTAATGGGTGGGTTTCAAACCGGCAGCCAGCCATTAGGCTACCGCCGCTACAAATACATAACAATTTATCAAGTATAATAAATACGATACAAGCGATGATGAAGCGTCGGTAGCCTAATGGCTAGGGCGTCGGACTTGCGATCATATGGTTGCCGGTTCGAACCCCACCCATTGCACTACCGACGTGAACCCACTCGTAACACAAGCATTTAGCTTAGCACGAGGGGTTAACAAGAATACTAGTAATGTGTGACCCACATTGCTAGTAAGCTTTTAATTAAAAAAAAAAAACATTAGTATCTCCTAGTGCAGGTCCTTCAACGTTCCCCTGTTTAATCATAAACAAGGAAAATACAACAAAACAAATCATGATAAGTCCACAATAGAACTAGGTCATTCGGTGCACTCACCTAATTTCCTGCCAACTTCATAAATAAACGGATTAGAATGACAATAGAATTATCTCGAAGTATATCATGATAAATAAGGTAGTTAACTGGCGTTAAATTAATTGAAAATATCAGGCCTACTGTGAAATATAATCCTATTATATAAAAATGAATCTCTATTTCCCTTTAACACGCCATAACTTGAAAGGACTTTGCCGATTTCTTTCATCATTTTTTTAGTTTTCTATTATTTTGTGGAATTTTCTTACGGAAAGGAAAATTGGAAATTAAGAAAATTGAAAACTAAGACTTCATAGCTAAGACAGGAAAACGTCTGAAGAATCAGCTAGTTAAATAAAAAATATATCCTTTAAAATAATTTGAATCGCTATCACTAAGTAACCTAAAATGATAGAAGCGCTAAAAAGCGATCAAGTTTTTAGTGGGGACAGAGAAGGGATGCTCTGTCCCTTTCCCGCGTGTTAGTAGTAGTAGTATTAGTATAGAGTTATACTTTGTCCATTATGTGAACCGTTTTTTGACAGATGTCTTAGACTGCCTTAGAGCGTAGCTGTTCCAAATCATGTAAAAGTTAACTTTGAAATGCGTAACAAAATAAATGTATTATCTACCTTATGTTATTCAATTATCTTAATTATGATTCCTTGCAGACATTATAATACCATAAACGTAACGGATTTTCCAAAAAAAATGATTATTGTTAAGCGTATTCAATTTAGTTACATTTTACCACATTCTACCGTGTCTAGTGATGCAATCGAATGTATTCGCTGCAATCATTTTAAACAATGACATTAAATCAGTATCGGAAAATGGCATCCACTCTTATATCAATAAAATATAAATTAAACAATTTTTTTGGAAAGAAATGGATGGAAAATGAATATTATACAAAAATTAATATAATCAGATGAATATTATACATATTTGTTACGTTCTCTGTCTAGCATAAAATTAAATGCTTATCACTTCCTTATTTTTTCCTGTTTGTAATCGACTTCAAATATGGAAGCGAATTATATTTTGTTTGATGTTTCTGTATACATTACTTTATTATTGATGAAATTATGACCCAATTTTGATAATACTCGAGATTGTCTTAAATATATTCAAACGGAGTTAAGTCGTTTATTTGAGCAGGGAGGTATAAAGCCAATGCTTGATATATTAAAACATACCATCACGCCTGTATTCCCCGAAGGGTTAGGCAGAGGTGTACTAATGTACACCCACATTTCGCCGGTATGTTTTAGGTCCCATGTAATAGGGGGCGAGCCTATTGCCATTAACCGGGCACAAATCCAGACTCCGAGCTGCTACTGGGAATTTCATAGAAAACCCCAATAATACTTTGCTCGACCTGGGGATCGAACCCAGGACCTCAAGCGTAGCAGTCGCGCTTAGGACCACTAGACTAATGAGGCAGTCTATTATAGTATATTAAAGTATATTAAATAATGTCTTAATAATTTGAAATAAAAACCTTCTTATTTTATTGAAGCAGCAGTGGTCCGGATACAAAGTTCATAAGGAAAAAGTAACTTTTAAAAAATCTTGCACTTATTTTTCTAACTAAAGTAGAGGAAGTAAAAGTTTATACATTCTAATACAGATTTATATGTACTTTTGCTAACTAAAAACTGTAAAAAATAAAATATCCGACAGATTTACGAGCACATTAATTTAGCTACATACCTCTTCACGATGTATGGTATCGAAGATTGATTCTCGAAAATTAATTTTTTAAATCCAACGATTAAAAAGACTACGCAAACCGATGTTTTTAGGGTTCCGTAGCCAAATGGCAAAAAACGGAACCCTTATAGATTCGTCATGTCCGTCTGTCTGTCTGTCCGATCGTGTCACAGCCTTTTTTTTCGAAACTATAAGAAGTATGCTGTTGAAACTTGGTAAGCAGATGTATTCTATGAACCGCATTAAGATTTTAACACAAAAATAGAAAAAAATAAATTTAAATTTATTTTTTACAAAATTTATTAAACAATAAATTTTGGGGGTTCCCCATACTTGGAACTGAAACTCAAAATTTTTTTTTCATCAAACCCATACTTGTGGGGTATCTATGGATAGGTCTTCAAAAATGATATTGAGGTTACTATTATCATTTTTTTCTAAACTGAATAGTTTGCGCGAGAAACACTTCCAAAGTGGTAAAATGTGTGTCCCCCCCCCCCCTGTAACTTCTAAAATAAGAGAACGATAAAACTGAAAAAAAAATATGATGTACATTACCATGTAAACTTCCACCGAAAATTTGTTTGAACGAGATCTAGTAAATAGTTTTTTTTTAATACGTCATAAACTGAATATTTTTCTCGAGAGACACTTTCAAAGTGGTAAAATGTGTGTCACCCCCCTGTAACTTCTAAAATAAGAGGACGATAAAACTAAAAAAAATATATGATGTAGATTACCATTTAAACTCCCACCGAAAATTGGTTTGGACGAGATCTAGTAAATAGTTTTTTTTTAATACGTCATAAATCATAATGATACGGAACCCTCCGTGCGCGAGTCCGACTCGCACTTGGCCGGTTTTTTATTGCAATTCGGAGTAGAGATCTTTAACAAATATAATAAAAAAAAGCTATAATGTGTCTCCTAGACGCTTTCGCCGTAAACACAAACATACTATTTATCGCGTCGCGGTAAAAAGAAAACTTGGCACGGCTTAACGTGTCAGAAATTTAAGAGGAGTGTCCCTCGCGAACGCAACAATGTTGCACAGTTGTCGCTGTCTCTATCCCTCGCGATGCGAACGCGTGCTCGAGAGGAGCAACAACAATACATTTGCAACATTTTTACGCGTATTTCTTATGTTCCGAATTTTGGAGATTACTCCCATAATATTGTTAATACGTAAAAAAAAATCTTGTAAAGATATATTCACTATATTATCTGGGTTTCTTTCGAATCAGAATGTTTCTGTATTGATACATTGTCGAGAAATACTAGCATAAAGTTGGGCCGTTTTTCAACGAAAATTGCCAATCTTTGAGCTCGTGTAACTTTTTAACCGTATATTGAAATGAAATTGTATACTACAGGAACACGTATTTTAATGATAAGATTGTTACTGCAAAATTTCAATGACTTTCATTGTTTAAAATCCAAGCAAGGGCAAAACTACGTTTGTATGGAGCGCGAAGCGGATACTATCCTCTTAACAACAGTAAATAAAGGAAAGTGAAAAAAAAAAGAATCTATTTCTATTTTATCCCTACCTCGTGGAAAACGAGACTCGTTGAACCAAAATGGAATTGATAAAGGCCTATTCAGATATAGGCGATATATGATACGGCTGAGGATAACGAAATGCCCATTTCTAGAGCGAAACCTGAAGACGTATACGATATCAAAATATCGTATAGGTACGTATTCCAGGTAGCGGATATTTTTTCGGTAGTCTTTTTGAGAGCCACTTCGCGGGTGAAAATGAATTTTATTTACCTATAGCGATAGCGATATTCGCCTAAGTTTGATCAGTTAGGAACATGATATACCTACTCGGTTTTGATATCCATAGAGACGAGGCCTTTTGACATTTAAATAAAAATACTTTTTACGGATTTTATCACGTTGTTATTAATTTCTCGACGTTTTGAATCTTACATGGCATCCATGGTCACGGATAGGCTGAGGTGTAGGATGTCTTCATGTTAGAATCCTAACAGCTACCTTACTTTTTAAAAGTTGTTATTTCAATGTATAATATATATTCTCGTCAGAAACTTTGTTTTGACACCTCGACGCAAACGCAACACGTTTTAATTTAACTAACCTGAAATGTTTTGGAACTAAAAACGAACCCTGCAATAGTCGTGAAAAAACACAATTGACAGGTGACATTGAGGCCGTGACTGTAGAACATGAAAAGGCAAGTGCTACCTCCCATTAAGGAATACCATTGCAGCGTCCCGGACCACATTTAGTGATTCCTCTAAATCAAAGTAAAAGTTTAAGTAGTAGTGGCAGTAGTCTACATGCCAGCAGGCACCAAGGGAGGGTGCTACCCTCCCACAGAATATTGACGTCAAGTAGCAGTATTTATGCTGCTGCATTTCGTACAGTGATTGTGGAGCGCCGGAGGCCCAATTCCACCCTCAGTCCTTATCCTTCTCCTCTCTCCTTCCCTTCCCTTCTCCTTAAATAGGCTCGGCAACGCATCTGAAACTCGTTTCGGATTGCAGAGTTTCATGGGCGGCGATGACTACTTACCATCAGGTAGCTCGCCTGCTCGTTTAGCGAGTAACCCCATAAAAAAAAACATATTTACAACTCGTAGAATCCCTAAGCAATTTTGTAACGTATTATGACTTTTAAATGTGGTCAAGTGACCTAATATCACCAACTAATTTTAATTTTCAGATTCAGAATCACCAAAGATATGCACGTAACTTTTTTTAAGTCGGTTATATATAAATACTTACTCATAGTCCGGGTTCGTGGGGAATGAAGGTGTGAGTTTGAGGACTGCTCGAAAAGCCAACACATCATTACTGCTGTTCTGGCCCAAGTGTTCTGTGGACAAAAAATAAATAAATTATGGTCTTAGGAACTTTTGTAACCAACACTAGACATTTCCGCCGGTGTTTTTACAGGGACGGGACATCGACGCACAATTTGTCATGTATTCATGGACCGTCTTGCGTTGGTATTTTCATCGGTTATTTAAAAAAACTGCTTTCTCCTACAAAAGTGGAATACCTTCACGGCCAAAATGTATGGAACAGCTGATTTGTTTTTTAAAAAAGCAGCAATTTCCAAAGCAGGTCCAGAATCATGTTCTGAATTCAAAGCAAGCGGTTGTGCGTCGATGTTCCTTGCACCCTGTATACATAGCATACCATCACACCTGTATTCTAGAGAGTAGGGTGTACTCTAGAGAACCCTAGGATCGTGTTGGTTCTATGTGTAATATGAGGCCGGCTTTTTGACACACAAATCCAAACTCCGAGCTAGAATTGAGCCCACAGTTTATTTGGTCCTATTTAATATGGGGCGAGCCTATAGCCACACAAATCCAATCTCAGAGCTAGAATTGCGCTATAATAGGTCTACAAGTACGTAGAAAGTTATATATTTATCATCACGCTACCCTTAGGAGCAAGACAAATCCAAATATAACATACGTCATCGACCCTTTTCCGCATCATGTTGGATCTTACCAGCATGAGTAATGGCGGCGGTGCTCGGGTCATATATCTCGTCGTCCACCGCGACTACTGCATACTCCCCCTCGGTGAGGAGGCCTCGACGTTGCAGCACCTTCACGAAGTCCACCAGCGCTATGTGCTCACCAAGAAACACGTATACTGTGAAAAAACATCAGTCTTAGCATAGAAACACAGCAGCAGCAGCAAGCAGTATGCATACTGAAGCGTTTCGTACGGCGAGTGTGGAGCGCCGGAGGCCCAATTTCTCCTACCCCTCTCTTCTCCTTTGGTTTGTACTTGAGTAAGTGTCCATGAGCGGCGATGACTACTTACCATCAGGTAGCTCGCCTGCTCGTTTGCAGAGTTATACATACAAACACAGACTGAAATCAAATACATATATCCCATTACTTAAACATTGATTAATGGGTTTCATACCGTAAATTAAAATGACTCGCACAGATATCGATTGGCCTTGCACTTGAATTCGTTGGTGATCAGAGATACCATTCCCGAACGATACGAACTGGTCAGTGCCATACAAAACTTGTACGCAGAAGTTTCATATAGAAGAGCGAATATTGCTTTATTTTATAATACATACATACGATCACGCCTGTATTCCCCGAACGGTTAGGCAGAGGTGTACTAATGTACATCCACACTTCGCCGGTATGTTTAGGTCCCATGTAATAGGGGGCCCGTGTAATAGCCTATTGCCATTAACCGGGCACAAATCCAGACTCCGAGCTGCTACTGAGGATTTCATAGAAAACGCAGTAAAACTTTGCTCGACCTGGGCATCGAACCCAGGACCTCTAGCGTAGCAGTCACACTTAGGACTACTAGACTAATGGCGTGTTTGATAATTGATTGTAATAACACCATCTCAGACATCAACTGACAGCTGTTTGTTGGTATATAGGCAGTGTGACCATGCCTTTACTACATAAGGGAGATTAACCACCAATCTACCACCAATAGCTCACCAATACATCAAAGCTTGGTGTAGTGGTACGCCATAAAAAAATTAATAAGGACACTACAAGTATTTTGGTTAAAAAAGTGCAAAAAAGATGTCAGTGTGCAAAATATAAATTCTAGATGGTAAGTAAAAATTATGTCGTATTTTTTTTTCTTTCCTACACAACAGTTTCATGTCTCAACCTTCTGCATTATTCTACAAAGTGCCAGTTTATTGGTACTTTCATCATTTATAATGCCGTCCGCAATAAGTTGAATAAGTTTTTCCAATCTACAAATCAAACAGCATTTATCATTCATTCGACGTTTCGTTCAATTAAATTTTGCGATTTCGGAGGTGTACCTACTTCAATTTCAAGTTTTTTTTTATAACAGAGTTCTTACTGTGATTTTTCAATTTCGAATTCTGATTTAAAATGTTTTGTTTTTCTTTTGACTTAAATCATAATTCAAGTACAATATTATACAATAGAGGGCAGTGTAAAGAGTTTATAATAAAAAAGTTTTTATTATTTAGATAACTACTGGCCTGTGCGTCTACCCAATTTATTTTTAAATAAAGTTGACTTTTGATATAAAGCTCGTCGTTTCGAGGCGACGGTCGGGACGCAAATTGCGCTGAATTAACAGTACCCTATAACAGGGTATGTCATTGTGTTGCAAGTATGTCATTTTTCTTTGACATAATATTTCGGCGGTTTCCTTTCCAAACACCATAATTATGATCAGGGGCTGTATTACCACGTATTAATGCCATCATTTTTAGGTTGTGAGAGAGGGATGCCGCTCTACAGGTTAAATAGTGGCGTCCGTCTTTCACAACGTAAAAATTATGGCATTAATACGTGGTAATACGGCCCCAGTTAGTAAGTTTCCATTATTAGTATTGCATTGAACTTAGTAAACGTGACAAGAAATATTTTCCTTACACGTGCCCCTATTGCTAACGTTAAAATAATATTGATGGTTATAATAAAATATGTATATTTTCTTAACAGTATTCTATGCTAAAGGTTGTGTATGATATTAATTTCCGTATGAATTGAAATAAAACTACTTTTTACGGATTTTATCGCGTTATATTGATTATTTTAAATTCCCGACGTTTCGGATCCTTTACAGCATCCATGGTCACGGGTGGACTGAGGTGTTGGTCGTCCTAATGTCAAAATTATCAACAGCTACCCTACATTTTGTTGATTATTATTTATGCCGGTCACGCAGAATGAGCTCACCGTATCCTTAGGTCTCGCAGTCTTGTGCTTGGATTTAATGGAATCTATGATGGGGTTCCAAGCAGATGGTAAGACCCAGCCATCTTCTCTATTGAAATTTGGATGTTTTTTAATTTCAATAGCCTCGCGAATCATCCTAGGTAGGAATCGGTTTTCTTTTGCAAGGACTTGTGGTTTATCAAATCTGATGTAGTGCCGGGTCTTGTCAAGTGTATGTTCACAAACTGCTGACTTCCCGGAACGGCGGTGTTTGACATCGGCGATGTGTTCTTTTACGCGGGTCCCTATGCTTCTTTTGATTCTGAAAATATCTCGGAATTCCGTATGAATTCCGAGATATTTTCAGAAGCCATTGTTCAATTTTGCTTTTTGTATCCATGTTTATCAAAGGACATTGTCAAAGTCAAAGTCAAAGTCAAAGTTCTTTATTGCTTCATGTGTAAATACAATACATAGGTCTTTAAATGTGGTGGGTAGCAACATGAATTGGTGGTGCAACATTGGTGGAAATATAATGGCGAAATGCTTTTTATCTTTTAGACATTTTTTTAATTATTATTCTATAAAACAGCTAGCTGTTACCCGCGGAATCACTTACGTACCAAAAGAATTTACTTACTATAAGGCGGCTTCTACGCTACATATCAATATGAAACATTTCCATACAGTATTTTTTGCGTGATGCGTCTACAAACAAACAAACAGACAGACAGATTCTAAAAAAGTTGTTTTGGCTTCTGTTGCTCTAATATTAGTCATTCTTCAATATCTATAATGTACAGATATATGACGTGTTATATTTTTTATGAATAAGACGAGGAAGAATTTTACTTTAGTACATGGACAATCATTTTTACACATTTTCCACGCAAATATTGTTAAGTTATTTTAGTGAAGGAAAAATTCGACTGCGGGCAGGATTCCAACCTCCTGGTCATAGGTCAACTTCTGGTGTACCTAACCAGAAGACGCAGGTTCGAATCTTGCCCGCAGTCGTATTTTTCCTTCACTAAAATAATTTAGTCCATGGAGTTTAATTTCAGTTTTGAATAGTGCATATACTGACCTCTAGTTTTGTAGTAGGTCTGGTCTACGATCCTCTCCATAACAGAGATGTGCCGAGGTATGTAGTCAGCAAAGCGATGCTCAGCAGTAATCACCATGCCGTTCGACTGCGCAAGTTCCTGAGAACAAACGAGTAAATGTATTTATATCATAATTTATATAATAAGCGGCGGTAGCCTGAAGGCTAGAGCGTCGGACTTGCAATCATGTGGTAAGTAGCCATAGTACAGTCAACAAAAAAGTTTGATATCCAGGCAGCTACCGAACATCTACCTTGATAAAGATTTGTTATAAATAATTATACGCCAAAGCGTACCATATGAAGGCTGCTAACAAATCCAGCATTTTGATACGTATTGCGGGATATAGGTATTATACAAACTTTGTCAAAATACATATATGGTTAGCTGCCTGTATACCTAACTCTTTTGTTAACTGTACCTTGGACATTTTATATACCTACCAAAAGAGCTGAAGATGCGATGCCGACTCTATCTTAAGAAAAGGGCGGGGAAGGAGAAAAGGAGAAGGAAGGGGACTTAGGAGGGAAATGGTCCTCCGGCGTTCCACACTCACCATATAAAACGTAACAGTACGCATACTGCTACTTGACGTCGATATTCTGTGGAAGGGTAGTACTTCCCCGGTCGTGTCGACCCATTCATGCATGTAGACATGCCAGCGAGCCACTACTATAACTAAAACTGTTGTCTAATGATGTGTACCTTTATAGCATCCATTTGTTGCGCAGCCGCCGTTAGCTCGTCTCCTGCGACTATAGCGAACTTGGTCCAGCCAAAGGCTTTGAGGAGAGCAACTACAGACTTGCTGGCTTTGTACGCCGGTGGGAGAGTTCTGGCGAAAGTGGCTCCAAGACCTGATCCTTTTTCAAAGGAACCGTGAGCGCCTGCACATTTCTGCGGACAAAGAGAAAACATAAACATAGCGTACAATCACCCCTGTATTCCCGAAGGGTTAGGCAGAGGTGTACTAATGTACACCCACACTTCGCCGGTATGTTTAAGTCCCATGTAATAGGAGACGAGCCTATGCCATTATCCGAGGACAAATCCAGACTACGAGCTGTTACTGAGGATTTCATAGAAAAAGCCAATAAAACTTTGCTCGACCTAGGGATCGAACCCAGGACCTTTACCGTAGCAATCGCGCTTAGGACCACTAGACTAATGAGGCAGTCAATTAGAGAAAGAGATTATATTCTTGTACGGCCGCCAGCACATTAAGTTACCACAAAATGTCAAATTTTCTCAGTTGATTTTGAACTTAATTGGCAACACTTTTAGGTTTAAAATCATTTGGAGAAATTTGACAGTTTTGTATAACTTGATGTGCTGGCGATTGTACTTGGCACGGAAATGTTGTATGTAATTTCTATGTTCTGAGATACAGGTCTCGCCTAGTTCAGAAAATAGAGTATACATATATAAAAAAAAACTTTATTCTTCCTCAAACAATTGACATGCATAACATAATGAGTAATAGTGCCCTTTTTTTTTGTCGGGGTTGGAAATGCTTTATGCACTATCCACCGCCCTGGGAAGAGCGATGGGGTGTGTCGGACTCCGCTCTGAAAAGAGCGATCTACCGACTAAAACCAACCTCGGCGTTTCGCGTCACCACTTTAGTGCCGGGAATACGGGAGCGTTGTGACATTCCTCCGAAGTTAACCTCTCTTTACCACTACAATTGCTGATGGATTATTATTACAATAATGTACATGACATTAGTATACTTACTGAGTACTAAGTACTTTATACATGACATTCGTATACTTACCTAGTACTAGTACAGTGGGTTATAGCTGTTCCCTGACCCACCTAGACCCCGCCGTCCCACCTAGGGTGGGTCAGGTAACAGCTATAACCCACTTTACTTAATACTGTGTTTTTACCGGTTAACCAACTAAGAATACGGTGTAATTTTAATGTACATTAATGTCTTATCCCTAAAATTTATGAAGGTTACCGATAAACCGGCGAAAAGTTCTGAATTGGGTCGCATATGAGTGACTAAAGTACACAATCAGCATGGATTAACAGAACCACTATAGAGATAAACTCCGCACTATATATCTCGTTTACGAGTAAAACGGCAAAGTTAAATTGGACTTCGAAATCCAATCTATTCGCCTCAATAGTTCTAATTACATCTTAAAAATAAAATTAATTGAACAGTTCTTTGAAAAGTCTTAGTAAGAAAATTATGGCATAGGATAGCGGTTATTGTCAAGTTCAAATCCAAACCCCTTTTCACTATAGATTGCGTAATTAAATTTGAGCGGCGGTAGCCTAATGACCTAGCCATTCTAGTTTTTTTTTTTAAAAAAAAAGCTTACTAGCAATGTGGATCGCACATTACTAGTAATCTTGTTAACCCCTCGTACTAAGCTAAATGCTTGTATTACGAGTGGATTTACGTCGGTAGTGCAATGGGTGAGTTTCGAACCGGCAACCACATGATCGCAAGTCCGACGCTCTAGCCATTAGGCTACCGCCGCTTAATTATGTGTGTATTGCTAGTAAGTTTTAAAAAAAAATATAATTAATTTTTCAATCGCTAAAACTCTTGTTCCGAGGGGAAAAACATGCCCACCAGTGGGATAGTTGCCGACTCCTTTTCATAAACCCTTTTATTAATATATTTACTCTTAATTTAATTTAATTACTGCCTCATTAGTCTAGTATTCCTGAGCGCGACTGAATCACTAGAGCTCTTGGGTTTTATTCCCAGGTGGAGCAAAGTGTTATTGAGTTTTTCTATGAAATTTTCAGTAGCAGTCGGGGTTTGGATATCTACCCGGTTAATGGCAATAGGCACGCACTCTATATGGGACCTAAACATACCGGAGATTGTAGATGCCCACTAAGTACACCTCTGTTTAGCCCTTCAGGGCATACTGGCGTGATGTTATGTGTTATATTTACTTAACTGTTGATATTTGATTTTCAAAGTGTAAACCAACTTTTCAATAGACTTCAAAAAGGATCGAGGAGGTTCTCAATTCGACTCGTTCGTCTGTTACGCGATAATTTCATACTTCAGAATAGAATTAGGTCATACTTCAGAAGTGTTTCCATTCAAATTTTATCGAAGTAGGTCGAGCAGTTTAAAAAAAAAATCTAAATCTAAAAAAATATCTATCGATGATATTATCGTTTACTCAGAAACCTCTTTGTCTCATTAGAGCATTGCGTTTAGTTTGCTTACAAATATTATATGTAAACACAAGTTTCCACTAAACAATAAAATAAATTTTAACAAAATAGTGAAACCGCCTTCAAAAAATAATAAAAATAATTTTATGTCTTAAAAAGTTTTAGAAGACAATGTTCTAATTGGCTGTCTACGGCGTAGGCAGCAGTCGTAGCACAGCCTACGCCGTAGCACGACCTACGTCGTAGCGAGTCAAAATATAACCCACGCAATATAATCCGATAAATCACTAGACGCAATATTAATTATTATTATTTTTTCACGCTGCTTCGCGGATAGTTACGCTTGGCTCACAGCAAATCAGCGGCTAAGTGATCGGGCGCTCAGTTGTGAACTACGTACAATAAACGCTCTATTTACGCTTTTTGGAGCGTCGGAGGCCCAATTCCTGGCTCAATCTCTTTGTCCTCCCCTTCCTTTTCCTTAAATATGCTCAACAACGCATCTGTAATTCCTTTGGTATTGCAGATGTCTTTGGGCGGCGACGACTACTTATCATCAGTTGGCTCGCCTGCTTGTTTGCCGAGTTTTAATATATATACAGAATAATGTTCTGGCTTTATTGCTCGCAGTGCAAGCTAAATATTACTTTGAATAAGCCACAATTTTAATAGCACTTGTGAAATGGGAAAACTTTGTTCAAATAAGCTTATTTATAAATTGGAAATTATTTGAACCGCAGCAGTGTTTTTGAGGCGAAAGTTATTTTAGTAGTATTTATTAAACTGCGTGAACCGAAAGGTCACGGCAAGGCCCTTTCGGGCCGGTCCTACACGTTGGCCCCAATGGCACCGCCAATGTATGGACTACTCCCTACGTAGCTGACTGACGCATTGAGATTAGCTCAAACCGCTTGGCGCCAATATTTGTAGCATTGTTGGAGCCAATATTGGGCGTTGGAGTTGGAGTATATTATAACTAAGTTACATACGCAGTTCATATTATGTTTTAGTTTCCAACGAGTTGTAACGTGATTATTATTGTGTTTATGTATATAAAATAGAAACTAAATTATTATCCTAAGTCGTTATAATATTATAAGAGATAACAAATCTCGTATCTCATTACTCTTCTTGCCAGAACGTTTAGAAAATCATATATAATGAGATGATGATGATATCAATATTGAGAAGATAAACATAAGGGATGCTTACATGAGATATAAGCGGCAGATTCCATGCGGCTGCCAGCTTGGCCTCCGTGTGGCAGGTGCCGTCAGGTCCGAAGAAAGCCACCACCCCTAGGTCACGCATCTGTGTCATAACCCTGCGAACGAATATAAATATTTTGGTATCTAGATTACTGTTAAAAATAAGGTCAACACACTGGTTTCTTACGAGAATATTAGATATTGAAAATAAAGGACAAATACAATGTCAAGGTCAAGTTCAAGGTCAAGTTCAAAATTAAGTTCAAGCCAAAATTGAAGGTCAAAGGTCAAAGTATAATCTGAATTACTCAAGATATCCTCATTTGCGTATGTGCAGCACAATTTTGTGTAGAAGAATAATGTATAATAAGAATGATGGTATGTTATTAGTAAATAGTCCTTTGGGACGCAAGGAAAACCGCGGGTAATTTCTATTTCTAAATGAAATCAGCATGAATACCTGTAAACAAACAGATACATTAAACTGTAAGACCTTCAATAAAGGAAATGGACTAGTTTTCGATTAGATAACGCGTTACCCAAGTAAACAGGCGTAACCTTACAAAAGTGCTGCGTAGGTTTGATTTACACAAAGGTATTACTTTTAATGTTTTAGTTGAGTATTATTTGAGTTTAACGAAATGACAGAGTTAGTGGAAAATATATTTTTACTAGCAGAATAACTTTACTACTTTACTTTAACTTTACTTATAAAATTATTGCTAACTAGATTTGGCCGCGACTTCGTCCGCATGGAATAGATTTTTCCCAATCCTGTGGGAATTTCCCAAAATATCGTTATAAATTAAAGTCTATATGTTATTCTGATGTATAAACAATAATACTGTAAAGTTTCATCAAAATCCGTTCTGTAGTTTTTGCGTGAAAGAGTAATAAACATCCATCCATCCATCCATCCTCACAAACTTTCACATTTATAATATTAGTAGGATAGTAGGAAGTAGGAAGTAGGATAGGATAGGATAGGATTTTATCCTGCCCTAACAACCAGGTCCAATTAAGAATTGAAAGCATCCAGAGACGCACTTTAATTTCATCGAAATCGGTCCAACTAAGTGACATACAACGACCTTGTAATAATAATCGAACGGAACTTGAAAGTACCAGATGCGACCTTAATAATTGTTAGTAACTTTTCACCCACTGTGATAATTGCGGAGTAAATTTCTCGATGCGGTGACCGTCGTCCCACGTTACCCCATCCAACATTACTTACGTCACCCGCGAAATCTTAAAGGTAGCACATTACTCTACATATTTTAATTAATGTTCTGGTTTCTAACACTTACGCGAATATTAGACATTGAAATAAAACTACTTTTTACGGATTTTATCGCGTAATATTGATATTTTTTAATTCCCGACGTTTCGGATCCTTTACAGCATCCATGGTCTCGGGTGGACTGTGATGTTGGTCGTCCAAATGTAATAAATATTGTACAAGCAAATGTAGGGTAGCTGTTGATAATTTTGACATTAGCACGACAAACACCTCAGTCCACCCGTGACCATGGATGCTTTAAAGGAACCGAAATAATTTAAAAAATATCAATATAACGCGATAAAAAGTGGTTTTATTTCAATATTTTAATGTTGTTTACAACTGTTTACAACCTCAGTAAGATGGCTTTTTGTTAAGATATTTGACAAAAAAACATTGTGTAGCGACAAGCAAAGACATGTCAAGTCATAGCTGTGTGTTTCAGGTTTTGAACATTTGTTTTTGTAATATTAAATTTTATTCCATTAAAAAGTACGAGAGACTTGCCAGCGTCTTTACTAGAGATTGCAACCTGGTATGTTTCTCAACCCGGCCCGGCCCGGTTGCATTCGGCGCCAACCGAAGTGTTAGCGATGAAACCTTGATAATTTTCTATATATGAATGGAAAAAGACAATGATTCAAGGTTAATATTTAGTTCAAACTGGCTTATGAACAATTATCACAATAACCAGTCTCACTCAAGTCTCAAAATCGCACTTAATGCAGTATTGATTACTTTTACTTAGGGACGGAAAAATAAAATTAGTATTTTTAATAACAGATAGGCTTGCGCTTGACCACAACTTGCCTGATGTAAAGCATCGAACTGGTGGAGCGCACTTGTCTAAAAGAACGTAGTCACTCTCTTCTTGAAGACACCCAAATTGTGGTCTCGGGGAAAAAAGATTCCGGCAGCGAGTTCCACAATAGAGCAGTACGCACTATAAATGTAGAGGCAAAACGCTTTGTGCGACATTAAGGCACTTCCACCACGCAGCAGCGATGCCTTGCCATAGCCCTGTTTGTCCGATAGTGGAACGGGGATGGTGGAACAATTTCATGTAGTTCCGAAGCACACTCTCTGAAATGTAACCGGTACTTTGCGCCGATGCTCAAGTGCAGTGCCGTGCAGTTGCATTACACAGTACATCATTGCCGATTAGCTTCTTGGCTCTCTTCTCAATGAACTCCAACGCCCCACTCTGGTATTTAGCCAATCTGTCCCAAAGGAGCGAACAGTACTCCATGCATGACCGAACCTGTGCTTGGTATAGTGACAGCAACTGTTCCAGCGTAATGTATTTGTAATTATTCATTTCTAATAAGTTTAAACAAGCAGGTCTTTCTCTTTGCTCCATATAGTGTCTATTTGATAACATAGTAAAATAAGAAACTAATAACGCAGCTTAAAGTACTTGACGTGTCATAACAACTTAGATTAGATAGATAGATAAACTTTGGTAGCTTTGCTATAAACAAAACAGATTCTTCAAAAATCTTAATTGGGAATAATGGTGAAGGAATAATTAGAATGGGCTAAGTAGTTGCAGAGTTTATCGATTACAAACAAATAAAGTTTTCCTCTTTATTATAATAGTATACTTTCTTTTTGTCAATTAAGGGGAAGATCTATCTGAAAATAGTCAACCATGCCAGCCTACTGTTCACGCACAGTTGGCAAACTTCACCCGCTGTCGAGAAAAATCTCTTAAGACTCTCTCTTTCTCTTCTTCACGATGTTTATATTCCTATTATATACGTATAAATATCATGCGATATCTATTATATAATAATCATAAGGGCTTTTTGAATATATATGCATATTTTTGTAGATTATATAACAGCCAATCTATCAAAATGAATTCCAATTATAATGATAAGTCTCGCTATAATAGGTTGCTAACATCAAATTTCAGTAATTGAGGAAGGAAATTTAATTTATAGTAATCTTTTAGCATTATAAATAAGCAGGAAATATTCGGATCGTTCATTGAATTGGATCAAAGAGCCATTGAACTCGTATTATTTATATAATAAGCCAATTATGTCGCATTCATTGTAAAAATTAGGTCAATATTTCAAAGAATATTTTAATTTATTTACTCATGTTCATAATTTGCTTGCGGGAAATTCTAACATACATTTTAATTTCAAAATATGTTATACCCTGCTGTTTTTAGTGACTGGCATTATTTAAAAAAAGGCATTCATTAATTAATGTGGACAAAAAAAGATTTGTAATTTCAATTAATTATCTTTTAACAAAAAAGTCAGAACGCCTTCAAACCATAATAAAATAATGTTATATCAAAAACAATTTTGTGCCCGTGCCTGTAATTTTGTTGGATCTTTTCTTTTCGTCACCGACAAAAAACAACTGAGAAAAGGAATTTATATAACTTACTCCATTTAATTATTTACGTGAAACGGTATTTCGGTGCTCAACCGAAAAAAATACGATCGTATTTTTCAAATTGGACGATATCTTTCCAATTTGAACAAGAAAATACCTACATATATTAAACGGATTCGGTTAATCTTGTGAGCAGGAAAATTTCATTTGTATTTTTATATATTTGGAAATAGTTAATGTTGATGTTTCAAAGAACTATTTGTACGAGTATATTATTTAAATTATTATTATTTATATTATTTAAAAACTTTCGGCGGTTTTAAATCAAATCAAGTCAAACATTTATTTGCGAACTAAGTGTTATATTATTTTAGTGAAGGAAATAACTTTTTGTATTTTTTTGGCATTTTCCATGCAAAGATTATTAAGTTATTTTAGTGAAGGAAAAATACGACCGCGGGCAGGATTCGAACCTGCGTCTTCTGGTTAATTACACCAGACGCTATGACCGCTAAGCCACCGCGAGTCCCACCCGCCTAGTGGAAAAAATAATAGTGGAAAAAATACAAAAATACAGCTGTTAAATTTTAGATATTAAGTGGCGTTTTCAGGCACAGCAATGATATAGGTTCTTATCCTTTTTTAAGTTGGATAAAAAATCGAGCACCGTGTACATAATATACCATCACGCCTCTGTCCTCGAGAAGTTTGGAATAATCAATAGGGTGGCGAGAGAAATGACGTCCAAAGATAATATTTAGATACCTCATCCCCATGTATGTTTGAGGTGGTAGCTTATAATACAGTTCTGAATTACCACTAAGCAAAATATCCTCAATCGTTTCGTTGAAAAAGAAAAAAAAAACACAACCGATGTCAGATGAAAATCATGAAAACAACATTAAAAGCATTATATCTCCTAACATAACATAACATACTATCACGCCTGTATTCCCCGAAGGATAAGGCAGAGGTGTCCCAATGTACACCCACATTTCGCCGGTATGTTTAGGTCCCATGTAATAGGGGGCGAGCCTATTGCCATTAACCGGGCACAATTCCAGACTCCGAGCTGCTACTGGGAATTTCATAGAAAATCCCAATAACACTTTGCTCGACCCGGGGATCGAACCAAGGAACTCTAGCGTAGCAGTCGCGCTTAGGACCACTAGACTAATGCGGCAGTCATATATCTCCTAAACTACAAAAAATCGCGGAATATGCATGGGAGTGGCATGGGCTATGGGCATTTGCTAAATTTTGTCGTCACTCCTCTCGCCCATCTGTATTTTATTTTCCTTTCCTTCATACTCAGATAAAAAAAAAGTTAAGATGGAACTTTGCGAACAAAAAAGTGCCAGCTAAAACTACGCCTAACGGTGTACAACACACAATTACACGCACACAGTATACCGAAACTACGCCTTATCTTGTCAGTCGAGCTATCGAGGTACCGAAAGCTCGACTGACAAGATAAGGCGTAGTTAATGTATAATTGTGTGTTGTACACCGTTAGGCGTAGTTTTAGCCGCCCTCACTTCTTTGTTTGCAAATTTCCATCTTAACTTTTTATTTGATCTGAGCCTTCATACATAACATAAATACAGTTGTGCCCTCAAGATCAAAGCAAATCCTATCCATGTTTAATAAATTCGAAGCACGTTTTCCATTGTTATAAATAACCGCTTTGGATAATGAGGAAATGAAATAAAGATAACAAAATAACCTAAATAAACTTCAACCTAATCGTTTGGAAAAAGGAAAACATATTTAATCTATATGTAACGTTTTTTAATGTCCTGGAAATCCTTGCCTTTCTTTTCAACATGATGCCTTCATCTATACTTATACATATATATTCATGATACTGCCTGGGACTTCCTCGTGACAATTTTGAGTTGGAAAATTAGTATGCTTATGGAGGGATGTATTGCCGCTCCAACCAAAAGGGAGGATCCTCCAATGAGGTCGATCGTGGTGCTATTATTTATTTAGCATTTATTGACGAAGGATAGCCTAATGATATGACGATTGAACTGCAAACTCGTAGGTATCAAGATTGAATCCGAGGCACCTCTTTTCGTAATCAAATGAAGGGGCTGAGCAAGCCAGTGAAACCGCCGGGCATACCTAGCTAGAAGTAAGCATAACATAACATACCATCACTTCTGTATTCCCCGAAGGCTTAGGCAGAGGTGTACTAACGTACACCCACACTTCACCGGTATGTTTAAGTCCCATGTTATAGGGGGCGAGCCTATTGCCATTAGCCGGGCACAAATCCAGACTATCACGTGCTACTGAGAATTTCATAGAATAACTTAACAATACTTTACTCGACCTGGGGATCGAGACAAATACCTCTAGCATAGAAGTCGCGATTAGGACCACTAGACTCATGAGGCAGTAAAGTCAAAAAAAAAGTCAAGAAAGAAAAGTTAAAAGTAAACATAGATTATTATCTTTTTGTATTTTAGGCATTTTCCATGCACAGATTATTAAGTTTTTTTAGTGAAGGAAAATGATAATACCTGATCCTGTACGCGGACGTATATTTCCTTTACTAAAATAACTAAAAATAGATTGTTTTATTTTAGGACTTACCGCAAAGAGAGGCTGTCTTTGTCCATGGGTAGGTGCGGTCGGGAGCGGCCGATGTCCGCGGCCACGAAGCGCAGTTTCAGTCCCGTTAGCAGGCTCGGTTCCCGGTTGATAGCCGCTACTGCCAGCGGCATGGCACCCAGCGCAATCTGTGGACATACGAATCGTTTACAGTAAGTATGAATAGGTTTTCCCCTAATTTATTGAACCTTAGTTAGTGCAGTGATAGCCCAGTGATATGACCATTGGAATGCCAAGTCGAAGGTCTCAAGTTCGAATCCAACTTCTCCAACCTCTGACTTTTCGAAGTCATTTGCGTATTAATAATTAATTATCACGCGCTTAAACGGTGAAGGAAAACATCGTGAGGAAATCTGCATGCCTGAGAGATTTTCTTGACGGCGCGGGAAGTCTGCCATTCCGCAGTAGGCTAGCGTGGTGGACTATAGCCTAATCCCTCTTGTACTGAGAGGAGACCCGTGCCCAGCCGTAGGACAATGTAATGGGTTGATGATGATTGAACCTTAACATACCAGCAAAACGCAACAGGAGAGTAAAGTGTATGTAAGTATATTATTATTGACTAGCTTTCCGTGGACAATACCTTTCTTTTCATTTTACGGAATAATATATAGCCTATGTCACTCAAGAATAATGTAGCTTTCTATTGGTGAAATAATTTTCAAAATCGGTTCAGTAGAATCATAATAATCATAATGAATTTACTGCTGATATAGATCCAGCTATCATCCCCTACAACCTCACAAACTTCATCATCTCTGACTTCACACAATCCATTCATCTTTTCTTTGGTCTCCCTCCACCCCTGCTTCCTTCCGCATTCATTTCATACATTCATTCCTGTCACCAGTGGATGGCGATAGGCTGATATGATGATGATGATGATGATGATTTGTTTTATACGGTGAATGATTCCACATTCACCGTATCAATAGAAGACTAAAACGATTCAGATAAAAATAACAAAAAGCAAGAATATATTAAGGTTGATAAAAGCTGCGAATTATTATGTTAAAACCTCAATTCTTTGTGAATGAGCCAATGATTGATTTGAAGCGTAAACGCGTGAAGGATATAATGAATAAGGTAATTGATTGAATTGAAAGGGATCGTGGCTAAATAAAAACTGATCTTTTCCGAAAACCTTGAAAACAGGGTTCAACTCAGCAATTTATTTTTGTCCAAATCATCATTCAATTAAAACGGATTTATTAATATTAACAGTTTTCTTTTCTGGGTAAATGGCAATCATAGCACAGTTATATAACTGTTAGTCTGCTTAGTTAAAGATCTCGAGTTCGCATCCAAGCCACGCCCGTCTGACGTATTTACTTCACGTGCTTCAATATTGAAGGAAAACATTGTGAGGAAACCTTCATGCCTAAAAGATTTCCTCGATTGTGTCTAAAGTCTGCCAACCCGCATTGGGCCAGCCTGGTGGTATATTATATACATATTGCTTTTTCTATTTATTGATTAAAACAATAGTAGATTGTTACACAAGGGTGGAAAGGAATCAATTCCCATACGAGGTATTTAGACGCCCGAGCGCAGCGAGGGCGGCTATAGTCCGAGTAGGATTTGATGTCTTTCACCCGAGTTAAGCACTCTACTTTTCATTTCGAATATAAGGAAAGTAAAAAAACTCATTTTTAATAAGGATTTCGATATAGCAAAAGTTAAGTTAGTATCCCGCCAAATTATATATTGTCATAATCTATTAACATTTTTAATTATGGAACACACCGCGTCACTGCCTCAGCCGCACGCGTTTTTTTTAATTCACACTGGCTGTTTATAAACACACAAGACCGCAGCATTTTTTTTCTTAATTATGTTAGAATTTTTACAGCTGACTGCCTAACCTAATTTTGTTCTATTTTTTAAATTATTTTCCACCCTAGGGAGGAAAGTAATTACTATGACTTATTCCCGCCCAAGTGTGGGAAGTAGCATTTTCCACCCGCTATTCAGATCAAATAAACACTATTTTCCGAGTATGAGAAATGAAAAAGAAATATAACATAATTAAATGATAATAATCATACCTCACAAACCATTTTAAGTTTAACCGTGGCATGTCAGTTACAACCACTCCGTATATAGCCTGGTCCTTCTCATTCTGCCTTGTGGATCCCTTGTCTCTATGTCTACCTAATCTTTCAGTCCTTGTGTCATTGACAAATACCAGGATTAGGCCTCAAAGCGTTTGCAAATCTCAAACGCAAACAATTTAATAACTTTATGACAAGTTAATAACTACAGAATATTACTAGGAACTATATCAAAAACTAGATTAAAGGTTATCTAAGTATTCTGAACAAATCTGTAATAGTTGTCTATTGTATAATATAGTTTTATTTTATTGACAGATAAATAGACATGAGGATATTGCGAATCACCGTTGATGTATCAAACAAATCTTGTTAGTTTGTGATATATAATTTAAAGCTCTATTTGGCAAAGATATTGACAAGTTTGTGTCTGTCATATTTATTATGTTTATTTACTAACGTTGTTTTGTTAGTAACCGGACTTGTGTTGTGAGATAATAAAAAAAAATGAATATTTATAAAATCCATGATAGATGTATTGTAATTAGTACCTAGATAACATAACATAACATACCATCACGCCTGTATTCCCCGAAGGGTTAGGCAGAGGTGTACTAATGTACACCCACAGTTCGCCGGTATGTTTAGGTCCCATGTAAAAGGGGGCGAGCCAATTGCCATTCACCGGGCACAAATCTAGACTCCAAGCCGATTATGAGAATTTCATAGAAAAACCCAATAACACTTTGGTCGACCTGGAGATCGAACCCAATACCTAGCAGTCGCGATTGGGACCACTAGACTAACGAGGCAGTCCATAATTAGTACATGATTGGTATATATAGGCCCGGTATGAATCTGTTAACTATTCAATTTTAGTAAGCTAAAATCTTAGAAAGGATTGACTTTTCAATGACTTAAAACTCGAAGTCATTATGTCTCGACTTCTGTTGTCACCCAGTCTATAGAGGTCGTTGAAGCAATAAATATGTTACGATGACAATAAATTGCTTTGAGAACCCATTGTAAGGTTAATGACACACATTACTAGGGATTTAGAATTGCTTAATTGGTTTTATATATAATTATGTATGATTGCCATTTAATTATTATATTTTATTCTACATACATACATACTATCACGCCTGTATTCCCCGAAGGATCAGGCAGAGGTGTACTTAATGTACGCCCACAGTTCGCCGGTATGTTTAGGCCCCATGTAATAGGGGGCAAGCCCTATTGTCATTAACCGGGCACAAATCCAGACTCCGAGCTGCTACTGAGAATTTCATAGAAAAACCCAATAACACTTAGAACCCAGGACCTCTAGCGTAGCGGTTGCGCTTAGGACCACTAGACTAATGACACAGTCCTACATTTTTTATTCTTTTTTTTTATAGTACGCAAAATCTTCAGGGATCCTCTGCCACCTAAGGAGGCAGCAAAGTATGTCGGAGTCATACCTTCCATTGACCTACAGTCCATGGGATTCGGGCAACGATCATGACAAACTAGTGATATGACCATTGAACTGTCAAATCAAAGGTCTGAATTTCGAATCCGAGGCACGCACCTCCAACTCAAACAGTAAAGGAAAACATCGCAAGTAAATCTACAAGCCTGAGAGATTCTCTGTAGATCTGCCTTATCAGTCTAGTGATCCTAATCGCGATTGCTATGCTCGAGGTACTGGTATAAATGTAATAAAATGTGTTGACTGCCTCATTGGTCTAGTGTTCTTAAGTGCGACTGCTACACAAGAGGTCTTTGGTTTGATTCCCAGGTCAAGCAAAGTTTTGTTGGGTTATTTTAATAAATTCTCAGTGCCAGCTCGAAGTCTGGATTTGTGCCCGGTTAATAGCAATAGGCCCCCTATTATATGGACCTAAACATACTGGCGAAGTGTGGGTGTACATTAGTACACCTCTGCACAACCCTTCGGGTAATACAAGCGTGATGGTATGTTATGCTAAAAAATATCTCGGGCATCAATTTGCTAGGTTAAGCTTGTAGATTGAATGATCAGCAATTGTTTGTATTGTTGAAAAATTGGTCTATTTTTCCCAACATTATTACGGAGTACGGGTATTGGGGTATCTAACGTAGGGAGGGGTGGAGACTAGCTCGTCTGAACAAGTTATTCTGTGCCTTCAAAGTTAAAATAACATATTCACGTATTTGATTACACGCTTGGAGGGTAACGTAAATAAACAATGTATCGGTAACCATCTTGTTACGTTACTCTGTAGTTTAGTAGAAAATGTATTAAATATATAAGTTCATTTACTTAAGTTTACTACTATTTACGTGTGTTTTAAACTAATATTTATTGCTCTGTAACATGAGCAATGTCAGTGCAGTGATAGCCTTGTGATATGACCATTGGACTGCCAAGTCAAAGGTCTCAAGTTCAAATCCAAGGCACGCACCTCTGTCTATTCGAAGTTATGTGCGTATTAATAAATTATTATCACGCGCTTAAACTGGGAAGGAAAACATCGCTGCACGCCTGAGAGATTTTCTTGACGACATGTGAAGTCTGCCAACCCGCAGTAGACTAGCGTGGTGGACTATAGCCTAATCCCTCTCGTTCTGAGAAGAGACCCGTGCCCAGCAGTGGGACAATGTAAAGGGTTGATAATTTTTTTTTTTTTTTAAAGAAAAAGCTTACTAGCAATGTGGGTCACACATTACTAGTATTCTTGTTAACCCTTCGTGCTAAGTTAAATGCTTGTGTTACGAGTGGGTTCACGTCGGTAGTACAATGGGTGGGGATCGAACCGGCAACCATATGATCGCAAGTCCGACGCCTTAGCCATTAGGCTACCGACGCTTCATAAGGATAATGATGATGATAATGATGAATGTGAGCAATAAGAAAAGTTTGAGATGATGAAACACTGCTCTGCAGAAATCAGACATTATTCTGCCGTTAAGCAATAATGCAATAATGTATTTAATTTATAAATATATAATTTAATCCCACTGCGGGGACACAGGCCTCCTCTCGGTGAGAGGGAGTGGGCTGTCATCACCACGCGGGCCCAGTGTGGGTTGGTAGATGTCACATGTCTTCGAATTTTTGGTTCTCGACATGCCAGTTTCCTTAAGATGATTTGCTTCAACGTTTTTTGGAAGCAATAATATGCTCACACTTTATTGTGTTCTGATTTGAAATATGGCATCTCAAGGTAAATGAGACACAACTAAGGACACAATATGACAACGCGCGAGTGATAACATTAGTATTGTTAGCGTCTGTAGGGGTGATGGTATGTTTTTTTTTTTTGGTTACCTACCTACATATCTACCTTTTTTTTTTCATAAATCATGATATGAAAAAAAAGCATTTATAACTGCTTCTTAGTCAAGTTATCGTAAGCGTGACAGAACGCGGTCCTAAGTTCGATTCGCAAGTCGAGTGTTATTGAGCTTTTTTATAAAAGTTTTAGTAGGAACACGGAGGTTTCATATATTATGTTGAAGGTTTAGGATTTGTACTTCTCTGCCTTACCCTTCGGGGTGGATAGGCGTGATAGTATGTAAATATCACAACAAACTCAACTTTACAACTCTAAACAGAATCTCTACTTTGAAGTAGTTTTAATTACCCTTGTAAGAGTACATTTAGTTATATATTCTGTTGCACATAATCCCAGATCGACACAGAAGGCATTCGTTTAATTGGGTCATACTATACCACAACATTTCTCGTGGAGCAGCTTGTTTAGTTAAGGGCGGGCACACACTACGAGGCGGGAAATTAGAGATCCTTTTCTGTTTCACTCAAATAACTGTTTGGGTGATATATAATATCTATGTGTAACAGCGAATGTAATAAATCCAGATATAATATATACTATCCAGCTATTATAAATAATATCTTATCGATTTTGACTAAGTAATCATTGACACAGAATTATTTTTTTTCGTTTTTGTTATATTATTCTCTTCAAAAGGAAGAGATGGGTTTCATCCTATTTTTTTTTTCACTTTTTACCATTTTCTAAGGCTTCAGCCCTGATCTAGAGAGGAAAAAGGCAAGAACGTCCTTCCTCATCATCTCCCTCTTAGAGAAGATGATGAATAGGGGGCGAGCCTATTGCCTCTAACCGAGCACAATTCCAAACTCCGAGCTGCTACTGAGAATTTCATAGAAAAAACCCATTAACACTGCTCGACCTGGGAATCAAATCAAAGACCTCTTGTGTAGCAATCGAGCTTCGGAACACTAGACTAATGAGACATTTACTAGACTATAGAGGCAGGCAACACATTTTATTACATTTTACAAGCAAATTTCTTGCCAGTTCATTAATTTCTTCTGCCTACACCATCACCTAGCTTCCTTTCACGCTTGGCTAAGGAACGTGTGCACAAGGAATTTTACCCCTTTAGTGGGAAAAAATCAAAACATTATGTACATTATAATAATATACGGAATCGGTGAAATGCGTTCATATCATTGGTAACATTTTGTACGTCTTATCTCTTATAATTATCTGATGCTATCTATACAAAAAGCTTATTAATTTAGATAAATATTCAAAGCTTTAATTATGTAGCAGCAAAAACGTCCCCAAGCCGTCTTATGGAATCGGATATTTAATTAAATATTTATGTAAAGCTGTGACCTCATGAGACCCCATTTTCGTAACAGAGTGGCTAATATATTGCGTTTAAAAAAACAAATCTCACCCACTTTGCAAGCTACGTACAGAGCAAAGAAATGGCGGTATTTCATTTCATACCAAATTATATTTTTTTGCTGTAGCGTACGTCCAAACACAATTTTATTTATTAACTAGTTCTGCCCGCGGATTCGCTCCCGTGGACGGATATATTTTTTTAATTAGAAACCAACAGCGATGATTTTATGATGATTTGAAATAAGATTGCTTACAATTTTATATGTTTTTTTTTAATTTTTATAATAGTTGGTTTAATTTTATAATAGCAACTTTAAAAGTATTTTATCTGTAGATACACTAGTGTTGCCGCATTCACTATAGGTCTTTTTTCCTCGCATACATACTAATTATATATGTATTCCTAGGTTAGGCAGAAGTGATTAATAAACATAAATTTATTTATTTTCTTTTTTTAAGTTACAATTTACATCTACAGTTTGCCGGTATGTTAAGGACCTATCTAAGTAGGGAGCGAGCCTATTCCCACTAACCAGGCACAAATCAAACCTCCGCACAGTTACTGATGAATCCATAGAAAACACTTCAACAAGCTGTCCCCCGTGCGTCCACAAAACCACAGAAGCAATTATCTATATTTAGTAGCTTAATCTTTTGATCAAAATTTTCTTCCTGTTTCGACAAGAACGATTCAATTCAATTTGAGTTTCACAAATTGAGGATTTCCATTTAATTAAAATAAGCGGCGAAGGGTCGATTAATTACAATATGTAATGTTAAAAATTACTTTTAACAAAAAAGTTAAACCGCCTTCAAAAAATAATATAATAATTTTGTCTAAAACAGTTTGGGAAGTCGGTGACTATTATTTGAGTGGGTCTTTTATTTTCGCCACCGACTTCCCAAACTGTTTTAGACAAAATTATTATATTATTTTTTGAAGGCGGTTTAACTTTTTTGTTAAAAGTAATTTTATTTTGTAATTTTTAGTGGAAAGTTTGTTTAGAAGTACTTGTTAGCCAACTAAACGCACTGCTCCAATAAGACAGCGATGTTTCGGAGTAAACGATAATATCATCGATGTAAACAAATTTTAGATTTTTGTTGATATTTTCAAAACTGCTTAACCGATTTCGATAAAATTTAAACGGGACCACCTCTGAAGTATGACCTACCGAACAAAAAAACAATCATTAAAATCGGTCCACAACTGGCGGAGATATCGCGTAACAAACATACAAAAAAAAAAAAAAAAAAAAAAAAAAAAACATACAGACGAATTGAGAACCTCCTCCTTTTTGAAGTCGGTTGAAAAAAGTACAAGACTTCCTTATAAAGATATTTTTTAATAATTTTATTACTTTATTTAAAAAATCTAAGTTGTAACTGCCTCGTTAGTCTAGTGGTCCTATAACTAGACTAATGAGGCGCGACTGCTACGCTAGAGGTCTTGGAAACGATTCCTAGGGCGAGCAAAGTGTTATTGCGTTTTTCTAGGAAATTCTCAGTAGCAGCTCGAAGTTTGCAGTTTATTACATGTGACGCAAACATATCAGTGAACTGTGGGTGTACATTAAGTTCACCTCGGCCTAACCCTTCGGGGAACACAGACGATGATGATAATCTTTTCGTATTTTTTTGCATTTTCCATACTAAGATTGTAAAGTTATTTTACTGAAGTAAAAATTTTCGCAGACGAATTTTTCTACACTGAAATAACAAGATGCATTCTGGTAATAAGCCTCTATAACGACAAAGACAGTGAACTTAAAAATGTCTTGTTACAAAATTATTACCAAGCAAAGTATGAGCAAGAATTATAGTTTTAAACATTTTCTCTTCTACATTTTGCATCTTGCAGACATACAGTAATTTGTCATCGTTGTAATAAAATATGGCGGAAGTAGAGACTTATTATAAAATTTAACAAAACTTCATTATGAACAGTGGAGCAAGTACCATAAATTTTATAATATACTAGCTGTTTATACCCGGTGTCGCCCGGATGAATTTCATTATCACAATTTCAGACATTCAATAAATTGACTAGTGCATCCCGACCGATTTTCATCAAACGTAGCTAAGAACACTCCCGCCATTCACCTTTCAAACATAAAAATTTAACAAAATCGGTTCATCCGTTCGGGAGCTACGACGCTACAGACAAACACACTCAGAAACGTCAGACTTATAATACGCCCTCGTTTTTGCGCCAGGGGCTAATAAAAAAATCCTTGGCGGGCTGCATACGGCTTCGTATGCCAGGGCTGGCCGGCGAATCGTACTTTCCCATCCATGACCTGTTTTTTCAATGGGAAAAACTCGTGGGTGTCCTGTGTCTCTCGACAGTAAAGGTGCAATCCTACCGACTAAAATATAATATGGCCATACATTGTCAACAGCACATTGTCACAGATTTATAATCTGAGAATTTATTGAACTGGGATATTAATATTGTGTATGATAATGTTCTTATTTCTGAACAAATAGATAACTTGCTATACGTGTAATGTTACATCTAGATGCTATACTACTACGCTAGTGGTCCTGGGTTCGATTCCCAGGTCGAGGAAAATGTTATTTGGTATTCCTATGATCTTCTCAGTAGCAGCTTGGAGTCAGGATATTGTGCCCATTGAATGGAAATACGCTCGCCCCCTATTACAAAGGATCTAAGAATACCGGTAAAACTGTGGTCAACAGAAGAGTTAAGTATACAGGCAGTTACTACATAATATAAGTGTTCGAAGCATATGTGAAAATGCTTGATTTTGTTAGCAGCTTTATCAAGAAGACGAATATTCGTAAGCTGCCTTTATACCCTTAGTACTCTGTTATTGGCCGTACATTAGTACAACTCTGCCTAACCCTTCGGAGAATACAGGCGTGATGGTAAGTTAAGTAAAGAAGAGTCGAGTTGTATCAAGAGGTCAAATATAATGCAGAGGATAGACAATGGTAGAGATTCCCAAACCGACAAGAATTTATTCATTTTTATTTATTTATTTATTTCAGGCAACAAGGCCCATTGAAGGAATTGAGTTCTTAAAATAAAAGAGAGAGCCAGCAAGTCGATCAGCCATCTATTCCGTCACCATTTGAAACTACAGGTGATCTGAACTGAACTAACAGTTAATGCCATATGATAAATAAAATTTACTAATTTCTGTAAATTTACCAATTGCTGTAAATTTACTAATTTCTGTAAATTTACTAATTTCTCTAAATTTACATTTTTTTGTAAATAGATCTTATAAAGACAAGTCAATGTTTTAAAATTGTTTTTACTAGATGACAGCAGGCTGTCTGACGGCCTCCGAGAAGAAACACCGAAACAAACAGAGAATCATGGTCTGTTTTAAAGTCGAGACATTGTATTATCAACTATGCGAGTTAATTACAATGTAGGGCAATATCTCAATAGGCCTTTTGAAGAAAGACATATAAACTCAATTATAACAGCCATTTTCTTTAGAAATCCCTGAAGACTACCACTAGCATGTAATCAAGTAAATTGAAATTGGTATTAAGTCTCCATTAGTGTGTCGATAACCTTGAGAATCTTTCAATGTGAAAGGACAATTGATTACTTTATTATAATAGAGATTAGACGACTGCGTCATTAGCCTAGTGGTCCTGGGTTCGATCCCCATGTCGAGCAAAGTGTTATTGGGTTTTTCTATGAAATTCTCAGTAGCAGCTCGGAGTCTGGATTTGTGCCCGGCACAAATTGTGTAATGGCAATAGGCTCGCCCCCTATTACATGGGACCTAAACATACCGGCGAAATGTGGGTGTACATTAGTACACCTCTGCCTAACCCTTCGGGGAATACAGGCGTGATGGTATGTTAATAGAGATTAGATTGACGTCACTTTGATCCCTACACTGTAGTAAACACAGCCGTAAGTAAACCATAACTAAGTAGATTAATTTGATTGATTTTGAAAATCGAATTCCAAAACTCTTTTTATTGTAAATATTCGAGCAAGATTGTAACATAACATATGATTACGCCAGTATTCCCCGAAGGGTTAGTCAGAGGTGTACTTACGTACACCCACACTTCGCCGGTATGTTTAAGTCCCCCATAATAGGGGGCGAGCCTATTACCACTAACTGGGCCCAAATCCATACTACGAGCTGAAAATTTAATAGAAAAACTCAATAACGGTTCGCTCGACCAGGGAATGGAACCCAGAGCTCTATCGTTGTAGTCGCGCTAAGGACCATTAAACAGTCAAGGGATTGAGTGAGGAAATTTAAACAGGCATCAACATTACCATGGGGCGTACATTTTGAATAGCTTTTTTTAATAAATACTAGCTGACCTAACAAACATTGCCCTGTTTTAGCTATAAGTAATCAATTCGAACTGGCTAAATAAATAGTTAAAATCCTTAAGTTTTGTACATTTTCTGACTTTCCGGAAAATTTTAATTTTTTCATAAGGACCTTCTCCTGGCAATAATATACACAAAAAAAAAATGCGAAATTGATTCAGCCGTTACCGCGTGATGCCGTGACCAAGGAAATAGGGATTCATTTTTATATAGGCATATAGATTTTTTTTAATATAAATCTATATCTACTAATATTATAAAGCTGAAGAGTTTGTTTATTTGTTTACTTGAACGCGCTAATATCAGGAACTACGGGTCCGATTTGAAAAATTATTTCAGTGTTAGATAGCTATATAGATATATCATCACGCTAAGACCAATAGGAGCGGAGCATAAATGAAAAATATTGCAAAAACGGGAAAAAATTTAATGCAGAAAAGCCGAGAAACCACGCGGGCGAAGCCGTGGGCGGAAAGCTAGTATATAGATATATTTGTTAATATACCTTATCTGTTGACTTTACCCTAACCTGACTTTAACCTATTTTCCAAATAGGTAAAAAAAATACAATGTTTCGGCGATATACGTTGATGTGTTCGGTGTGTCTTTCTTCATGTCGATACGAGAATACATTAAACTCGTATATAAATATAATATGTATGTACTATGTTAATTTGCAAACATTTTTTTTTTTAATATAACACTTCCTGATCTTTCAAACGTTGACCTGGCTTTCAATAAATCATTCCGAAATCCCATAAAAAAATAAATTCCACGTTTTCCCGATTTTACTTACTGATCAAATTTCCAATTTCTCCTTTCCCATTATTTTATGGATTTAATGGATACCAACAATAAAAATAAACTCGCAGTTCCTTTGTAAACAATTTGAAGAGAAACTTAATGAAAATTTAAACAAGACTTTCTCGGGAAAACGTGTCTCAATTTTCAATAATGTCTTCGATATAACGCAGAGTATGCTTCTTTCACCTTCTTGACCGTGACAAGAGGTTTAAGATTTCACATTATTATTGATTAACGTTAAGAAGCTAGGTACTTGCGTGAGGGAATGAGGAAAAAATAATGATGATGGATGAAACGATAGATGGATGCAGCGATGGATTGACGAAATGATGGATAGATGAAATGATGGATAAAACACGACGGAAGATAAGGTAAAAATTACGTAGTGCTTAACGGTATGGAGATATGGTGCGTTTCCCCTTCAGCCATAAAGAGGAGATTCCTACCAGGCACATGTTTTGCCTTGCGAGCCACCACGGCCCGATGGTTGATGTCAACTTGCGTTGCGAATGTTGCTTGCGCGATTCAGGCTTCATTTTGACGTGGTTCAATGTAGATGCGATAAATTTCGCTAAATCAGCTTCTGATATAATTTATATACGATATCGGTCATTGTGCCGGGTTTGTGAGTTTGTGTATGTTACATACCATCACGCCTGTATTCCCCGAAGGGCTAGGCAGAGGTGTACTAATGTACACTCACATATGTTTTTAGTTTCTATGTAATAGGGGGCGAGCCTATTGTCATTAACCGGGCACAAATCCAGACTCCGAGCTGCTACTGGGAATTTCATAGAAAAACCCAATAACACTGCTCGACCTGGGGATCGAACCCAGGACCTCTACCGTGTCCTACAGTCCCGCTTAGGACCACTAGACTAATGAAATGCTGCTCGCACGAAGAAGGAAATATAATTATTCACCAAGCTTGCCCATTATGTGATCGTGACGTCATACTGGTATACGTCAGAAATGACACATTCTCTATTATTCAACAATTTTTTATGTAAGATATATTTTAAATGTTTTATTTCTACAAAGGGAAAACTTATACTCGAACTGACACTATGCCATCAGTACTTGCAAACTGTCAGTCTAGATGGATTTGAACAATTTATCCAGATTGATTGATGGCCCATCTAATCGTTAAATGCACAGCTTTCAATAGTAGCTATAAATCTTAACGTGGCAATACTGGCAATGTTGCCAGTATTCTAAGCACGCAAGAAGCGATGGAGAAAAGTAATTCTTTTTTACAAGAAATAAAACCTTCACGCCTGTATTCCCCGACGGGTTAGGAGATGTACCTACTAATGTACACCTATATTTTTCGCCGATATGTTAGGTCTCATGTAATAGAATATACGTGTAAAAATAAAAACTCGATGTATATACAGTAGAATCCGTTTATTATGACTCCGCCTATATTGACCAACTGGTTATTATGACGTAATTACACCACGAAGTTTGGTTTTCATATAAAATTCTTTATAAAAAAGTCGGATGTAATGACTTCCCTTACTGTGACATGTCGCTTATTATGACCCATTTTTAATAAATTATGTCCGGTTATAATGACCGACATGATTCTTTACACCTCCGGTAATGTTCGTTGATTCCCGACGACGTTCGGCACGTGGCTCGTTTTTGTTTTGAATCTCAGTGAGTAATTGACGCTTGAATGGTTTGATTTAATATATATGTATTTACTATGTTTCTGTATTAAAATACTTAAGTACAAACATATTTACATAAAAAAGGTTTTTCATTTCACAAAACGTTTTGTATGACGTCCGCTTATTATGACGTGTTTGTCAATTCCTTTCGATGTCATAATAAACGGATTCTACAGTTTGTTCGAAATAAGTAAGCCGATCGGAAGTTAGCCGTTCCGAACTACCGCGGTGATAAAATCGTATAATTAAGTGTTTTAATACATAAATATCAAAATTATTAAACAAAATAATTAGAAATGTGAAACATATACGACTCTAATAAGTATCTTTACACCCACTCTTTCTATTAAAATTGACCACTTCTAAACCACTTGCAGACAACTTCCGATCGGCTTACTTATTTCGAACAAACTGTACTGTACTATGTAAAGAAAAATATAATTTTCTTCGATTTAAATATTACCGCGCGTCAAGTGTCATCGTCACAGAACGCGACCTACATGGATGGATTTGTTTTAAAATCTATGGTGACTGGTATCCATGCCAACCATATAGAGGCTGTCATGATTAAGCAAATTATTAAAACATAATTTTGCTAAAAGAAATAGAATATAAAGATTATTTAATTATTTAGGAATCGACACTGTAATTAATAACATTAAATGTCGTTTCTTTTCTTACAGGTAAAGTTTGTTTTTGTTACTGTTTCATTCATATTGTTTATTTATGTGAATCTTGCATGTAAATTAACACAATAAATCTTTTCTTACAGAGAAACTCAGTTGTGTTTTGATTAACTGTGTCGTCCAAATCACTATGAGTAGTAGTATTAAATATATAATACCTCCAGGGTGCTCTCTAAGTGATGAATCGCCCTTATAGTTGTGCCTTCAAACAGTAAAATAAAAATAAAAACTGTTTACGTCAATTCGAACACCGAATTTCTATTTTTGGCACAGAAATCATTAGATAGATTTTTATTTGAATTGGAAAACTACTTTAATTCGAGAAGTTTCGGACCCTACACAAAAAGAAACGTTGGAAATTAATAATAAGTATCTTTAACATAAATACATACATACATATTGTCACGCCTGTCTCCCAAGGGGGTAGGCAGAGACTATAGATTTCCACTTACTACGATCCTGGCACACTACTTTCGCTTCATCTACATTCATTAAGTATCTTTAAAACGTTATAAAATCCCTATATTAAGTGGGTATGCGATTTTTTCATTACAAATTTTGTTCTTTAATTTAATTAACCAATTTAAACAAAAAACCTTCACAAATTATACATTTAAACGTTCCTCATTGATTACTCTGTCTATTTATGATAACGATATGAAAATCCGTTCAGTAGTTTTTGAGTATATCGCGAACAGGCAGACAGGGCGGGGGACTTGTGTTTTATAATATGTAGTGATTTATTATGTAACAATAAAAAAAACTCACCTGACTTCTTCTATAGGCTCCAAGAAAGCCAACAGTGATGGTCTTATCGTTAGTCCATTTACCACTGACGTTTGGGCACAGCTTAGCTCCACCACACTCACTATTCACAATATCAAACAAATTAACTCCTTCTATCTCCATCCTTTCCACTGGCAGTTTCTCTTCAATCAAGTTCGACGTCAAATTGGAATGAATGTTGTTGAAATATATAGAATTTAATGAATTAGTTTGAATGTAATCCGAATCTTCAATGTTAGTTTCGTTAATCACTTCGCATTTTTTATGATCATCATTTGCAGGTTTTCTTGATTCAATATCTGTAGTGTTATAAACATCATATATATCAGTTTTGTTGTATTCAATATAGTCGTCTAAATCTATATTGTTTATTCTCTCTGGATCTTTTGTTTTTTCTACGGCAGATAGTCCAATTTCGATGAGAATTAGCAATATGAAATACTTAACGGCAGCCATTTTGAGACTTTTCAATTCATCTTTTGTACATCATTGGTTTACTGTAAAGAAGAAAAATAATTTTATTAAATCATACTGGAGATACGTTCATCATCAACCCATTTAATGTCCCACTGCTGGGCACAAGTCACCTCTCAGGGTGAGAGGGATCAGGTTAAAGAGCACCAAGCTTGGCTACTGCGGGTTAGCAGCCTTCACACGCCATCGAGAAAATCTCTCAGGCATGCAGGTTTCCTTACGATGTTTTCCTTCACCGTTTAAGCGCGTGGTAATTACGCTAATACGCACATGACTTCGGCCTTGGATTCGAAGTCGAGACCTTTGACATGTTGGTCCTATGGCCATATCACATAGCTATCACTGCATTCATCTCTCATCAATCAATCAAATGTTTTTATTTCAAATAAGCTTTTAAAAGCGTTTATGAAACGTTATTGACTCTATTTGCACGGTTCCAAAAAATAGATCTAATGGAGAAGAATCTAACAAGAAACATCATGGACACTCTTTTAAAATAAAAGATGTTACATTATTCACTGGTACCTACACACGGCTACATATCAAGCTATACAAATCCAGTTTACACTGACCTCCCATTGTATACGTTCTCTGAACTATTAAAGGACAGCTTATACTGGTTTTTATAGCTTGATGTGTAGCCGTGCGTACACAATAGCGATAACTGTGATAATTCCGCGTATCTGATAAATTTAGCCAACTTTAAATATAGCAGGAGATATAACAATTTTTTTTTTTTTTAAAGCTTACTAGCAATGTGGGTCACACATTACTAATATTCTTGTTAACCCCTCGTGCTAAGCTAAATGCTTGTGTTACGAGTGGGTTCACGTCAGTAGTGCAATGGGTGGGGTTCGAACCGGCAACAATGTGATCGCAAGTCCGACGCCCTAGCCATGAGGCTACCGACGCTTTTTAAAATGTAAATAATATTATATAAACTTACCTAACCTTTCCCTGTAAACCTACACGTTTTACTAATTCGTACGGTAGATTCGCGAATTTATTTCTATCTTCGCCAATTTATCATTTATCCTATTCAATTAACAAACGTAGTAACCTAATCAATGTTTCCTGAACTCAACCAATATTCAAATTAAAGCATGAATTGAATTATTAATTCCAAGACCCTTCGAAACATTCTCAGAATTACAATTACCTACGCTGGGATTCCACTAGTTAACAGACTATTTGTTTGAACTGGATCTTGGAACTAATACTCAGTGGTATTTGTTTTCACAGCATTTCATTTAAAAGAGTGTTAGCAAGAGCCACCTCAAGTGTTCAATTACTCGTGCGGTTAAATAACTTTGCACTCAGTTATATAAACGCAAGAGCGCATCAGACCTTAACGCTGCTAAGAATGACTTGATCGTGCTCTAAATTCCAATAGGAAGTATCTTACCATCTTGACTGCAATATCCAAAGGCTTAGACAGGTTTCGCGGGTATGTTTAGGTCCCATATAATATGGGGCCTATATATATATTACATACTATCCTATATACTACTATGCCTTTTTTACCCGAAGGTTTAGGCAGAGAGATTAGGGAAATGGGGGCGACCTTATTGCCATTCACCCGGGACATATCCAAACGTTGAGCTGCTACTGAGAGTTTCATAGAAAAATCCACTCTGCTTTGTTCGACCTGGGAATCAAACCCAAAACCGTTAGCGTAGCGCTTAGCACCAATAGATAAAATAGGCTTATGTACACCTCTACCTAACCCTTCAAGGAATCCATGCGCGATATGTGATATATAAAACACAACAGCTAAAATCATTAGAACGTTTCATTTATGGTTGAAAACACATTCTGGAAGAACGCTTTTCTTAATTAATATAATTTAAATGTAATTTATTCCTCAACCTAATTCTGTCTCGTGATGTTTTTGGAATAATAAATTATGAAAAAGAAGAGCTGGTTCTTTTATAAATTATCATTTCAACAAATTTTAATTAATCATGTTTATTACTAACCTTTAGAGAATACTAATATATTTGTTCCTAACTGATGCCTACACACTTGAAATTTGTCCTTATTAAAATCATAAATGCTAAAGTGACTCTGTCTATTTGTTAACTTTTCACGCCTCAATCACTAAACTGATTTCTAAAAAAATTGGCAATGAAAAAAAGATTGCATCCTAATGAGTGATGACATTTGTTTTTGAAAATTCCTGCTGTTATGAATAAGAATGTATTTATTTGCTTAAAACATGGTATACCACACCATAAAACATGGTATACCATGTTTAAAGGGTGTTATAATACAATTTATGGTCTTATACGTTTTGCTTAAATTAAAAGCATGCTAAATAATTTGGAATTAAGATAATTTACAATCAAAAAGTCTTTAATCTATATATATATAAAAATCAATGCCACTTTTCGTTGTAATTGTATAAAACTCAAGAACGGGCTCACCTATCCAAACCAAATGTTTAGGCTTTGTTCGGACTATTTAGTAGATGGTTTATGTGAAGTTTGCACAAAATCGGTCGAGCGGTTCTTCATATTGATGGAGGTATATCCAGAAAAGTCAAGAAACCACGCGGGCGAAGCCGAGGGCGGAAAGCTAGTACTATAGAAATTATTTTCATTAAGCCATTCGTACGATTTCATTTTACATATAAAGTGTACAAGTGTTACATATAAAGTGTAGACATCCACTAAGATTGTGAGAAAATCCTTTAGATTGTACAACATTTCTAAGCATGGTACCAACAGATAGTGGTATTTAAATCCCCATAAAGCCTAGTGTTCACCTATTAGATATACCTAACGATCGTCGTCTTAGTGTGCGAAGCTGTTACCCCAAAGGAGTATGAACAGGCCGACTATAACAACAAGTAAAGATAATCCATGATGGGTTTCCATAAGCCACTGGCACATATTAGATACAAATACATATAAACACAACAATCTCTGCTCGTAATCAAACGTTAATGTTGTGTACTACAAACATATTGTCACGCCTTTCTCCCATGGGGTAAGTAGACTATAGATTTCCACTTGCTACGATTCTGGTACACCACTTTTCTAATACATCTACGTTAATTAACCTCATGCATGATCGACGGTTAAGGGTGCAATATGTAACGTCTTTTCATCAACATCATCATCATCAATTAGAATGAGAGGGTTGGCAGACTTCACACGCCGTCTTGAATCTCTCAGGTCTCAAGTTTTCTCACAATGTTTTCCTTCACCGTTTAAGGGCGTGAACGTATTATTATAAATGACTTTGAAAAGTCAGAGGTGCGTACCTTGGATTTGAACTTAAGACGTTTGATTAGAAGTCCAATGGTCATATCACTAGGCTATCACTGCGCTCTCATTCATATTATGTAAATAAAGGAATTTGACTTTGTATCATTAGTTCTTTCAAATCCCATTTAGTAGGGAAGCGTTAAAGATGAGTTTTTCTAATTGAACCCCTGAAAGGGATGAAATGGAAGCTCAGAAGTCGGACCAAGAAGCTATTAATCATATAATAACAATAAATATGCTACGTCATCCGTGTTATATAGGATAGGTACTTATTGGTTTAAGGTCAAGGTCGTTAATTATGGGGGACCGGCATTTGGCTTAATATTAATAACGCTAATCATACCATCACGCCTGTACTCCCCAAAGGGTTAGGCAGAGTTGTACTTAATATGAATTTTGCCTGGTAATGACCAGGGAACAAAATCACTTAGGCAGTCCAATAGTCATATCACTAGGCTATCGCTGCACTTATTTTTAACATAACATAACATAACATACCATCGCGCCTGTATTCCCAGAAGGGTTAGGCAGAGGTGTACTAAAGTACACCCACATTTCGCCGGTATGTTTAGGTCCCATGTAATAGGGGGCGAGCCTATTGCCACTAACCGGGCACAAATCCAGACTCCGAGCTGCTACTAGGGATTTCATAGAAAAACCTAATAACACTTTGCTCGACCTGGGTTCGAACCCAGGACCTCTAGCGTAGCAGTCGCGCTTAGGATCACTAGACTAATGAGGCACTTATTTTTGTGCAATAAAAAAAATATAAATACTAAACAAATACATCTACAGATTTTTTTGTAGTATAAAACGTAGAGCTGCTACTCAGAGTTCCATAAATAATACCAAAAATCATCATCTGGAGAGGTCGCCCTAGAAGGACATACACTGATCTTATCGGCGGGGTCCTCCAAAAAAGTCAGGTGCGCAGTACTCGCAACAGGCGCGTGAGTATGAAAAGATGTATGAATGTGGAAGAAGCGAAAGAGGTATGCAAGAGTCTTAGCATGTGGCGATCTATTGTTTCCGCCTACCCCTGTGGGAACAAGGCATGTTTATGTGTATGTATGTATATCTCTACTCGTAAATGGAATACAGGACCTCTTGTGAAGGTCATCCACACACACTTATTGACACAAGGATTGAGAGATATGGCAGACAAAATACATACTATCACGCCTGTATTCCCCGAAGGGATAGGCAGTTATGTACTAATGTATACCCACACTTCGCCGTTATGAGTTGTTGTTTGCCCACATTATATGACATAGGATGTCATATAAAGTGGGCGAGCCTATTACCATTATCCGGGCACAAAACCAGACTCCGGCTGTTACTGAGAATTTTATAGAGAAACACTTTGCACGACCTGAGAATCGAAACCAAAACCTCTAGCGTATCAATCCCGCTTGGGACCATTAGACTAATGAGGCAGTCTGGCAGACAAAATTCTGTGAAAAATCATCAATTTCTAATCATCTTAACACAGTTTTAAAACATTCAATAAAATAGCATGCCAAAGAACGATAAACATTGACTTTAAGTGTCTTTAATAGATCTATTCACAGAATTAAATATAATTTATAACAGACTCGAGGCCTACTGCCGGCCGACTGCCTCGTTAGTCTAGTGGTCCCAATCGCGACTGCTACGCTAGAGGTCCTGGGTTCGATCCCTAGGTCGAGGAAAGTGTTATTTGGGTTTTTTCTATGAAATTCTCAATAGCAGCTCGGAGTCTGGATTTGTGCCCGGTGAATGGCAATAGGCTCGCCCCCTATTACATGGGACCTAAACATACCGGCGAACTGTGGGTGTACATTAAGTACACCTCTGCCTAACCCTTCGGGGAATACAGGCGTGATGGTATGTTATGTTATGTTTATGTCGAGGCCTAGTTAAATGGCTTTTTGGAAAGGCCTTCCTTTGAACGGGGTGTCTTCATACCTTATTACACAATCATAACCGCCATTTCAGGAAAGGGAATTTTCTTTCATAACAATTCCGAGAACCGAACGTATTTCTATTCGATTGTATTATTATTTTTCGCGTCTCGACTCCAAATATAGCTCTTTAAGAGGTGAGTTTTATTCCGTTTGTAAAGCCTTGTTTTATCTATGTAGGTATCTTGAGAAATACGAGTGTTTTGAGTATAAAAGCATTTTGTAATACCTACTTGTAGGAGGTGAAATCGGATCGCAATAGACGAAAAAATCGTGTTACATAATAATATGTTATGTTATGCTCTTTAGTATAGTGGTGAGTCTTTACAGTACGCTGCGACTCCTACGCTAAAGGTCCTAGGTTTGAGTCCCAGGTCGAGCAAAGTGTTATTGGGTTTTCCTATGAAATTCTCAGCAACAGCAGCTAGGAATTTGGATTTGTGTCCGAATAATGGCATTACGCTCGCCCCTATCACATGGGACCTAAACATACCGGTGAAGTGTGGGTTAACACCTCTGAATGCCCTGCGGGGAATACAAGCGCGATAGTATGGTGCGAATGGAAAAAATCGAATAGTTAAGAAAGCTAAGACGAAGGGGATTACAGAGGTCTGATACAATGATCTTCCGAAAGACCGAAACAAAACTCTTAAATAACAAGTTACTTTAGCTAAAATTTGAGTTAGCCACATGATTGGCGTATTTAATTTCACGCACTAACGAAGAGCAAAATGTAATTTAGTGACGTGATAAAGTGTTATAATTTTTAAAGCACCTCTTTTGTTTCAGGGGGGTGTCAATATCGAGCTATCCACGTAAGTGGCACGTGTCATAAAGTACACGTGGTGACATGGCTATACTTCAAGCTATACACAGCCAGTATAGGCTAGAATAGACTAGACTAGAATAAATTTATCAGCATAGATCCCTGTGGCCAGCACATCAAGTTACCACAAAATGTCAAATTTTGTCAGTCGATTTTGAACTTAATCATCAACATTTTAAGGTTTAAAATAATTTGGAGAAATTTGACAGTTTTGTATAACCTGATGTCGCCAGCACATCAGGTTACCTATACAAACCTGTACATAAAATATGTTACAATAAAAATATATTGAAATCCTTGCACAATCTACCTGATTAGGAAGGCAAACATTAAATCTTGCGGCTATTTTGACCCATTCCCGAATTATTGTAAATCACTACATAGTATAAAACAAAGTCATACGCCGCGTCTATCTGTCTGTCTGTTCGCGATAAACTTAAAAACTACTGCGTCGATTTTCATGCTGTTTACATCAATGGATAGCGTAGTTCTCGAGGAAGGTTTATATGTTTAAGACATACCGAGAAACCACGCGGGCAAAGCCGTTTGCGGAAAGCTAGTTTTGTTTATAAAATGCAGCTTAATTGGAATAAAGGTTAATGTAAATTTATAGGATAGCCTCGCATTTAAAAGCCTTTCAGTACAATCAGAGGTCAGATTATACTGGAGCCGTGTAGCCGTACGAGTAACTCTTGTGAGTAATCGCTGTCGACTTAGTGATTCGAGTAGTTTTTCTCATAATTCGAATTGATTCAATCAGCCGAACGAAGCTACATATCGTTTATGTCGTTGTGTAGCGAGATGACATGAGAATATAAATAATAAATGTTGATTCGAATCACGATTCGAATCAACATTTATTTCGAGTCGAGTAATTCGAATAAAACAGCCGAGTCGACCCCTCGCAAAAATGTTGCATTGTGTCTGTAATATCGACTTTGAAGGGTTAAGCAACAATACTATCAAAGTTAATAGTCCATTAAAGTCTTGGGACCTAATAAATTAAATTTTTTATCGTTATCAGATAGCTCATAATTGGAATTTAATGTCTAAATGATAAATGGTATTTATTTCTGTAAATAGGTCGTTAAAATACACTTTTACAAGACAATGTTTTACATTTTATTTAAGCTTAATGGCGCCGGATTCTCTTACCTGACCTCTGAGAAGAAAAGCCGAAACAAACTCCGAGAATCACGGTCTCTTTTAAAGTCCAAGTAACAGAAATATCTATATGCAAGTTTTACAATGTAGGGCAAAATCTGACCAGGCGTTTTGAAGAAAGAGTCATAGTACCTACATTTATTTTTTTAAGAAAAAAAGGTTAGGTACTAGCCATGTGGGTCGCACATTACTAGTATTCTTGTTTACCCCTCGTACGAAGCTAAATGCTTGTATTACAAGTGGGTTCACGTCACGAACCCACTCGTAATACAAGCATTTAGCTGGCATTTAGGGTTTCGAACCGACAACCACATGATCGAAAGTCCGTCGCCCTAGCCATTAGGCTGCCGCCGCTTCATAAGCCTTGAGTTGACCTCTAATCCTCGTGTAGCTCAAACATTTTTAGGGAGCTCAACGATCCGTCGCATGACGATACCAGATCAGCAAGACATTTGCGTAGGTCACATGAAATACTCAAAACTATCAGAAAACTTGTATTATAAATCTTATAAGAATTAAAACTAACCTACATAGTACTCACATTAACATTTTTATCTTTTTTATTCTATTACATTAAATATACACCTTTGTAATTAAAACAAAAACATATCCATTTATCTAAAAAGGAAATCTGTTTTTTTTTAATAAAAACTACACACAATATTGACTGCGTAGCGGTTAAAGTGGTAACCTCACTACCGTTTGATCCCCGTCTCCTGGGTTCGATTCCACCTGGAGGCAAATATTTGTACGTCCCAGAGATATTTGTTTCGAGCCTAGGCTTACTTTGTGTCTTTTTTAATTAGAAATTTTAGGATATAAAACTAGCTATCTGGACTTTAAAAGAGACCATGATTCGCCGAGTTTGTTTCAATCTTTCTTCTTCGATATTGTCAGTTAGGAAATGCAGAAACTACCAAGCAACCACTAAAAAAAAAACTTGACAAATATCAACTACTAGCTTTTGCCCGCGACTTCGTCCGCATGGAATAGATTTTTCCCAATCCTGTGGGAATTTCCCAAAATATCGTTATAAATTAAAGCCTATATGTTATTCTGATGTATAAAAAATAATACTGTAAAGTTTCATCAAAATCCGTTCGGTAGTTTTTGCGTGAAAGAGTAACAAACATCCATCCATCCATCCATCCATCCATCCATCCTCACAAACTTTCACATTTATAATATTAGTAGGAGTAGGATTAGTAGGATAGGATGTGAGTACCTATTACACATCGTTTAGGACAATTTGGATGGCCTGGTAGAGATATAAGAGCCTTGAGATGACTGATCCCATATTTTCATATTATAGGGAGCTCCGCGACCCGAACCCAACGCCGACCATTACACAGTGTTTTGCCTAAATCCCTCTCATCATATATTCAAGGTCAGTCATTTATATGTAAAGCCGTCTTGTGCAGTAAACATTTACATTAACAATGTTTATCCGCAAGTCAATTTTCCACGACTTATCTGTTTTAGGTTGACATTGCGTTCTCATTTGCTGAGAACCTTCTTGTAATTTTTGTCCCGACTTCAGGCTAATTATGACATGAACCTCCAATGTCCTCACATCCTGTTATCGCCATAATGTACCAGCAAATTATGTGAAAACAATATATTTTAGATTAAAGAGTGTCCATGGAGTTTCTTGCCGGATTCTTCTCCATAGGATCAACTTTTTGGAACCGTGCAACTAGAGTCAATAACGTTTCATAAACGCTTGTAAAAGCTTATTTGAAATAAAAACATTTGATTTGATTTGATTGATTGGACAATATCTCGAAGACTCCGTCTTGTTTTCAATGCTCAACTACGTTAGTCCGTGGACCGTTGCGTTGGTCCTTTTTTTTATTCGTGTGAAAATCCTCATGGATGTCCTCCGCCTCTTGAAAGGAAAGGCGGAGGGTTTTGCCGGACTCCTACTAAAACCACATGGTCATCCATAGCTCACTGCGGAGAGGCGCCCCGAGATCTCTTATGAACTCGCCGGGATGGCTCCCTCCTACCAGCGTTGGTCCTAGTTCAAATCCACTCTGGATTTGGCTAAGGACTTGCGATCACGTGGTTGCCAGTTCGAAACCCACCCATTGCACTACCGACGTGAACCCACTCGTAACGCAAGCATTTAGCTTAGCACTAGGAGTTAACAAGAACTAGTAATGTGCGACCGACATTACTGGTACGTTTTAAAAAAAAATGCAACTAAAATAGTATGATAGAGATAGTATAATAAATTTTCCTAGATATTGCAATTTCAGTGGTAACCTTCTCTTGAGCATTCTCGTCAATATTTATTCAATTTATTTCTGTTAGGATACAATTTATATACCAGTTTGTTTAGATTGGTCACCCGGGTGTATAGGGGCCTTCAAACCTACTCCCCCAAAAATTCCCCCCAACCACTAATACAACCATTAAATCTGCTACTTATGATATTTTTCCATACTGAACTCATCATTCTAGAACAGGAAAACGGGTTCCGAAAATATATCAACTTCATCACCGAGTTCGTTTGACAGGTTGCACATACGTGAAATTGCGGAGTTAAGTAGTTGTTACATACAGCAGAGGGGTCAAGCCCTATATCAGGATTCTGATAACTTAATTGAGATAAGACATACACCCCAGTTTTTACGTTGGAGCATGTGTTTTTTTCAGTTAAAACAAAATTTGAAAGCTGTTGTCGTTTTTTCGCCTAACAAATCGACAGACGAGGCAGGAAACCCCACTTTTTTGGGTTTAGGGACATTTAATATACTCACACCCATTTGTTTTTTCTTTAATATCTTTAATGTATAGACACAGGTTCTTAACGATTTTATAATAGTGTAGATACTCTTAGATCATTCTTTGAGATAAGATATAGGTTTCTATCTCAAAAATTGTCCTGTATTCAGCACTATAATTAAGCTAAACTTGGCATCCAGCCAACTTGGTATCAATTGATATTACCTAAGTAAGGGTCACCAACAGCATTAGTCAATACAGCATAATGCGATCAGCTTTCTGCTTGACAAAAGAGGGGTGATTATGAAAATGGTGATACATTAACGTTTCAAAGATAGCGACTACCACAACCAATACCACGAGCGATTACCTGCGGTTTTACCCTCATCCCAAAAAACTTTTTGAGACAAAACGTAGCCTTCTCCAGTTCCTGCTTCTATACCAAAATTTAACAGGATTGGTGACCATGTGCGGGGCACATAGCTTTTTTTATCACAGATAGGCCAGCTCATAGTGTGGAAACTACACACTGGTAAACCCAGTGTGGGACGATCTCCAACGAGATGGACAGAAGACCTGGTAAAGATTTGTGAGAGTAGTTGGATGTGGGTGAACCAAAGGCAGGGTCAGATCATTTTTGGCTAATATGATTATGATGATAATAGCAACGGTTTGGACATGAAAAGGTTACTAGCAGACAGAGATACTGCTTCCGATATGATTCTGCATTCATAGTATCAGTACAAATAGACTTGCTAAAGTTGTTGTATTTTCAGCGATGAAAAAGTATTTGACTTCGGGCAGATTTGAACCAGTATAAACGCATCAAGCGCCATATTGTAGACACAATGCAAAATCTATTGTTTCTATCCTCACGCCCTTCATGAGACCACTACCTACATGCATCAGTGAATGAAAAGTGTACAACAGTCCTTTATCTAATAACCCTTCGACCGTGATGGTCTGCAACCGTGATTTAGTGGACGCAAGTCTGATGATGCAAGGTCATGGGTGCAATTCCAAATGACCACGATTCTATTGAGGTTTCTAACAACAAACTGAATGAATCATCGTCCCTTTTAAAGTCCAGACAACAGTTATATTATTAGATATTATTATGCGAGTTTAACAATGTAGAGCAAAACCTGAACAGGCCTTTTGAAGAAAGAGCCATAGCAGCTTTGAGTTGACCTGTCCTAACTGACGGCACGCATGGGACCTAAACATACTGGGGACTCGCGGCTGTACAGCAGTACGTCTCTGCCATTACCTTCGGGAATACAGGCTTGATTAATAAATGGCATTTTTAATAAAATTTTATAAAATACTTATTTTAGGACTAAACTCAGTAAAAAAGTAAAAATCTAAAATGTTTAGATAAGTATTTTGGAGTCGCTACATTATTCGCACAAATACTTTCACATTTTTTGTATGCTGTCAAAGTCTTACTCTAACTAAATAAACTCAAAAGGATCCAAAGAGGCCTACAAATACAATTCCCGAGGCAAACTGAAGTCGTTTTCAGAAAAATACCTTTTACTCAAGCTGAATTTATAATGGATACGTTTAAGAATAATATTTAAGTATTTATTATTTTAAGCCTTCAGAAATTACCACTTGACTCTTCAACTTTTCTATGAACTGCGATAAAATTAAATTAATAAAATAATTTGAAATGTTCACAAAGATATGAATTTTCCAGTAAAAGAAAAAAACGATGTCAGGCAGGGTTTTAACCTGCGTTCCTCTTTTTAAGTACACCACACCCGTTAACAACTAAGTTACCGAGACCACTGCCTGTGATGTCAAATTTCTGTTCCACATTTTACGTCTTCAGGCGACGTCAGAAGGACGCCAGAGGGACGCAGGTTCAAACCCTGCCTGAGATCGATTTTTTTTTCACAAGAATTATCTTTCATTAGAAAATTCATATCTTTGTGAACGTTTCGTATTATTTAATGCTAAAACATAATAAAAAATAGGCAGACCTTTATGTATGTACATTGTACAAGTAGGTATATAACACCTATGTGGATGTATACATACTTTATCTCATCATCTACCCATTACATTGTCCCACTGCTGGGCATGGCTCTCCTCTCAGTACGAGAGGGATTAGGCTATAGTCTGCCACGCTAGCCTAAATTGTTAATACGCACATAACTTTGAACTCAAGACCTTTGACTTGGCTGTCCAATGGTCATATCACTAGGCTATCATTGCACTTTACTAGGTACTATACTTTCTCTAATAAAGATATATTACAAAAGTTAAGTCATTTAAATTCTGTCTTGTTCTGTTACAGTAATTCGAGCTCTGGACGGAATCTTTTAATTAAAGCCTATAGTAAAAGGCAAACAAACCTTCTCCTAGCGCTGACTAGCAACAATACAACCTGCAGATGTAGCGAAAAGGCAAATGAAACGCCACTTCACCTTCTGGGGAATGTGGACCGCTGATACAACAATCACAATGCTCATCTGGGGGAACATACCTTAACCTAAAAAAATCCTAGTGTCTAGAAGCCGTAGGGTTGAATCAACAAGTGGCGATAACAATAGACCGACTGCGATGATACTGTTACGAGCTGGGGTTCGGGATAAATTAATCAACACCAATTTACCAATAAACAAATAAACACTTTAATTAAGTACACTAAAACACAACAGAATTCACCGCAACGTCACTATAGTTGTACACTACACTCAACAATATCGCACAATTAATCACTTGTTAACTCACTTCGATCTTCACTTGTTCGCTTCCAACACAAGACTACTCTGCCTAGCCCTCACGACCGGTATTTATACGCGCAATGAAGATTCCAGAGTCGAATGGTCGCGATTAGTCGATAAAAATCGTGTAGGTACCTAACCGCCTATTGTTTCCGGGCGTTGACCCGTGACCTTGGCCTTGAACTGTTATAATTTGCGAGGGGCACAGTCGGGTACATTCTTTTGTGTTTCGACGTGCTTCTATGACGGATCTAGAACCTTCGCGGCCTATCCACGTTTTTCTATTAGTTACTCGGCGTAACAATACTATAGCCACAAACCAACAATATAAAAAAGGTTTTTAAGTTTCTTAGGTATCTAGAATTGCCAACCAACTGTCATGTGCAATTAATGGTCTCCAAGTGACAGGGTCGACCCAGTGTGGAGGCACTAGTAAAAAATTTCCTTGTCGCCACTAGGTTAAATGTATTAGATAAGTATTAAAGTAAGTATTAGGATAAGGAAATTTAAAATGTACGGTGTTAAATGATTATTATTATTATTAATTAAGAATGGTTTTAATTTCCTAATTGATTACCAATTTATTTAGGGTCGACGCAACATAGCCTTTTGTCCATTCGTCCCCGTCAGCCGTAACCGAACCTACCTAACATTCACTCTTTTCATGAATATTCTCACACAAACCACAGTCTATCTTTGTTTGGATTTCCTCTACGCAACCATCAATCTAGCTGTATAATTCTTGCATTACTAGAACAAAATTGTTACAAGATGTGATTAAAAAAATATATATTTAAAGGAGTGTCTATGGAGTTTCTTACTTCTTTCTTTTCCATAAGACACACTATTTGGAACCGTGCAACTAGTTATGGACAATTCCAAAGGACCTGTACCTAATAATGATCTAATTGAAATAAAATATTTGATTCGATTTGAACCCATGTTCGATTTTAAAACGTATTGCCGTTTTAAAATTGTCGTTAGTTATGTAAATTACGTATACCTACATACGCGAACCGGGAAATTGCTGTGTAATTTTGAATGGGTTCTGACAACCAGTCTACTCTGAGAATATAGTTTTTATCCTGTGTGGTGGGAAGATAGTCAGACTTTTGTACACCAGAACCTGAATGTGTTATTAATATCTCTATATTATCTCATTAATGTTAGTAATATGTAATAAAAAACGTAGTGAGAACTGAAAGAAAATAATATCAATATAACGTGATAAAATTCGAAAACGGTGGTTTTATTTCAAAGCTGTGAGAACTTTATGGATCAAATATTTCAGGAATGAATATTTTTAATTTAAACGCAAAGGACAATTCAGAAAATGAAAATATACCTACAACGTGAAAAAAGTAAAATTGACAGTCTCCTCACCAAGAGAAATTTCTTACTGTTTCATACTGTTATACTTACATAAATAATTATTCAATCGATTTATACATCACAGTTTAGATTAGGAGATCTAAACTGTGATGTATAAATCGATTGCCTGACAGTGGGGCAATATTGGATAAAATACAATCGTAAATAAATATATTAAAAGTTTGAGACCGATTTGTTCCACGACTCACATATCTACAATATTTTCTGACAATTTCTTGAAGTCTTTAAATGTTTAGTCAACATTTACCTATTTAGATTCAAATGAATCACCAAAAACGCCACAAATATTCATCATATCAGCCTATTGCCGTCCACTGCTGAACATAGGCCTCCCCCAAAGAGCGTCAACCATCCCGGGTGCCCACAAACATCACAAACAATCGCAATACTTACAAAAAAGTTCAAAATGTTAATAAAAGTTCGGTTCCAAAAATCCAATTTAGTCCACAATCCACTTCAAAAACTCACCATAAAACTACCATAAAACAAATATAAAAACACAGTTTATTGACCAAGTTTATTCACGAGTTTCGTGTTGTTTAAGTTCCTTGATAAACTCGGGTGAACTCGGTCTGTTCGCGACGAGCGGCGGTAACCGACTGAAATCTGAAGTCGGTATCGGAAAATTGCCCCGAGAAAATTGTTGCGTCCCACTGACTAGGTAAGTGCGTAGTTGATGTATGTAAATGCTTTGGGAAAACGGAGAGATGAATACGTGAATCAACATACTATCACGCCTGTTTTCCCCGAAGGGGGTAGAAGTGAGTTAGTTAAGAAACAAAATAGCCTATGCGATATTTAGTATTGTTTTGGAAATAAACATTTATTATGCACTCACCACAGTTTACTTGTATCTCAATATTTCTTAAAAAGCTTTCGGCAGTTTCCTACTTTTTTTAATTCGTTTAAAAAGCGAGCACAGTGTACATAACGTACCATCGCGCCTCTTCCCCGAGGGGTTTGGCAGAGGTGTACTAATGTATGTAGATACTTACACTCCAATTCGCCGGTATGTTTAGGTAGGTATCGTGTAATATGGGGCGAGCCTATTGTCATTAACCGGATACAAATCCAAACTCCGAGCGGATACTGAGAACATCATAGAAAAACCAGATAACACAGCTCGAGTTCGGAATCAAACACAGAACCCTTAACGTAGTAGTCGCATTTACGATTCCAGGACTAATAAAGCTATTCTGTAGTATTGTTTCACTTACAAGAAGAAGCCTCGATTTAAATCCAGAGGCGCCATACACGGCGCTCTGAGAGGTGACCTATTTTGCTATATACATTATAATCAATATGTATTTTTATCATGAATTCAAATAACACCATCAATCTTAATAATGGCGTGTTACTTTCGCCTTAATAGCTGATATAGGTTCAAGTTCAAGTTCAAGTTCAAATGTTTTTATTTCAAATAAGCCTTTACAAGCATTTATGAAACGTTATGACTCTAATTGCACGGTTCCAAAAGTTGATCCTATGGAGAAGAATCCGGCAAGAAACTCCATGGACACTCTTTTAAAATAAGAGGTATAACATTTTTAACTGGTACATTATGGCAATATGAGGATGTGAGAACATTGAAGGTTAATGTCTGAATTAGCTTTAAGTCAATATTAAAATCAAAAGGTTCCCAGCAACTGAGAACTTAATTTCATCCTAAAAATAAGAAGTTATGTGGAAGAATCCACATCATCAAACAAATAAACTATAAATTGTATCTAATCAGACATGAACGGCTAGAATGCACTCACATTTACAGTCCATTTTTATAAGTTGTGGTAAACAATACTAACCATATGAAGACATCCCGAGATATGAATAATGAATATATTCTGGTAAAACATGCCATTGAAGTATATTAATTTGAACCAGTATGTTAATGAAGACGAAAAATAAAAATAAATTGTGAGTATAATAGCCTCAATCAATCAGTAAATCAATAAATGTAACCTCAGGTTGCCAGGGAGGCCACAGGTGCGTCCGTATTTTGACACCACACGTTACTATCGTCAACGTAGTCCTAGGAATAGGAATAAAATAAACATCTTCATCATGTGTCATTTATGATAAATGATATTTATTTCTGCACATAGATCTGTTAAAGACACTTTTACAATTGTTTTCCATTTTTATTAACTAGATGATTTCATTTCCTGTCCGATGACCTCAGAGACGAAGTGCCTAAACAAACTCATAGAATTGAGGCTGTTTTTTAAGTCCAGTCGAAGAGCCGAGCTTAAAGTTGTCCCTATCCTAACTGACGGCCGGCATACATCTATCATTGTGTAGCTCAACCATTATTTAGGGAGCTCAACGACCCGACGCACGAAAACATCAGATCAGGATGACATTTTCTCTACTATTTGATATTAACCGGGATAGATACGAAACTAGGTCGCAAGTTAGTCTAACATAAACATAACATATCATCATGCATTTAGGACAAGAAGAGTCAGGCAGATAATATGTATTGCACTGATGTATTTAAAGGCCATAGGAAGGCTATTGCCAATAACCGGCACAGATTGTTCGGCACAGAGAGGCATACAGGATTGTTTAGTAACTTTTTTTTGAAATTTCAAAAGTACCTATTTTAATGATCTAATTTAAATTAAACATTTTAACTTGGCTTGGAAAGTTGGAAAATTCGTAAAAACTGAAAGTCATTTTTTGAACAGAACACCACCTGTCGGATTAGTTAGTAAAATATGAATGCAGTATATCACTACACATTATCATCATTATCATCAACCCATTACATTGTCCCACTGCTGAGCACGGGTCTTCTCTCAGAACGAGAGGGATTAGGCTATAGTTCACCACGCTAGCCTACTGCGGGTTGGCAGACTTCATATCATTCACACTCATACTCATCAAGAAAATTTCTCATGCATTCAGGTTTCCTAACGATGTTTTCCTTCACCGTTAAATAATTAATTAGGTATAACCACTACACGTTCTAAATTAAAACAAAATATTAATATTACGGATGACTTTGAATCTCTTGAAACGGCAGCTTATCTACTAAATATATCCATAATATATCTATCTATCTATGGCACGCGTAAATTTTTTCAGCTATTTTTAGCAGGTTGCACTTGCCGTGTGACATTCTGCCTGCTGGGCTCACGCAAAGTGGGTTCAGTGAAAATGCGAAGTGAAATTAACTCTATCAAAGCCTTTGTGATGTTGAATTGCCGTTTTAATGGCACAGTTCTATTGCAACTAAGTGACTTTTAACATACATAACATTGTTATGTTACCATCACACCTGTATTCCCCGAAGTGTAAGACAGAGGTGTTCTTAATGTACATAGCGACCGTACATTAATTGCACATCAAGTTACCACGAAATGTCAAATTTTACATAACATACCATCACACCTGTATACTCCGAAGTGTTAGGCAGAAGTGTACTGATGTACACCCACATTTCGCCGATATGTTTAGGTCCCATATGGCGGAGAGCCTACTACCATTCACCGGGCACAAATCCAGACTCCGACCTGTTGCTACATAAAATTTCATAGAAAAACCCAAAACTCACTTTGCTCGATCTGGGAATCGAACTCAGAACCTCTAGCGTAGCAGTCACGCTCGAGACGACTAGACTATTGATGCAGTTCCAGTGCCGTTACGCGAATTACTATTTTTTTTAAAGTGAACCACTGCCGCCTGTCATATTTGCCTCCGAGATAAAGAGTGTTATATAAACAAATGATTCAATGAATAAATGGGTTAACCGAGCAAACCTTTCATTTATAAGCTTGGCAAAATTTAGGCTGCTGCTTCACAGACGCGGTCCAAAGTTAATAATGATAATGAGGTAGGTATAAGGTACTTTGGTGTCCGTCTTGTATATACGTGCTTAGTAATAAACGGTTCTCACATCTATATAGACGTGTTTTAATTACCCTCCTTCATAACATAAATACATATAACATTACAATAACTAATAATTGTACATTGAAAATGAGTTTTTTTAGTGACTTCAAAAAGAAGGAGGTTTTGCAGTTTGTCGCAATATTTTATGTATGTTCTCAAAACACAACCAAAGCTTTGCTAACCGTTAGAATAAAGGGAGGGAAAGAGGAAATGTACCTCTACCACCCTTTTATAATTCTTATATTGCTTACTTAAAGTTAGTTGTTCCAAGTTTAAAGGTTTTTTTTTTCGAAATATAAAAAACACGGTTATGAAAAAAAAACAACAGTAACAACAAATTTTATTTACAGTTTCAACGATTTAGCGCCATCGCTGGGCTGACTAAGGAAAAATGTGGGCGTGCCTTTGTACTCGAACAATATCCGCTTCTTCAAGGTTTCTACTTCGCTTTTCTTTACCTGAAACAGAAGGATCCATAATTACATTCATCTTTGATACAAGCACACCTAACGGTAGTTTTATATAGTAGGGACTATTTACAGCGTTCGACATGATCTGTGGGTTGATAATGATTGTGTAATAATATTATATATATCTCGTCTGCCTCATTAGCCTAGTCGTCCAAAGCGCGACTGCTACGATAGGGGTCCTGGGTTCGATTACCAGGTCAAGCAATGTTATTGAGTATTTCTATGTAATTCTCTGTAGCAGCTCGGAGTCTGGATTTGTGCCCGATTAATGGGGATAGGTTCGCCCTCTATTACATGGGACCTAAACATACCAGCGAAGTGTGGGTGGATATTAGTACACCTCTGCCTAACCCTTCGGAGAATACAGGCGTGATGGTATGATTATGTTATGTTATGCAATGTATTACGTCTCAGATGTTGTTCACTGTCTGTTTACTTAACTCTTTTGTCGACTGTACATATGCGTCACTCGTGGAGGCTACAACACACCTCAACTAATTAAAAACATAGCCTACATAGCCTCGTGCCTACTATGTTGAAATTGCCTTTTGGTCTGACTAACTCCGGCTTAATTTCAGTTCAGTGAATTTCACTTCCAGTTCATTTCAAAATTCATTTATATCCAAATAGAGAACTCAATATATTTTTTTGACGGATAACTCGGCAAACGAGCAGGCGAGCTACCTGATGGTAAGTAGTCATCGCCACCCATGGATATCTGCAAAACTAAAGGAGTTGCAGATGCGTTGCCGTTATTTAAGGATAAGAGGAGAAAAGGAGAAGGAAGAGGACTGAGGGAGGAATTGGACTATATTTTTTAGTTTATTAAGACTAATGATTATTATATGCCTATATATAATTTGACAATCTGTCTGCCTCATTAGTCTAGTAGTCCCAAGCGCGACTGCTCCTATAGAGGTCTTGGGTTCAATCCCCAGCTCGAGCAGTGTCATTGGGTTTTTCTATGAAATTCTTAGTAGCAGCTCGGAGTCCGGATTTGTGCCCGGTTCATGGTAATAGGCTTACCCCATTACATGGGACCTTAACATACCGGTGAAATTTGGGTACTCATTAGTAGACCTCTGCCTAACCCTTCGGGGAATACAGGCGTGTTATTAGCTTACCAAGGTAACAACGCATCCTCCAAAGCCTCCACCTGTCATTCTCGCTCCATATACGCCGGGGGCTCCTCTAATGATGTCCACGATCTGGTCCAGCTCTGGGCAAGACACCTCCATCAGCTGGCTTAGTGAGTCATGTGACTGGTAGAACAGCTCACCGACCTGTAGACGGAGAATGAGATTATTTTATTATTGCGTGGCAGCAATTGGTTGGTTCACCTAAAGAGACCTATGTCCAGCCGTGGATGAATACGGGCTTATGATGATGATAGTGGTAATTTAGGTATGCTGCCTATTATCTATACATATGATTATTAACTAGTAATTGATACTATAAATTAGAACCAACAATCTGGGGGAGGAGACCTGGTGACCTGAAATACAGGCTTCCGCCTAGCTTGGGCACCAGTCTCCCACAATATTATGTACCTACGCATTAATGTAAGCTCTTTTTCTGCCAATTGACTGTATCATTTGTGTATAATGTTGTGGAGAGAAAATAAATGATTATTCTTATTATTCTATTCTATGATACAATGTATTAAATGCGGCGGCTGTGGCGGATTTTTATTTTTTTTAAAAATAATAAAAGCGGCGCTAGGGCGTCTGACTTGCGATCATATGGTTGCCGGTTCAAACCCACCCATTGCACTACTGACGTGAACCCACTCGTAACACAAGCATTTAGCTTAGCAAGAGGGGTTAACAAGAATACCAGTTAGAAAAAAAATGTGACAGGCCAATATCGATAGATTATAGATATCTATCGAAGAAAAACTTATTAATTCGGTCTTTATTAAAGCAACAGAAGCCAAAACGTCATTTTTTTGGATTTTTGGTGTAGATTACGCAAAAACTCCTGCAAGAAATTGGTTGAAGTTTTCATAGTTGTATTGCTGGAGGTCTAGTAACTTAAAATCTGATGCAAGTTTTATGTTGATACGCCGATAAATCTATTTGGGATGTTGAGTGAATCGAATCAAATATATTTTTCTTTACATTCTTTAATAAATCCTATACAAAATAGCCCTGCTGGATTTTCTGGGATTCGGGTCACTTTTATTTATTTACTTGGCAGTCTAATGGCCATGTGACTAGACTATCACTGCACTTACTACTTACTCTCTTGAAATTCTTCTGCTTCATGACCTTTGCCACTTCTTCTGTCCTGGAGATCTCCTCGATGACGTGTCTTGCTCTCATCAGTACCACTTCATCACAGTTCTGCTTTTTTAACTCTGCAAAGAATTAGAGAAGGTTGGTGAGTTCGCTCGGATTTTTTTTTTGTTTTCGTTAACCTGGGACCTAAACAAAATCTACCAAAAAACTAAGGAACCCTGGTATATTTTGTGAACACTTGGCATGGGTGTACATAAGTACACCTCTGCCTAACGCTTCGGGGAAAACAGGAGTGAAGGATGGATATCGCAATAGAGCAAACGTTACCTAAGTAACGCCTACTAAATATGGACAGTGGACTGTCAAATCCACGAGTCTAAATCAAACGTGTGTACTTCTAACTTTTCGCAATCATATTATGCGTATTATCAATGGCGAAAACATCGCATAATATGATTGCGAAAAGTTAGAAGTAGTTGTTTTGGCTTCTGTTGCTTTAAAAAAGACCGCCTGAATAAGTTTTTCTTCGATTTATATTAAAAGCAGCGGTAGCCCAATGGCTAGGGTGTGAAACTTATGATCATGTAGTTGTCGGTTTGAAACCCAAACCCACCCATTGCACTACCGACGTGAACCCACTTGTAACACAAGCATTTAGCTTAGCACGAGGGGTTAGTAAGAATACTGTGTATAATAAGTAATATATGTATAATAAGCAATGTATGACCCTACACATAAGCACAATATAATCAGCCTATAATATTGCCACTGCTGGGACCCCCTCAATGAGAGGGAGTGGGCCGTAATCCACCACGCGGGCCCAGGGCGGGTTGGCAGATATCACATGCCTTAACATTTTTGGTTCCAGGAGTAGTAGATCTAGTTCCCTCCCAATTTTTTTCTTCACCGTTTTGGGAGCAGTGGTGATGAAATAATTTACAGAAAGTAAAGCGATTGTCTGGGTCTGCTCCGAAGTCTAGACGAAAAAATAACAAAGCGGAAACCTGCATGCCTGAGAGATTTTCCCGACGGCTTATGAACTCTAGGCAAGTGTGGTGAACTATGGCCTATCGCGCGTCATTCTGAGAGAAGACCCATGCCCAGCAGTGGGACAATGAATGAATCGATGTTAATATTATCTAATTGATTTTATTTTTGAATACACCTGCTACCCTAACTATTCCTAAAGTTTGATCAAAACACAGTAATCGAATCAAAACAAACACATTTATCAAATTATTTAATAGAAATTGTCAAAGTTACCAAAATTTACTTAAATTTCATGGAGTTCGTCAGTAAACAGTGGTTGAATGAAAGGAAAGGTCAATGGCAACGCCGCTTAAGGGGTATGTGTTATGTTTTTTTTTTATAACTTTTCATCCTCCAATTCAATCCTGTCTTTTTTTTAAATTAACAAATTGCTTATTATTATAGAACATACACTACGCAGGGATTTGTAATGTGTTTTAATGTGTAGGTATAATCACCGCAACACTGCAACAGTCGTTGTTATAAACACGGCAAATAATAAAATGAATTTTGTCCAAATATATTGTTAAATTTGTAATTTTGTATTTGACTAATTAATTATCTGATTTATTCATTTACATTTGAGACTCACGTAATAACTGTGGTAACATTACAATACTGTTGGTATCGCTGCAATTTTTGCGATTTTACAATCATTATTTTGAAGCGTCGGCGGCGGGCGGTAGCCTAATGGCTAGGGCGTCGGACATGCGATCACGTGGTTGCCGGTTTGAAAGTCACCTATTGAACTACTGACGTGGACCCACCCGTAAAACAAGCATTTAGCTTAGTACAAGGGGTTAACAAGAATACTAGTAATGTGGGACCTACATTGATAGTAAGTTTAAAAATAATAATTTGATATCGTCATTTAGAAAAACATACATCAAATTAGTCAAGAAAAACATAAGCTGAGCTTGAGATCCTAGGTCTGATACATAGTTAGACAACAGTAAAATTGTTTTGAAAGGAATCAAAACTAACCCTTAAATCGCTTAGATACGGTAGAGTTCGGAGTATCAAGGTCACGTCGACGCTGCCCGGTACGCGTTTCCTGTTCCAAGTAATTTGAAAGGGCGCACCGCCCTCCACTTCATCTCAAGGTCAAGTTTAAGGAACAAGGAAAGGTAACATCTGGGGTTTGAGGAAGATTTTAAATTGACTGAGTAATAAGAATATGGTTTATAAAATGCTTCTTTTATTTGCAACTCACCATCCACCTAGCGTTTACTAAAAACATTATATTGGCTGTATATCATTATTTTACACAAAGCTACTACTGTCATTAGACTTTCGCAACCCAAATTTCAGAGTAATACGGATAAACACACACACACACGGCCATATACTCATATGTTCAGACACTAACTCACATACACAATTATGCATAACTTCTTTAGTTAAGTTCTTGGTTTTTGTCATATGTTTGTCTTTTATTTATTAGGTGCATTTTTATGCAAAATAATATTAATTAAAATGAAATAGGATCTGAAATGTTTCATAATAACGATTTGAAAGAGCGTAGTCAACGCACACTAACTTTTTTTACCTTAAAAGGAGCCTCCAATCACTATTTGATAAGAAACACCTGCAAAACTATTATATTTTCATTTCAGAGTTCATGTATCCTAGGCTATGCCTGCCGCGGTCAGGCTGCGGATAGGTAACCAATATAAAGACACCAAAATCTCTCCGTGCCTCGAAAAGCACTAAAAGAGAGAGACTGAGAGACCATTCCAGAGAGTCTTAACGTCTTTCTTTGGCAGACTTCAGAAAGTCTGCCAACCCGTAGTGGGCTAGCGTGTTGGACTATTACCTAACCCCTCTCACACTGAGAGGAGACTCGTGTAATTATTTTTTTTAATTAAAAAGCTTACTAGCAATGTATGTCACAAATTATTAGTATTCTTGTCAACCTAAATTGCTTGTGTTACGACTAGTTTCACGTCGGTAGTGCAATGGGTGGGTTTTGAACCGGCAACCACATGCTCGCAAGTCCGATGCCCTAGCCATTAGGCTACCGTCGCTTCATAAGTTGCTGGATAATGACCGTTCTACTCACTGCTTATTTTTATTATATTTTAGCATTATGGATAGAGCACTTGAAGAGAGGCGAGGCGTGTTGTCTCTCCAACGAAAGGGAGGCCCCTCCAACCAGGCAGTTGATGTCAGGCGGTTGTATATATACGAGTCGCGTGGTAAACTTCGCTTGCGCGATTCAGGATTTGCTCGACGTAGTTGCTATGTAGCGCGCTAGATGTCGCTACATACTTAACCAGAGAGACGCTAGCTCAAATCAGGCCGAAATTTTCTTTCACTAGAAAATTAATATCTTTGTGAACGTTTTACTCACTTTCCAAGTCCTCAATCTTGGCTCCTCTGAGTGAGGGCAGGCCAAGTCTGTCGGCAGCCTCTTGGCACTGCGCGCGCCGCGTGGGGTACTCGCTGCCAGTGAGCTGATGCTTCACGTTGGAGTTGGTGACCAGTACCACGAGGTCACCAAGATCCATTGGAATTTGTTGTGATTCTAGTGACCTGGTGAAGTGAATATGTTTTTACGTAGTATTAGTGTCTCGCTGGCAAGTCTACATGCCAGCATGAATAGGGGAAGTAATACCCTCCACAGAATATCGCCATCAAGTAGCAGTATGCATAGTGTTTGGTTTCGTACGGTGAGTATGTCCTCGCTCAGTCCGCTTCCTTGTCCTTTTCTCCTTTTTTTTGGCTCGGCAACGGATCTGCAACTCAGTATTGCTCTCCCATGGGCGGAGATGATTACTTACCATCAGTTGGCTCGCCTGCTAGTTTGCCCAGTTATTCCATCAAAATAATTCATATCGGCTACTACCTCTTTAGTCCTGAGGTCCTAAGCATGACTGCTATGCTAGAGGTCTTGGATTTTTCTATGTATTTCTCGGAAGCATCTCGCAGTTTGGATTTGTGTCCGGTTAATGGCAATAGGCTCTATCGCTAAACATACCGGTGAAATGTAGGTGTACCTACACTTCTGCCAAAGCCTAAAGGGAATACGGGCGTGAAAACTTTAAGTACGTAAGTAACGTACTAGATCCTAATAATTTGTATTGACAAGGGAAGGATATAAACATACTACCCTTCAGACCGATAAGGGTCATATGCGAGACGGTTTACTCAAAGCCCTTTTTGTGATATGTCGATACTTGGTAGTGCCCTTCAAATGGTGTGAGAGGTCAGACACAATTACTTTTTATACCTTAATTGCCATAACAACTTATCTAGAGTAATAAAAGCTTGTTACAGGCTTGACGTAATACTCTTTTATAAGTAAGTTAGTAAGAAAACTCTCAACGAAGTCAAGAAAATGACTGAAACTGGATACAGGTGCCTGTACCTACCATTTCAAGTTCGAGTTCAAATGTTTATATTTCATACTAGCTTTCCGCTAGCGGCTTCGCCCGCGTGGAGTATACGTTTCTTGTTATTTTTCTAAATCTAAATAATTTTATTCGACGGATAAATTTGACGTTATGACAGTATGATGTTATGTAAAGAAAATCTGTCGAAACGTCAAATTTATTCGTCTAATTTATCTTACTATTGAAAAATCAACCCTAAAGCGCATAATTATTATATTACAAAATTAATGCGTCTATTTAATATGGATAAATTAAATGAATGCGGTAATAATTTATTAGGTAGGTTTGCATTAATTTATGCGCGTAGACGCATAATATATAGCCTATAACACTCAGGAATAATGTAGCTTTCTATTGATGAAATATTTTTGCAAATCAAATACATTTATTGTGACGGTCTATTCAATGCAAACAAACAATCAAATCTTTCCTCGTTATAATATTAGTTTTACAGAATAATATATAGCTTACATCACTCAGGAATAATGTAGCTTTCTATTGGTGAAAATTTTTCAAATCGGTGCAGTACTTTCAGGACAAACAATCATATCTTTCATCATTATAATGTTAGTTTAGATAAGCTTTAACAAGCGTTTATGAAACGTAATTGACTCTAGTTGCACGGTTAGAAAGTTGATCCTATGGAGAAGAATCCGGCAATAAATTTTAAGGACACTCTTTAAAAAAAACAGTTGTAATATTATTCACAGCTACGTTATGGCGATAACAGGATGTGAGGACATTGGAAGTTGTTGGATTTTCTGGATGGCATCAAGGCAATCACCGAATAAAAACCGACCTTCCCTTAGCCGTATGTCCTGGGGCTTTAAGGGCACATTGGCCGCGCCAAGTTCACTGACCTGCAATCAATGAGTAGTGCGTGGTCTTTCTTGCCCATTGTGACCACATACTGGTCCATTATACCGCATGGCATGCCCGGGAACTCGTGCTCTGCTTTCTGACATAACTTTGCCTTTTCCACTAACCTGCAAACACAACCAAATAAGTCTTTATTGCCACAAAACATTACACGTTCAAAGTAAATTTACGAATAAGATGTTCTGTTATAATAAATAAGAAAATTCTGAAATGGACTGCCTCATTAGTCTAGTGGTCCTTAGCGCGACTGCTACGCTAGAGGTGCTGGGTTCGATCCTCTGGTAGAGCAAAGTGTTAATGGATTTTTCTATGAAATTCTCAGTAGCAGCTCGGAGTCTGGATTTGTACCCGGTTAATGACAATTTATAGGCTCGCCCCCTTTTACATGGGACCTAAACATACCGGCGAAATGTGGGTGTACATTAGTACACCTCTGCCTAACCCTTCGGGGAATACAGGCGTAATGGTATGTTATGTCGAATCGCGCCTGTGTTTTGGACTGCCAATAGGCTCGCCCCCTTTTACATGGGTCCTAAGCATACCGACGACCTGTGGGTATACTAATGTACACCACTGTCTAACGACGATCCACGTTCCCTAGCGCTAGAATATTTTTAGTACACCTCCTAACCTTTGAGCAATACTGGCTTGATTGCACGTTACAGGATATCAAAGTTAATGTACGTATAATATAAGATGTTCTGTTATGAATAAGGAATGTTCTACTGGTACACGTTGAGGTATACATATCCAGTTCACGCTGGCCTCTTATTATATGAAAACCCTAAACACTGCGAGATCAGCTTAAACTGAAAATGTATATGACCTGTGGCCGTGTGTACTTAATAGTATTTCCTGTGCTATAAGTACCAGCAAACTTCCAATATTAAAGTTTATTTAATTTTCCACAATAAAAAATATAATAAAGCCTCTTTTTATTAGGACTTAAGTACATTCGGCAACGAGGCCGCGGGGCATGAAAACCAGTTTGCGTCCTCGCTGTTAAAAAACAAAAAAAAAATAGAATAGAATATAATTAATTTATTGTTGTCACAGGTATGTACATAGTTTACAATAGAAGGTCTTAATTCTAGAATATAGATCTCTGTGATATACCATACTTGATGGTGTACAATATTAAGCAGGAGCTAATTAGGTACAAAATTGTTGAAGCTATTATTATTCCAATTAAATTAAAATATTAAATTCATCAACTATTTTAAATCTTTATCATTAAGGTAGTCAGCAATACTGTAATATGTTTTATTTAATAACAGTACATTCAATTGTTTCTTAAATATTTTGATATTAAAATTATTAAATGTTTAATTTACTTGCGGCCCCTAGGACAACGAACCGGACGCCCCGCACCCTTGCACCTAGATAAATACGGGCCTGTATTCTATAAGGAATGTTGAGCTAATCAATAACTATTTATGTAGTCACCTAAGGAACTAAGTGTTCCATATATTTTATACAGATTAGCGGCTATCATTTACAAATGTAAATTGTAGTAAATTTTAAGTTTGTAACAGTGTGATAAGGGAGCGTTGTGGAGTTAAAGAAGATGTAGTAACAAGGATTGAGAAAAGTATGTTAAGATGGTTTGGTCGTGTAAAGAGAAAAGATGAACGGAGATTGACTAAACAAGTACCTATATGTGGCGAGTATGGATGGACGAGTTGGAAGGGGACGACCTCGGCGTACCGCAACCAAATTGCTGATGACCTTAAAAAAGGCCAGGTTCCGAGCACCCTAAACTGACGGTCATGTATGAAGGTAATAATGAATGTAGATGCAGCGGAAGTAGTGTGCCAGGATCGTAACAAGTGGAAATCTATAGTCTCTGCCTTCCCCCATGGGAGACAGGCGTGAAAATATGTATGTATGTAACGCCTTAGTAAATGAACAGACAGAATTTATGTATTGCTGAGGCGTTTATTGCACCGCTTCTTCTTCCCAGCTCAAACAATAGGAGACGGCTGTGAGGGCGGGCGTTTTGGAGGCTGTGTATAATGTAAAAATGACGTTCAAGAAGTACTACCTCGTAGTCTATCTTGAATGAATGACTTTTGACTTCGACTTAAATGGAATACCAATAAATAAATAAAAAAAATTGGTGCAGTTTAATTTGCCCTTTTTTTATATTCATTGATAAAAGCAGTGACAGGGATCAAGACTGGTGAATGCTCCTCACAACCCACACCTCCCTGCCACGACGTGAACAAGTCAATACAAGGTACAGTCGCTCCCAAAATCCCAAGAAATTGCGTCATAACGAAATCCAACTTATATTATAATATTTTATTTTTATAATTTTTCCCAGTATTTTAAATAGAAAGTCAAACATTACTTTCTGATTTTTGCACAGAACTAAAAACCATATTCTGATTTCCGAAGATTTCGAATTTTTGAGGCGACCCGCTATCGTCCGAGTATGTTCATAAATTATACCTATCTAAATAATTCTTGTTTCTGTTGACGAAAACCGTATGCAAATCTAAACAGTTTTTTTCTGGGATAAGTCCGAAAAAACACGAACTCAGCGAGTTGAGGACTTTTATTTATAATATTATATACTTAGTGATGAAGGCGTACGAAATCATACGTATACAGTAATGTTGCATTTAGTCATGACCAATAATAATTATAAAAAAAGAATAAAAATAGAGTTAATTGCTGGTTCCATAATTATTGGAAACGACTTTATTTATTTTTATGTACATAGTTCATATAAAATAGTTTTTTTGTGAAAATTTAAAGTTTGTGCAGCAAGCTGAAAGTTATTAATTTGTAAAACAGAGGTGGTTCATATTGATCTTAATTAAGTAGTATTACATGATTAGACATACAAATATAAATGTTTGTATAGTACATATTATTATTATGGCACAATGTCAAATGTAATTATTATAATTATGAATTAATCTTTAAATATTATTTTGTCATTAAGATAAAGTCACCGATTTTGTTATATGCCAAAGTTAGTTCAATGTGCTAACTCATACTAAGTATTTCTTTGCCTTAAATGATGACGATGAAATCTGTATTCCAAATACACATTTAAAATCAGAGAGTATACAGTTCTGAGTTCGACTGCACTGATTATTTGTTTAAAGTCAATTTAGAGATCATGTTTGCCATGTCGATAACATTAATTAAATCGTTGAATCGTATCTTCAATCGAATTAACATTGCCATTGTTTGTGGCTCGGCGCCTTTTCTGACGATACTCTGAACAGGTCAAAAGCATCGGGCGTTGGTCGAAGAGGAAACCTTTCAAAGGTCACCGACATCCATGTATATGTTATCTATACATTTATATATATTCTTCGCAAAACGGTGAAGGAAACCGGTATCTGCCAGACATATGACGATTTATCATCTACCCCCGTGGTGGATTACGGCCCACACTCTTAGACCGCGAGAAGACCTGTGTCCCAGCAGTGGGAACATTAGTCTGACTATGTATGATTTTGTATTCTTCCGTGTGTTCATAAAACTCGAAAAAAAAAGTCAAAATTTAATTCTTTTTTAAATGTGTCAAATAGCAACATGTTGTATTAGTAGTAAGTAGTAATAGTAGTTTATTGCGCCAAAAAATAACTATTACACAATTTGTTTATAAAACTAATTACATGTAGACTTAAATGTAGGTAATTATACATATAATATTGCGTACAGATTGTTAGCATCTGCAGCTGAACTAGGTGTATAGCCTGTGCTTCAGCATGCAGCGCCTCTACCTTCGGATTAGGTTATACATATATTTTGTTGGTAAACGGATAGAAGGTTACAGGATTTATAAACGTGCTTAAATAAATTAAATAAACTAGTGTAGTGTCAGTCCTCTGGGTGAGTATTGTGAGATGTGTGTGTATGTGTGTCAGAGGGTGAGTAGAAAGTGACTATATTATTAGTATACATATAAATTCACAATAATTTTGATAATTATTATATTGGGTGCATGCTTATAAAAACATTGTAGGTACTTATTAGAACAATGTTACTTTCTAAGAGTATTTTTTGTCGTGACATATCTAGTATCAATACATGGCTTAAGATGAGATAATATGACGATGAATTTAAGCCCACTCTATTTCATTGCCTGTGGCGGATAAACAGTCAATGTTTTTTTATTAGAAAATTCTCAGAAGCCCTCCTGAGCTGCAAAGAAATTAAAAAAAATAAGAATTGCAATTAACTTAATCACAAGTATTACATGGATATCCCTCCTGTCCTTCGAGGAATTTCCCCTTTTCCTATAATTGGCAACGCAATGATGTAAGTAATTTTCATTAACGTGCCAATCTGTGGAGGCGGATATAGTAAAGTGTCCCATGTAAGAAACTAAAGCTTGCGTAATATTTGTGTCTTCGCATTAAAGCTATGGTTTTTTCATTAAAGTTTTCTAAATCACAATAACACTTCAAAATTCTGCTGAAAATGTCCTTATGAAAAATACGATAACAGTTTTCTCGACCTGGGAATTCACTAACCGCGCTACCAACTAGAAGACCAACAGCTGACACGAAAAAAATATTGTTAACGATTTTTTTGCCACTCAGACAGACGAACATCTATTTTAGAATCATCATAATAATGAAAATCAATGCCACTTTTCGTTGTAATTTTATAACTCAAGAACGGGCTCACCTATCCAAACCAAATGTTAAGGCTTTGTTCGGACTATTTAGTAGATGGTTTAGGTATGTGAAGTTTGCACAAAATCGGTCGAGCGGTTCTTCATTTATCACATTTTTTGTAACAAATGAATTTAATAAATGGCTGATCATTTTGTTAATGGGGATTTTGCTGTCAAATTGAAACGAACACGCGGGCAATGCCGTGGGCGGAAAGCTAGTGCTCTATAATAGTGTTGAAGCTAAGGCGCTACCTTCAATTGTTTTACATGCACATAAAAAACATACACAACAGCCGTATGTTCAGATCTCCGTTTTTGTGGTTCGGAAAGTCTTAATGGATCGTTCACGGCCTGGGGAGGCGATAGCCGCACTTGCTTTCCTTTGCCCTATAGTGAACATAGGCCATAGGATTCGTTCGCCCCGGCCATGATATCTTCAGATCCTACTTCTTTTTATGTTTCTCGCGACGCTTCGCACTGCTTCATCAGCTAGGACAAAGTCTACACACCGATGGAGTGCAAACGCACCAACGTTGCAGGTTTATTTTGCCCCGTTTCCTTCTGGAGTAGGGCTGCCAGGTGTCCGGTTTTATCCGAAAACGTCCGACTTTTGCTCAGTTGTATCCGGACAAATATTTGTAAGGCTTTTGTAAAGCTTTTAGTCTTCCCTTCCCCTCCCCCGTCAAAAGGTACCGAACGAAATATGTCAAGCTATCAGGGCCAAATATGATTCTGTATCCGGCTTTAGTATTATTGGGGATGGCAACCCTATTTTGAAGGGCACTTTAAATTGCGAAGCATAGCGCTTCAGTGGGAATATTGGCGTAACGTGTGTAATTACCAGTGTGGGAATTACGATGGCTCAGCTTGCTCCGCTACTGATAACTTAGTTCTTTTTTAAGAACACCATCTGGCACGACTATGAACTTGGACACTTATCCTTGAACATTTATGACAATCGTTAGTATATATCTTTGCTGCGCTTGAAAAATACACTAATTCTTGTACTACATACATAACATACCATCACGCCTGTATTCCCCGAAGGGTTTAGCAGAGGTGTACTTAATGTACACCCACAGTTCGCCGGTACGTTTGGGTCCCATGTAATAGGGGGCGAGCCTATTGCCATTCACCGGGCACAAATCCAGACTCCGAGCTGCTACTGAGAATTTCATATAAAAACTCAATAACACTTTCCTCGACCTGGGGATCGAACCCAAGACCTCTAGCGTAGCAGTCGCGATTGGGACCACTAGACCAACGAGGCAGTCAATTCTTGTACTACTTGTATCCAAAATGTATGAACATTTGTACACTTAGTTTGCAAATAAATGTTAAAATCTTTATATATATTCTACACAAAACGGTGAAGGAAACCGGTATCTGCCAGACATATGACGATTTATCATCTACCCGCGTGGTGGATTATGGCCCACTCTCTATGACCGAGAGAAGACCTATTTTTAGGTTTTTCTTTACAAAAAATAGCAGCGCCCTTACAGGGTTTCATATTGATACACCAATATTTTTTAACAAACTACGTACGCAAGAAATGTAGATTTGAATTAGAATTGAATTCCACAAACTCTTAACCGTTCCATGCATCTTTATACCCAATTTATGAAATTGCAAAATTCAAAAAACCGAAACGTAGCATAAAATTTATTAAAATTGCCTATACCTCAGATATAACTATTTAGACGCAGTTGCGTGTATATGGCACCACTTATATATAATTCTTTACTTTACTGGATTACTGAACTGCCTTACAGAAAATTTTGCGGCATACTGAAGAAATGGTTAATACATAATAGTTTCTATTCTATTATCGAATTTCTTAAGTGCAAGTGTAAGTCATTTCAGAAATGCATTGTAGTTTATGACAATAATTAATATATTGCATGGCAGAATTCATGACGAATGTGTCGTTGCGTTGTAATATTTATAATTTCACATCTTTCGTACTACCCGTGACCATGGATGCTGTACAGGATCCGAAACACCGGCAAATAAATAATAGATAAAATCCGTAGTTTTATTTCACAAATTATTATGTTAAGTTGTGTTTAAAATATTTAAAAAACACGCAAAAACGACGGGATGTTATAAGTTTGACGTGTCTGTGTGGGTGGGTGTGTGTGTGTGTGTGGTATCGTAGCTCCCGAACGGATGAACCGATTTTGATTAAGTTTTTTTTTGTTTGAAAGGTGGGGAAGTCGGGAGTGTTCTTAGCTATGTTTGATGAAAATCGGTCGACATAAAATGCAATTGTGGGAGTTTTTTAAATTTTATTAAACAACTGTTTAACACTTACCCAACGCTTCTACCAGTGAGGGCTTCCAGAAGGGTGAAGGTAGCTACTTCTATGGCGGCACTGCTGGACAGGCCTGCGCCCATCGGCACATCCGACACTATGACCGCATCGAACCCATCCACACCACCTGGAAAAAGACAACATACATACATACATACATACCATCACGCCCTTATTCCCCGAAGGGTTAGGCAGAGGTGTACTTAATGTACACCCACAGTTCGCCGGTATGTTTGGGTCCCATGTAATAAGGGGCGAGCCTATTGCCATTCACCGGGCACAAATCCAGACTCCAAGCTGCTACTGAGAATTTCATAGAAAAACTCAATAACACTTTGCTCGACCTGGGGATCGAACCCAAGACCTCTAGCGTAGCAGTCGCGATTGGGACCATTAGACCAACGAGGCAGTCAAAACGAGGCAGGAAAAAGACAAGTTATTCGAAAATAGTAAATAGCACAGAACACCGATCTTATCGGCGAGGTTCTCCAAAAAGGTCAGGTGCGTAGTCCTCGCAACCGGCGCGTGTGTATGAAAAGATGTATGAATGTGAAAGAAGCGAAAGAGATATGCAAGAGTCGTAGCAAGTACCTACCCCTGTGGGAAAAAGGCGTGAGTGTATGTATGTATGTATGTAGTAAATAATTTTCTGCACCAATAAAGTACTTTCTCATTTGTATCGTGGCTTAGCAAATCCTCATGTAAATTACGTAAAATAAATTACACCTTTTAGCCTTAATAAGTTATTTTGAGTGAAGATCAGGCTTAAAGTTTGTTTTCCACTACTAAAAAGGTTCATTTAAATTACGCTTTTCAAATTTTTTTTTGTCTGCTTAATTATCTGTACAAAAGGTAAATTTTTAAAAAAATATGTCCTAAATCTTTTTTCTAACCTACCTTACTTTAACTAGGTACTAACTAGGTCTATTATCATCAAAATCGGACTACTTCTTCTTACTACGTAAAAAGTAAAACGTGGTCCACATACAAAAATATATAACAAAAAACGAGTCTCGAGAACTGCTTTTTTATTTCGTCGAATAAAAAATATTATCTTCTTCTTGGGCAGATGGATTTCTTCTTAATAATTTTGGTTCTGTAATTTTTTCTTACCTAGAGAAAAAAATAATTATCAATCTCTTCACCTAACAGATAAATATTTATTTTTATAGCATTTACACCATAAACTTTGTTTTTTATTTATATACGAACGAATTAACGATTATTTTGTCATCACTACATATACCAACACATACTTAGTATAAAACAAAGTCGCTTCCCTCTGTCTGTCTGTCCCTAAGCTTACATTGCTTAGATCTTTAAAACTACGCAACGGATTTTGATGCGGGTTTTTAGGGTTCCGTAGCCAAATGGCAAAAACGGAACCCTTATAGATTCGTCATGTCCGTCTGTCTGTCTGTCCGATCGTGTCACAGCCTTTTTTTTCGAAACTATAAGAACTATGCTGTTGAACAAAGATTTTCACACAAATATAGAAAAAAACAATAAATTTTGGGGGTTCCCCATACTTGGAACTGAAACTCAAATTTTTTTTTTCATCAAACCCAGATGTGTGGGGTATCTATGGATAGATCTTCAAAAATGATATTGAGGTTTCTAATATAATTTTTTTCTAAACTGAACAGTTTGCGTGAGAAACACTTCCAAAGTGGTAAAATGTGTCCCCCCCCCCTGTAACTTCTAAAATAAGAGAACAAAACCTAAAAAAAATATATGATGTACATTGCCATGTAAACTTCCACCGAAAATTGGTTTGAACGAGATCTAGTAAATAGATTTTTTTTAATAAGTCATAAACTGAATATTTTGCGCGAGAGACACTTCCAAAGTGGTAAAACGTGTGTCACCCCCCTGTAACTTCTAAAATAAGAGGACGATAAAACTAAAAAAAATATATGATGTAGATTACCATGTAAACTCCCACCTAAAATTGGTTTGGACGAGATCTAGTAAATAGTTTTTTTTTAATACGTCATATATCGTAATGATACGGAACCCTCCGTGCGCGAATCCGACTCGCACTTGGCCGGTTTTTTTAATAGATACAGTGATTCAAGAAAGTGAGAGAGTACTATTCGTACAGAAAAATCGAGAAAACACGCGGGCGAAGCCGTGGGCGGACAGCTAGTTTCTTGATAAAGTGTAGGTACCACTCCCGAGGTAATCCTATAAGATTGTTGTCTGTCCTTAATATCCTGAAGACACATACACCACAAATCGTTTCAAATCTGTTTCCTTTTCTTCACAAAGATTTAAATTAAATGCTCCGCGGGGAATACAGGCCTGACAGATGTTATACTGTGGTTAGCTAATTAAAAATGTCAATCCAAGAGAGAAATTTAACACCACTTTTATCATGCGTACTGCTGAAATGTGAAATGAGCTTCCTGAGTGGATCTCCCCCGATGGAAATAGGTAAACTGAAGCGACGGTAGTCTAATGGCTAAGGCGTCGGACTTGCGATCATGTGGTTGCAGGTTCGAAAGCCACCCATTGCACTATCGACGTGATGGGTTCACATTGGTAGTGCAATGGGTGGATTTCGTAACACAAGTATTTAGCTTAGCACGAGGGGTTAACAAGATTACTAGTAATGTGTTACCCACATTGCTAGTAAGCTTTAAAAAAAACTGGATGTCTTTAAATCATGAGTGAAAGTGTGAGGTTTTTCTACGCGAGCGCGTTCCATCGTAGATCGCAGTGTCGCTTAACATCAGGCGAACTGGCGGTCAAGGCTATCAAGAATAAAAAAACATATAGACGGAAGAACTCTTACCAGGGAAGTTTGCAACCACGCCTTTGACATAGTTCGCCCAAGCCGGCGGTCCTGGTTTTAAAGGTGTGGAGGCGGTTGGCGCAGGGAAGCTGGTCTTCAACTCCTCGCCTGACCCCAGCACTGATACCAGCCGACACTCGCCGGAGGTGTTGTTACTCCCCACTATGAGGGTCACGAAGGGTAACGCCTGGTGGAAAAAGAAATCGATTTCGTCTTAAAAACAAAAGAATATTTATTTTACAAAACAAAACGATCGATAACTTGTATGTGTAGTTGGTTGATTAATAAATAAGTAAAAAATTGTTCCCAAATCTTGTATCTTTAAAAAATAAAACAAACCAAACGTGTATTTTTTACTTTTAGATTCTTTCGTAATAAATATTAAACAGAGGAGGAGGGGTCTGTCGATTCTAAGTTTTTCTTCTATTGGGGGAGGGGCACAAAAATTAGCAAAAATCGTTTTGCCTTATGAATGAATGGCGCCATTGTTCTTACTGAAAACTTCTTTAGGATAGCTGTAAATTTTGGTCTTTTAAATGCAAATATCTAAATAAGGGGATGATGAAACTTTCCTCCACCCCGGGCATGTGATACCCACGCTACGCCACTGTGTATAGTTTGACGTGACGCCGTGTGTACCTATTCCAATAAGCTCTAAAATAAAACACGGCTATAAGCGACCAAGTTTTCTCATAATTCTTCTATATTCATACAATTTTAAACCTGAATGCCAAATGACACGTTCTAAGGATTTATGTCATGACGATGCAACGTTTTCTGAATACATCCGATGTGAAAGAGCGTATCCGTGACAAGAGGATGTCACGTATCGCACGTGTCACAGTCGACATACTACTATATATATATAGATATAGTGGTATGTCGTCTCGTATAGACGAGATATTATATACAATGTCGTAGTGGTCTTAAGTGCGACTGCTACGCTAGAGGTCCTGAGTTCATCATCATCATCACCGACCCATTACATTGTCCCACTGCTGGGCACGGGTCTCCTCTCAGTACTAGAGGAATTAAGATATAGTTCACCACGCTAGCCTACTTAACTGTGGGTTGGCAGACTTCTAACGCCGTCAAGAAAATCTCTCAGGCATGCAGGTTTCTTAACGATGTTTTCCTTCACAGTTTAAGCGCGTGATCATTAATTATTAATAGGTACGAACATAACTTCGAAAAGTCAAAGAGCTTGATTTTAGACGAGACCTCTGGTGGAACAAAATTGTATTGGGTTTTCTATTAAATTCTCAGTAGTAGCTCGGAGTTTGGATTTATGCCCTGAAATTGCAATAGGCTCGTCCCCTATATCATGAGTCCTAAACATAAACAGTGAATTGCCTAATCTTTGCCATACCTGCGAACTGTTTGTGGGTTAGGTAGGTACACATTTAGTACTGCTTAAGCCCTTCAGGGAAACAGGTGTGATGATGGTAGATATGTTATGTTTTACGTTTGTTATATTTTATAGGGGCCACGAGTAAATTTATAGAAAAGGGTTTTGTTTAGATTTTTATGTGGAAATTTCCTGTACAGCGGGTCGTATACAAACATCATATTCCATTAATATTACACGTGGATGCGAAGCCATTACATCTTATTTTATTTATATACGACACAGACGTACATATCTATTATATTTTAAGGTACCTAATCAATCCTCCTACCCAAAAAAAAAAATAGGATTAGGATAGGAAACTGTAGTGCGATTCTGTAAATAACAGATTTCGAACTCGAATCTCATCTCGAATTCACTCTCACTTCGATGGTCACTTTAGATGAAAACGTTTTGGTATTCTGTAACACATGTCAAGGTCGCGTGAAGTGAAATGGGTATCGAAAACTCAAGTGAGATCCACCGATAACACTAGTGCCGACCTCTTATGGTTTCGGTTATCGGTTAATATTTACGATTGCTTTTTTTTCAAAAATATGATAAGAAAAAAATTACTTTTACAGTATTTTGAACACTATTTATCTAAATCATTATGTTTTCGAGTTTACTTTGTTATTAAGTTATATATTTAACATAATTTGTGTTTGGAAGAAACTTAAATGCCTTGGCGTCATTCCTCAGGTGACATTTAAGAAGTTTGACTTTATAAATTAAATAAACAAACTCTACTCATGGGTACTTACGGAATGTATTTACGAAAACAAAGTTTTGTGGGGCGTAGTTTGTTTGGTTCTATGTTTTACCAGTAAACAACTTAAATAATTTCAATCAACATAAAGTAAGTATTTCTGAAGAACATAAGTATCGCCAACTAACTTATGCATGGAAATGTAATAATTAATGAATTGCTTTATTTCAGATCCCTCGAACATGTTTCTCACCTTCAAGTCAAGACATTGGTGCAGTGTTTGGAAGATAAACTCCATTGGCAGAGGTTTTAATCAATCAAAGAGCCAGAGTCGTTGCTTCTATGTTGTGGTATAAAATTATAAGATATTTGAATGCATTGGAGGCACATAAAATTCAAAGAAAGAAGTTGATTAAGGTAGGTATTAATGTAAGCTGCCTTTTTTAGTGTCTTTGTATTTACAACGATGCCTTGAATTTTCCTAGTATTTAAACAAATGTGTAGTAAAAGCTGTAACATGAGCTGCTCTGGTAGGATTAATGATATAATTACTAAAGAATTTTCCGAATTGTTCAAAATAGGGAGAGTAGTGATTATTATGAATTAGAAAATGGTGGTTTTGCAACTAATTATGAACAATTAAACATGTGAGGCTGCAGTTATAATAATAAAAACTATTTTACAGGAACACACCAAATAGCAGTCCCTCTATTTTCGCTGGTCACTCTATATATCTGCCTACGCATTTTCCAAGAGGGTGAACTAAACTTAGAATGGGATGCAAGAGTCCTAACTGTACTCACGAATCAAGTTCTGGAAGACTGAATAGGGACTAAAGGCAAAACCAGAAAGTAATAAAACAAAATTAAATACACTTAAATGTTTTTTTTATTTTTTTCCCAACTAATAAAGTTCTAATCTAATAAAGTATTCAATGGCCTATACATTATGTTATGAGGTATAGTAGATAATATCCTTAAATATTTACTTACAACCTATTTTGATAGTCAATTACGTAGATTAGTCTTTCTGTAATGTCATCCGTTTGAGGTTGTATGACGTCCATCGTGTATGGAAGACCTATCATCATCATCATTATCATCGGTACAGGCAACCCTGCTCGATTGCACATGTCATTGTGAAGCATGCCGTAAATTACTCGTAGTCCGACGACACAAAAGTGGTAAAAATATTAGTTGGGCTTATCATCGCAGGCTTCGCTCAATAAAGTACAACAAAAGAAACGATTGTGTCAACTGAAAAAATAAACGTTATTTTACCGGAAATTTGGTAAAAATGAAAATAATATAAATTATATTATTTTTTAAGATACTAACCTTCGTACTTAGCATTCTATAAAATCGTTAAAATCAAAGAAATAGAATTTCTAAAACTTTTCACCTGCGATATCACACGCAAAATACTAACTTTTGATTTGACATAAAGAATCGAAGTGACTTGCGAAGTGAGTATCGAAATCTTAGTTATAGAATACGAACTAATGTCAAATTATCATGTTCTCACTTGAAATTAGTTCGCATCACTTACGTTCTCATTTAGTAGCGCTAGTGTAGATTTAACATTTGTTACAGAATACCAAATAGAGTTTTCACTGTCAATTCACGTGAATTCGATTGTGAAATCTTTACAGAATAGCATAGCTGGTGCCGTTTCACTTATGGTAAGATATCTTTATTATTTCCCATAAGAATAATTATAATTGACTAACATGAGAAAGTATAATTAAAAAATAAACATAATTATGATCAGCGTACATTAATTACAGGTTATAAAATACATAACATAACATCACGCCTGTATTCCCCGAAGGATTAGGCAGAGGTGTACTAATGTACACCCACATTTCGCCGGTATGTTTAGGTCCCATGTAATAGGGGGCGAGCCGATTACCATTAACCGGGCACAAATCCAGACTCCGAGCTGCTACTGAGAATTTCACAGAAAAACCCAATAACACTTTGCTCGACCTGGAAATTTGTTTCTACCTGGTTAGTGGGTCTCGCGGTGGACTTCTAGCGTAGCAATCGCACTTAGAACCACTAGACTAATTAGGCGATATTAATCACAGGTTTTAAAATATAGGTATATTTTTTTAAATCCAAAAGTAATAAAATATATTTACAGTTAAACTATTCGTACTTTAACATAAATACAACACTTTATTTATTTATTAACCAACTTATACTCACAGTTTACACTACACATACAAGTAATCGGTAATAAGGAAAAAATACATGAATTTTTAATTATTTTGAAATATTAAATTAAGAAATAATAAAACAACTAAGCTATAGGTTTGTACTACAAGGGGCAATAGATTCCATGTATCGAGTGGTAGTACTCAGGAATCTCAGTTCAAAGTGCTCTTGCACTATTAAAAAAAATAAGACTTTAGAAGTTTTTTTATAGGTTAGGGTTTAGTGTTTTATAAATGTTACATATTATCTTAAAACTTACCACTGGTAAAACAAATCCTTCGCAGTAGTCGATGTGTTCTCCTATAAGGTTGACGCGACCAGGCGCGCACGCAGCCGCGGTAGGCCTGCGACCAAATGCTGCGACAAATTTGTCGCACGCCTGTTTCAGAAGCACCGCCTCGCCTTTTGCTACAGCTTCGTTTGACATCTACAAGACAAGAATTTGAGTTAATGTTGGGTTTTAAGGTTTTTTGTGCGTCGCGTCATACGGCTGGATTTGTGCCTTATTTAGGCAATATACTCGCCTCCTATGACAAGGGGCCTAAACATAACGGCGAAGTGTGGGTGCACATTAGAACTCAGCCTAACCCTTCGGGGAATACAGACATCATAGTATGTCATGTTTAATATAGAGAAGAAATATAATTTAAGGAAATAGGCTCGCCCCCTATTACATTTGCCTAAACATATCGGCGAAGTGTGAGTGCACATTAGAACTCTGCCTATCCCTTCGGGGAATACAGACTTATGTTTAATATAGAGAAAAACTAAATATAATTTAAGAGTTTTCGGAATTTGTACGTCTATAACACATTCTAGGTTCATGGCAATAAGTTTTTTTTTAAAAGCTTACTAGCAATGTGGGTCACACATTACTAGTATTCTTGTTAACCGCTCGTGCTAAGCTAAATGCTTGTGTTATGAGTGGGTTCACGTCCGTAGTGCAATGGGTGGGGTTCGAACTGGAAACCACATGATCGCAAGTCCGACGCCCTAGCCATTAGGCTACCGCCGCTTCTTGTGACATCAACAATTATTTTATATTCACAATTGAGTTTAAATTTTACGCTTAAAATCGTTAAGATATGTAGTAGTGTAAATTGACAATTTTGCCCGAAACATGAATTTGCATTACTATCTACTATGCTTATGATTCCAAGCAAAACTTTTAGTACCTACTCGGTTGTGAATATACAAGGTCAGTTTTAGTATATGCGAAACACGAAACACGTGTCTAGTATTTTTAGGTAAAGAATCTATGTACAAAGTTTCAAAACAGTATCTTGAAAAATTTCAAAGTTATAGATAAGCTTGTTATGTTAACTGGTTGTCTGTCGCATTAATCTGTGCCATCGACTTCGGGCGACTGAAGGGGTTGTTTACCCCCCGCCCTGTTGTGCGCCCGCGCCTAGTGCCGCTATGACCGGCCGTGACCTGTCAATCGATCAATCAATCAATCATCAATCATCATTTATTTTGCAAGAACATGTGTTACAGAGTTGGAAAATTAAAAATATACAGGATCATCATATTCTACCTTAACAATAGGTGTGCAAACATTTCAGAAGTTATATAATTATTATAAAAGAAACCATTGCATATCATATAATTAATCATTAGCCTAATATTTCAATAAAATATACATTTATTCACATTATAATAAAATTAAAAATCATTAAAAAATATCAGAAGTCACAAGTTCTATTATTGCAGTCTATAATTAAAATATTTTATTAGGATATGTCCTTACTTAAATATGAAAGAAAAAAAAATGTAATTAATAGTTAAAATAATCCTTTACATTATAAAAACATTTGACTGTAAGGTATTCTCTTAGTTGTTTTTTGAATAACTTTATAATATTTATGTCCTTAAGCTCCTTTGGTAAGTGGTTGTATATACGTGGTGCCATGCAGAATATACTTTTATACATTAGTGCTGTATTAGATGGTCTCACACATAATCTGCCTTTATCTCGTCGGTTACGTTGACTAACGTCTGATAATTTTAGAAATAGATTTGGATTTGCTTTCACTAACACAGCGACTTCAAATATGTAAAGTGATGGAAGAGTGAGTATTTTATATTTCTCAAAATACGGTTTGCATGAATCCGTTACTTTTAACCCAAACATGGCTCTAATGCACCTCTTTTGCAATCGGAATATTTTTTCTCTGTGTTGTGCGCGTATGATTGCGGATAGGTACTTAGTATAGGGACAAAATATGACGTGCTGTAAAAATAATTGGAATTGATTCGGTTACTTATTCTGAACAAACTATTTTCTGGTTTCGCATATACTAAAAATAATGTTGTATAATAGTTGATGTTTGAAAAACCAAAAGATATATATTTTGGCCACCAAGACTAGATAATCCATCTTAATCCAATTGTTGACGGATGAAATTTACATACCATCACGCCTGTATTTCCCAAAGGGTTAGGTAGAGGTGTACTGTATGTACACACACATTTCGCCGGTATGTTTAGGTCCCATGTAATAGGGCGCCTTATGCCATTAACCGGGCACAAATCCAAACGACGAACTGCTACTGGGAATTTCATAGAAAAACTTCTATAACACTGCTCAACCTGGGGATCGAACCCAGGACCTCTAGCGTAGCAGCTAAGGACCACTAGACTAATGAGAGAGCAGCTGATGAAACTTTGCAAACTAAAATGTAAGTACCCATATACATAATCAATTCAAACATTATTACAAAGCTTAGGGATTATTAAATCCTTGCTAAATCCTGGATTTAAATTCGGATTATCGGCAAGTGTCCTTGTTCCCACGATTTATAGTACATTAACCTTAACCCTTGTACACACGGCTACATATAGAACTTTACGTTTCCAGTATCAATTGACCTTACATTGTATCGGCTTTCTGTACAATGAGAGATCATCTTATACTGGATGTAATAAATACTTGTGATCCTTAATTTTCTGTGCCAGCATAGATTTTTTTAAGAAGAACATACATATCATCACGCCTGTATTCCCCGAAGGTTTAGGCAGAGCTGCACTAATGTACGTCCACACTTCGCCGGTATGTTTAGGTCCCATGTAAAAGGGGGCGAGCCTATTGCCATTAACCGGGCACAAATCCAGACTCCGGGCTGCTACTGAGAATTTCATAGAATAACCCAATAACACTGCTCGACCTGGGGAATGCAACCCAGGACCTCTAGCGTAGCAGTCGAAGTTTCAGAAGAATCACTTAAAAAACATAACCTACACACTTAAGTGTAAAAGAAAGTTAAAATAACTGCTTCATTAGTCTAGTGGAACTAAGCGCGACTGCTAATCTAGAGGCAAAGTGTTATTGGAGATTAAGGCAGCTCAGAGTTTTGATATGTTTTGATAGGCAATAGGCTCGCTCCCTATAACATGCTAAATTTATTGTCAAGAGATATCTTACAGGGCTATCTAAAGTTAACAGTTATATCAATATTTTGAATAATTACACGGTGTAAGATGGCCGGTGTTTATTTCAAAGCGAACCCGAATATAGTCGAAAAATATCCAGTTTATTTTGGGAATTTAGTTCCATTTCTTGACAGAATTACAAATTCTAAGATCTGGCAGAGTGACGTAACAACACTTGGAAATGTTTATTAATATCTAAAATCTACGAAATTTATTAATATTTCGTTTATCATACCTCTTCATTATAATCTATGACTTAAATCGCGTGGGATGGTCGTGAAAGATATCTAACATGACATTACATACCATCACGCCTGTATTCCCCGAAGGGTTAGGCAGAGGCGTACAAAATGTACACCCACGCTTCGCCGGTATGTTTAGATCCCATGTAATAAGGGCCTATTGCCATTAACCGGGCACAAATCCAGACTCCGAGCTACTACTGAGAATTTTATAGATAAACTCAATAACACAGCTCGACCTGGGCATCGAACCTTTAGCATAGCAGTCGCGCTAGGGATCACTAGACTAATGAGACAGTCTAGTTAGTCTCTTGAAAGATATCTAGGTCATACTACATAATTACTAAGGTGCCTTACACCGTAGGGCACAACTAGTAGATTGTTACACAAGGGTGGAAAGGAATCAATTCCCATACGTGTTATTTAGACGCCCGAGCGCAGCGAGGGCGGCTATAGTCCGAGTAGGAATTGATGTCTTTCACCCGAGTTAGCACTCTACTTTTCATTTCGAATATAAGGAAAGTAAAAAATAGTAGTTTTTTGTAAATATTTATTATTTTCTTATCTGCTCGCCACTTCATAAAATCATTGTATGTATTTATGTATCTTTGTTTAGAAATTTCTGGCAGGAGATTTTCGATAACTGTATTTGCCTCGTCTTTAACAAAATCTGGGGTCAAGATGTCAGAATCACTTGAACTCATTTTTAAAAAAGATTTAGATATAGCAAAAGTTAAGTTAGTATCCCGCCAAATTATATATTGTCATAGTCTATTTAAATTTTTAATTATGGAACACACCGCGTCACTGCCTCAGCCGCACGCGTTTTTTTAATTCACATTCACGTTTATAAACACACAAGACCGTAGCATTTTTTTTCTTATTTATGTTAGATTTTTTAGAGCTGTTTTTGTTTTTCATTTTGTTCTATTTTTATAGTAATTTACATATCAACCACGGTTCTTCTCTCAGAATGAGAACGATTAAGGCTGTAGTCCACCGCGCTGGCCTTAAATAATTTAATCGAAAGAAAAAACATCCTACATTAGTTAGTATCCCAGTGGAGCTATGAAAAGAAAAAGTAAACAGATAAGGAAGGAGGTCAGAGAAAAATCTTCTCCCTCAAATTCTTGCCCTTCATATGCTAATTTTGATACAGGGCCCCTCCAAGGATTTAAAGCGAATGTTAATGTTTTCATAGTGCAAATCGTATTCTTTCGGTCCCATGTATTAGGGGGCGAGTTCATTATAGTTTTTTTTATGTGGTGTTTTTTGTGTCCCACTGCCAGGCAAAGGCCTTCCCTAACTTCTTCCAGGTTTGTCCATCCTGGGCTTCTTCATACCACATTATAAATATTAAACAAAACAAATAGACAATTAATAGCAGTTTTGAGTTTGAATTTGTGCTCGCTAATGACAATAGGATCGCCCTATTACATGGGACCTAAACATACAGGAGAAATGTAGGTGTACAGTACATAGTACCTACCTACACCTCTGTATAACCATACGGGAAATACAGGCGTGATGGTATGTCGTTTGTTTAAAAATGTAATCAAATATACACCCAGATCAGATTATTTGTCGGTCTGTGCGGCTACTTTATTTTGTAAATATCATCAACAAAGTCAATTTTATATTCTCGTTTTAACTATAGTTTTATAATTTTTAGGCATTTTCCATGCTTAGATCATAAAGTTATTTTAGTGAAGGAAAAATACGACTGCGGGCTGGATTAGAACCTGCGTCTTCTGGTTAGGTATACCAGACGCTACCTGAAAGACGTCACCTCAAGAACGTAATTAAATTTAAAAATGTGAAGACAAATTTCGACCAGGAGGGTGGGACACAGGTTCGAATCCTGCCCGCAGTCATATTTATCACAAAAATAACTTCTCTCTTTAATGCTAAATATTAATAAAATAGCATTCTTAATCAACGTGGTTGTACAAACCGTGATACATCGAATACAGTTTGGCCTTTGGCTCGTACTACGTGGTAATAGTGGAGATTTTTGTTTGTGTTTTAGCGTTGTTTAGACACACTCGTTGATAACTATGTGCGTATGCGTCAGGCTGAGCATGTGTGCGTGCGATATGATTAATGAAATATGAACTTTAAGTTTATAAAGCCTAGGATGATTTAACGTGTCCAGCATAAAAACATCAAACAAGTGTTCGTGAGGTTGCACTATTGCCTATACACTCCCTAGGGTAGGTACCTTCTACTACTTACTGTAAATTTTGACATTTTATAACCTAGCGACGCTCAAAAATTATAGATTTTGAATTATGTCTGTGATTTGTTACTTGACGAGTTAAACTGTGTTCATAATATTTCTAAAATTAAGGTATTACTCGCGTATCATAGAAGCTACCAGCAAATCTGTCTGTCCCTTTCATAAATTCTATAAGAAGTTAATCTCACTCCGCTTTATCTATGCTAAATTAAAATCGTGTATACACAGATTACAAAGGTTAACCAAACACTGATAAGATGACTGAACGAACCGTTCTGAAGGGCGAATGTCATACACACAACAGATTGACATTCATTTTATTCATTACTTCTTACTTAATTCATAACATAATTAGTTGGATCGGACGATCGGTATTCTCATCTTTCAGCTTATTAAAATTAATAGAAGCACTTACATTTCTCTTAAATTATTTTGAGACTTGTTTATTTTTGTAATCTTTTTTAGAGATTTTGTACACGCATCACGCAAAAACTACTGCATGAAATTGGATGATATTTTCACATTTATATTGCTGGAGATCCAACTTAAAATCTGGTGCATGTTTTAAGTTGATACTCCGTCTAGAAGCCAAGGTATAGTAATTCAATTATTTTTCTATATAAAGAAACAAATCAATGGTATGTACATACAGCGACACAACAAGCTATACAAAATAAGTATAGGCAAAAATACAATGAGTAGGTAGGTACCTAGTTATAATGTTTTAGTCACAATCTATAATACCTTCAATTACTGGGTGTGGACGGAATAAGTACAAGTACCTACAGGGAAAAATTTGGATAAACTTCATAATAATCTTTGTAGACTAAAGTTTAAATAATAAGAGTAGGTATGAAAGAAGATAACGTGTAACTATGTATATTTTACCTATAATATAAAAAATATGATTTCGTAGTACTATTATTTATAAATGGAACCATTAATTTAAAAATAATCATCAGAAATGTTAACATGATTTTTGTAAAAAGTTACTACTTAATCTTAAAAACCGTACCAGCATACTTTACTTTAAATCCTGCAACATTTATTTAATAAAACACATCTACATTACTACGTAAACACTAGCGTACTTAATTCTTTCGTTTTCACTACGTAACTAGGTATTAAATTCTTCATTTAAAATCCTTTCACTGTAAATAACTACATATTTTTCGTTTAAAACCTCCTTAAAAGATATCGATTCGTTTCCAAATCGTCTTATAACCCACAATAAACGTTATTACAGTTTTATCAACACAATTAACACGACGTACCTCTTTGTTTTCGATATTTTTACTACACAGCCGATCGAAGTTACGCAGCCTGCACTACTCAATGATAACAAGCGTTTTATACAAACGTTATTAATTCTTAAGCTGTGTACTCAATAGAGAACAATTGGACGACAATTGACGCCGCACATACGCGTCATACACACTTGTTTTATAGATATCGGACTGAAGTATGTTTTACAGCATTTTTAGAAAGTATAAGCAATGGAATTTCTTGAACAACAATATGTTTGCAATAAGCTTAGGTATACGATTCGGTAAGAATCCCACACTGTCTGGTCTTATCCCCAAAGACCTTTTGAAGGTTTCCAACCGTAAACAAAACACCGGCCAAGTGCGAGTCGGAAACGCGCACACAGAGTTCCGTACCATTACCTATAAAAACGGAAAAAAAAACACATTTGTTGTATAGGAGCCCCCTTAATTATTTATTTTATTCTGTTTTTTAGCATTTGTTGTTTTAGCGGCAACAGAAATACAGCATCAGTGAAAATTTCAAATTTTTGATACAGCCTTGTGACAGACGGACAGACAGACAGACAGACGGACAGCGGAGTTTTAGGAATAGGGCCCCGTTTTTACTCTTTGGGTACGGAACCTTAAAAAAGATATACATCTAAAAGGGAACGGTTGAAGTTCGAATCTGTTTGGCTACTAATAGAACTCAACAAAGCCCTACATGCTAGCATGCATGCATTCATTGATATACTTAAGTAATTCTCCCTCAAAGATTTCTATAGCGACGATTTATCTTTTCAGCCATAGTAAACAGTCTGATCTTCAAAGCAATACGTAGGTAGGTATTTCATGATCTATATTCATAACTTCGCGGGAACGGCTAGAGATGTATATATATTATTTGTAGGACCGCCTTTGCACATATATTGATGCAAGTTCAGAGGCTTCGGAACTTTGCTAGTGTTTTCCAAACCTTATCCTGATCGACGTAAAGGTCTTTTTTATTTACAACAGGAAACTGAAGACATGCGATTAAATCCGTGGGCGTTAAAGAGATTCAGTAAAAAACTGAGGATGCTGTGTAAAACGTTCATAGTTCGGATTTCGTCCCTACAGTGGACATTCGAAACATTCAGAATTCCTTACTATTATTATAGATGCAAAAGTAACGTGGTCTCCCTGATATCTTTTCACGCCTAAACTACTGAACAGATTTCGATAAAATTTTGCAAAGAGACAAATTTATCCTGTGGTCGGCATGCCAAGAGTCTTAAAAACTTGAGAGTAGTGTTTTTAAAGCCGAAGTGTTATAAGTGCAATTGGGTTTTTCTATGAAATTTTCAGTAGCACCTCGGAGTTTGGATATGTGCCCGGTGAATGGCAAGCAACTTGCCCCTAATTACATGGGACCTAAACATACCGGTGAGCTTAGTACATTCAGTACACCTCTGCCTAATCCTTCGGGGAATACAGGCGTGATATCATTTATTAAAGCGGTGTACACTTCCAGACAAATTCAGCGACAAAGTTGTAACAACGACGTCATTTGACAAGATATCAATTCGCTAGTGTAGACTGACCATTAGAAAAGCGGAACATTATCAACTGTTCATACATATTGTTTATAACCCCTCATTCTGATAATATTCCGGAGATAACTGTCGTTGTAAACTAAATAGTTATAAAACTTATGCCGTGACGAACTGTAGTATCATCAAGAGATTATTTCGTTCTATGATAATTCTGTACCTTTAGTAAAAAGTGATATAATTGGAAAAACATGCTTCTGAGAAAATGGATGTTTAAGTTTTTAAAAAGTCTGGTTCTTTGCGTAGTTATAGCCTGTAACACCAAAATTACCTCGCTCAATTTGAACCTTAGAGGGGTACCAACTAGACCAAAAATTTAGTTTCATTTACTGATTAATTTTACGTGAAAATATTTATACTGATACAGGTAAAATATATTACTTTTCACTGAAAGTACAGAATTACACGCTACACACCATCACGCTCGCATTCGCTAAAGGGTTGGGTTGAGGTGTACTAATATACGCCCACATTTCGCCGGTATGTTTAGGTCCCATGTAATACGGGCGAGCCTATAAATTATTATTAACCGGGTACAAATCCAGACTCCGAGCTGCTACTGAGAATTTCATAGAAAAACGCAATAACATTTTGTTCGACCTGACAATTGAACCGAGGACCTCTAGCGTAGCAGTCGCGCTTAGGACCACTAGACTAATGAAGCAGTCTTAGCATTATGAACAAAAAATATTTATTTACTTCAAATATGTTGTTTTACACGATCTTATAAAAATATATCAATTACAGTTTCAAAGCAATGTTTTTAAATTATTATTTTTGGATTAGCCAGCACTTACGTTTTTTATTTATATAGATAAATAGCTTTCCGCTCGCAGCTTCGCCCGCGTGGAGTATACTTTTCTTGTCATTTTAAGGGATAATACTCGTATATAGGCTGTCACTCAGGAATAATGTAGTTTCCATTGGTGAAAGAATTTTTTAAATCGGTCCAGTACTTTCAGAGCCTATTGCAATCAAACAAACAATCAAATCGCTTCTCTTTATAATATTAGTTTAGATGACATATGGCAATGCAAAGGTTTTGAAATCATTTATGACATAAAAACAGTTCCCGAAAAGCCAAATTTTAAGCTGCTTTTGAAATAAATTGGTTAGCTGTTCTCTTATTTATTTAAGTATACATCCATATATACATAATCTGCCTATTATGTTCCCACTGCTGAGACACAAGCCTCTTCTCGATGAGAGGGAGTTGGCCGTAATCCACCACACGGGCACAATGCGGGTTGGTATTAAAATTATTATTATGGTATATATATATTATTATTATTTTTTTTAAAAAAAAGCTTACTAGCAATGTGGGTCACACAATACTAGTACTCTTGTTAACCCCTCGTGCTAAGCTAAATGCTTGTGTTACGAGTGGGTTCACGTCGGTAGTGCAATGGGTGGGGTTCGAACCGGCAAACATATGATCGCAAGTCCGACGCCCTAGCCATTAGGCTACCGACGCTTCTTTATTATTATGTATATAAAAGCCTCATTAGTGTAGTGTTCCCAAGCGCGACTGCTACGCTCGAGGTCCTGGGTTCAATTCCCAGGTCGAGCAGTGTTATTGAGTTTTTCTATAAATTTCTCTGTATCAGCTTGGAGTCTGAATTCTGCCCGGTTAGTGGCAATAGGTTCGCCCCCTAATACAGGGACCTAAGCATACCATATGTACCTACATTAGTAAACCTCTGCCTAACCCTTCGGGGAATACAGGCGTGATCGTATAGATCGTGTTTTAAAGGCAGAAAATTGCGTTACAGCTGGACATTGCAATTTGGTTAGTAATACTTTGAAACCAGGAACTTACGATCAGCAAATACACTCACGACCATGAAACCTATAAATTAGGGCAGTTGCTCTATCGTCATTACTTCTAACCATACTTTCTTCGTATGGGGATTAGAATACTGCAATTCAGTCAGGCATCTCATAAGACCTACCTCGGTGGTATAACCTCTTGTAGTCTGACTAGTTAGAAACCACCTGTAGCTACATAGAAGTCTGCCCTAAATCGCCTTGGTGTGTTTCGACTTTTGCGCGTAAGAGATCCCCCTCGGTTCCTCCAGCAGTGTGCAGTCCACAGATATAAGAAATCTATATTAAAGCGTCAAAGCGTCTGGTGTACTTAACCAGAGAGACGCAGGTTGAAACCCTGCCTGAGATCGAATTTTTCTTTAACTAGAAATTTTCTTTAATTAGAAAATTCATTTCTTTGTGAAAATTTCGCAATATTTAATGCAAAAAAATTAAAAAAAATAAGCAATCTATATTAATATTATAAAGAGGTAAGGTTTGTATGTAAGTATGTTTGTAACGAACTGCCTCAAAAAGTACTGGACCGATTAAAAAATTCTTTCACCATTTGAATGCTACATTATCACTGATTAATATAGGCAATTTTAATTGCAAGAAAAAAATAAGGATTCCTACTAAAACTACAATAATGATACAAATGTCCACCCCTGCGAAGCCGGGACGGGCCGCTAGTAATTGACATTTCTATGGTGCAGTCCGTAGGCAACACATCGGCGACTCGTCTTGTGTTGCCGGTGTCCATGGGCGACGATGACTATTTAATATTTGGTGTTCCATCTGCTCGTTGTGTAATACAACTATTAAAAAAGTAACAGTTTCTTCTTTTGAATTTATTTTTGTTTTTGCAGCTTTTTTTAAGCTCTTCTTTCGCTACACCTTTTATATAGTCTATGATCGTGATTCGAGAATCTTGGAGTTAATGCCCTTCAATTTATTCATGAGAACAGTGGATACTTACTATACAATAACACGTCATACCATCACTAAATATTTAAATATTCATTACCCACGCCAATTCACTCTAAAGATGCACTTTAATCTGGCAACATCAATTACGGTTTACTGAACAAAACGTTCATGTCAACGACCTATGTGCATTCAAGTCCCACTTGGTTTATTTGAAGCGACTCAATAGGTATACTTACTTTACTACCTATTTTAATGCTAAAAATTGATAAAGGTAGATGAATTTATATTTTCTAACTGAATTACAGGTTGTCTGGACGTATGGGTTCATTCATTCATTCATCAGTTCGTAGACAAACAGTGATTTTACAGACTTTTGAACGGTTCAAAAAAGTTGACCACCCCTGACCTAAAAAATTAAATCATCATCATCATTCAAATCATCATTCCATTGACGGAGTTAATACGATTCCCCCGCGATATTTGTATGACCTAAGAAAGCTAGTTGTCCTATGTGGCTGTATATAAGTATTGTGTGAATCAGTGTTTGTCGAAGCGTCGGTAGCCTAATGGCTAGGGCGTCGGACTTGCGATCATATGGTTGCCGGTTCGAACCCCACCCATTGCACTACCGACGTGAACCCACTCGTAACACAAGCATTTAGCTTAGCACGAGGGGTTAACAAGAATACTAGTAATGTGGGGCCCACATTGCTAGTAAGCTTTAATTTAAAAAAAAAAAAAATTCATCATTAGGTAACTCATTTTCTCCTTTCAAAGTGAGAAAGGTTATTTAGGCTATAGTCAACAACTAACCTACAAGAGGGTTGGCAGACCTCATAGGCCGTCGAGGAAATATTTAAGGCATGTTGGTTTTCTCACGATGTTCCTTCACCCCATAATATACACACTTAAAATATGATTAGGTACAAAAAACAGAGGTAACTACCTTGGATTCGAACTCTAGACCTACGACTTAGCATATCATTAAGGCATATCATACATTTATTTGACACGTGTGTTCTAGTTGAAATGAAGAGTGTTCTTTCCAGTATTGGTTTAGTTTCAGCAATTCTAGCCGCTGTTTTACGCATTGTAACGTACGGATTAAAAAGATTAAAGGAACTATCTTAGAAACAAACATCTAAAAATTTAATTTAAGTACAAATTGCAAGATTACTTCTTGATGGCTCACGAAAGCCGGACCCGCAATCTGTCTGGAAGGGACGAGCCACATCCGTGAACAATTCTACTAAAAGGGTTCACACTTAATTTTCCTGGAGCCACGCAAACGGCGATTAAATTGCTTTTTCCGCAAACTAAATAGTATTTGCTAAGAACATTTTCTAACTACTTTTGATACTTGGATATACGTAATAAACTTCAAAAAGGAGTATATTCTCAGTTCGTCTGTTTTTTGTGTATTGTACCTACTTCTTGCAGCTGTAGTGTCCGTAAGTGCAGTGCTGAACATGAAGTTCTTGGTTGATGTCGCTATATTTATCAACTATAAAATAATAATAATAATAAAAATGCAATAAATAAATAAATGATCTTTATTGTAAATAAAAAAGTTGTCAAATACTCTATTCTTTCACAGGTCAGAGTTTGGATCTGGGGCAAAAGCCTGCCATCTCAATTGTATCAGAAGTTCGATCAATGACAGTAAATGACATATGGTCTGACAGATTTGGTAGACAAAACTGTCAAAAAACAATAATATAGCAGGCTTGGAGCCCTTAGCTCCGTTAAGGCTGATCGTCTAAACGAAAGAATTGCGACATAAACAACAGTTTGTTCACAATTGAGTACCAAGTAGGACTATAATATTATTCGCATTTTGTGTGGCCACATTCTGACGACGTGTAATTGGATATCGATACCTATTCCCAACGGGCAGGTTCAGCAAACCATTTCAGGCTGAATAAGCTTTTCCTAACTACTGTCTCAACTGTCTGGCAAGACATTCCTTATGGTCCTTATGTGTACTAAAAAAAAACACTCATTAAAACGTAGTGCGTGTTTTTTTTACCTAGACGCGGTCCCCATTCAAGAATCCGTTTTCTGTAACGGTTGACATTATGACGGTTTATCGAATTATTCTGGCTGTTTGCACGCTCTCCAACTCGTCCTTTGAAGGGGTCCAGTATTTGATGGACCCCGCAGCGTCTCAAGACCGGAGTGATTTTTTTAAGTCGGTACGAGGCCGACATAGCCTGCTGTCTTCCCGGATAGCAGACGTTTCATGAAGATTTTCTATACTTAATAAAAGCGTTCCACAGCCAGTGTATTAAATATTCCATCCAATTGTGTGATTGTGCCCAATTACTTATTAGGATTAGGCTTGTCCTCTATAACTCTAAATACTTATACCGGCGAGCTCCAGGTGTACAGTAGCACACCTCTGCCTAACTCTTCGGAGATACAGGTGAAGTAAGTAGTTCAAGTTTGTATTATGTCACAAGTAGTCACCTAGGCCTGCGCGTGGCGCGAGACCTTCGTTGCGGATATTTTCATTTGGCGGCTGGACGTCACAATTTGAGCGTGGTACAAAGCGAGCACAGTACAGTGAACCTATTTGCTTGCTGGTTGTTATTGTTATGATACATGCTTGTCACAAATGTTACATCACGCCAGGTTTAGAATAATTTACCGCCGACCAATCAAAAGTAGGATTGATCTTTTTGCACATTATGGAAATATAAATTTTGTGACTTATCCTCGTGTAGCTGCTAAAACTTTGTGAATATAAATCATATTATTACATGTTGTACCTAACAACAATGTTTCGGTTGAAATATTAGAACGCAGAACACTTTAAATAAATTTGCTTACAAAATACTAACGAGAAAACATCGAAAATGTTGTGATAATAGAACTTCGCAGACATTGTTTCGTTTTCATCGCAGTTGAAAAGTAATCAACTCTGGGTCTAAATTTTTAGCTAGAAAGTAGAGATGTGGGTGTACATGAGTACACCTCTGCCTAACCCTTCGGGGAATACAGGCGTGATGGTTAGTAGAGATGTGAAAATACGAACATGTGAGCTGGTGGGTAGGTATCTACATTTCTAGAGCTCGCTCTCCTACGCACGCTTACGCATCAAGCTATAATTCAGATACATTTCCAGTACAGCTGACCACTCGTATGGAAAACCTATAAAATACGAGATCAGCTTATCCTGTAAAAAATGTGTGCATTTTACTACGGCTTCGATGTAGGTAGGTAACCAAAATTGACCCTGCTCAACCGCGAGGTATAACGTTGGTGGCTGGCAGGGAGTACACACGGCTATACATCAAGCTATACAAAACCAGTTTGGACTGACCTCCCCTCGTAAAGGTTTTCCAGACAATTCAAGGCTAATCTATACTGGTTTTGTGTAACTTGATGTGTAGCCGGGCGTACAATTATCGTACTGTACTAAGAAACCACATTTTCCTTAGCAACAATAAATCTGGAACATTTTCAATTTGTTTAGGACGGAGGTTATTCCGTTTATAATGGCTGGCACAAACATAATTTTGAATTTTGACAAATTACAGGCAAAAACCTAGGATACTTAGTAAGAATTTAATTTAATGAGTTCCCCATTATACTTAGCGGTACCTACCCAAATTCTGTACCGTTATCGTTAAAATCTGTCTATAAGTAGGTACGCACGGCTACACATCAAGCTACACAAATCCAGTATCGACTGATCTCGCATTATAAACGCTTTCCGCACGATGCAAGGCCAGCCTATACTGGTTTTGTATAGCTTGATGTTTAGCCGTGTGTAACTAATAATAAACTGTAAAGTAACGAGTCTAGTAGCCATAACTGTAACTTTCAGTTCAGCATTTCGCTTCCTACCCCTAACTTAGGTACTGATGCGAGAAAAACAGACAGTTTCCAAGAAATAAACCCTACTGCCCCCTAAATCTAACGGTAATTACACCCAAATAAACCAACTACGATTTTTGCTCTACGCAAAATACGACGAAATTACAGTTTGTTCGAAATAACTAGGTAATCCTGTAGTTTCCCGCAATTAGTTTAACAATAGTAAATTTTAATAGAAAGACAGTGTAAAAATTATTGGGGTCAAATATGTTTCATATTTCTGATTATTTTCTTTACTCATTTCGATATTTATGTATAAAACCACTTATAAACGATTTTTCAAGCGCGGTAGTTCGCTATAACTGCAGACACGCAGAGTTATTTCGAAAAAACTGTTACCTACGTTAAGCACAGAACTTTGATTAGAAATGTCAATAACGTCAATGTCATTAAATTCGTGTGTATGCCACTCACTTCCCATTTGTCAATTTGACATTTTGTTTGTAATCACATCTCATCACAATTATTTATTGGTTTCTATTCCTCCAGTTTTTACAAAAAGATAATATTGTATCATTAATTGACTAATAGAATAACAATGGCTTTTGCTACCAAAGATGTGAACTTAAAACCGGACCGACCAACAACTTTGTTGCTCAAAAAACATACTGATTTCTTAGCAAAGTACGGTACCAACAAAGATGACTATGAATATTGTATGACTGAATATCTTCGAATGTCTGGGATATATTGGAGTTTAACTGCTATGGAGCTCATGGGAGCGTCAGACAGGTTAGTGTGCCAAAGACATTAAGACTTGCCCTTTTTCTTCAAATATCTTGATTTTTCTTTGTCAGAGAGTAGCCTTAGTTCTTTCTTAATGTAGGCCCCACCTGTACTACTCGCTATTAACTTATTTTATTAAAAGCTCATGATCTCACCCCCTTTCTATTAAGGCAACTCTGACCAAATCAGATTTTAATGAAACATTTCATTCAATGTTATTCATTCAATGTATAACAAGCTGATGAGGGGAGGCCTACATCCAGCAATGGCCTGATGATCATGTAATTCACATTGATTACATACTAATGGAGAGAAACACTAACTCAAAAATAGATGTCCCATACTTTTGAAATGGGAAAGCCGTGTATTATTGGGTTTATCTATAAAATTCTCAATAGCAGCTTGGAGTATGGATTTCTGTCTGGTTTATGGTTTTTTTGTTTCCTATTGCATTGTATATTAGTATACCTCTACCTAACCCTTCAGGAAATACAGGTGTGATAGTTATGTTTATTAACAATGATTTTGGAACTGAAGTGATATAAGCAGTGTGTTCTTTTTGTCTGTATTAGAATGCCAAAGGAGGAGATCATAGAATTCATAAGTACTTGTCAGAACAAGGAGAACGGAGGCATCTCGGCAAGCTTCCCACATGACCCACACATGCTTTACACATTGAGTGCTGTGCAGGTTGGCTTACTTCATTTATTATTAAATTAATGTCTGTACTGTCTTACCTGATGCCCAGCACTAACATGGTGCAAAATAAAAAAAAGACGTATTGTAACAAATGCACCTGCTTTGTTCAAGACTGTTTGGTTGTAAAAGGAGTTCATCCTCCAGTGTATTGGCAGATGGAGCTTGTTGAGTGATGTTTCATATTCAATCAGTTCATCGGATACAATATGAAATGCCACTCAACAAAACTTATCTGCCACACTGGCGGCCAAACTCCTTTTACAACAAAAACTTTTACGACAAAGCAAGCGCACTTGTTCTATTACAAGATTTATATGACTGCCAACAGTGAGATTATTGTTCTTTTTTGCGTTTATTTTAGTTATCTGAATGATTGATAGACTATCTATTGTTCACTTCTGCAGGTCCTCACAATGTATGACAGACTGGATGCCATTGATGTGGATGGTGTTGTCAAATATGTGGCGTCATTACAACAGGAAGATGGCAGCTTTATCGGTATGTCTACTTGAGTTGGCAACTTTTCTATCTTCAGTCAATAAGTAGTAATCCATTGAGAGCATTTCGCCGGTGTGGTGAATAGCATGCCTATTGCCATAGTGTAATGAAATCATTACTCTATGGTCTAGAGTTCTAGACGATTGTCGGCATTTAAAGCCAGACAAAAGAATGCGCCCACTATTAGATTTCATTACGCTATGCTATTGCCATGCACAAGGTACAATTTCAAACTCCGACTGCTAATGTGAATTTCAGAGAAAAGCCGAATACCACTGCTCAACCTGGGAATCAAATCAAAGACCTGTACCGTAGCAGTCGCGCTTAGACCACTAGACTATTGAGGCAATCTAGAAACATGATACTCTTCACAGATAAGCAGCCTTACATGTTTCCGATGCCACGAAGTACATAACTTATCTTCACTTTTGATCAGACAATCACCTCTTTCACTACCTGTCTACTGCTAATCTTCAGTGTTACTGTGCTTTTACTCAAAACTCCCGACAATAGCTCTTTAAAATTTTTGTAATAACTACCTACATATGTTTTGATTATTTCTACTCCCGCACTTAAAAATATGTAGGTATAGCCAATCTAGATTCAACAAAGTATAAAATCTAAATATATCGTGCTTTATTAGTATACTTTCTTTCCCAGGTGACAAATGGGGAGAGAAGGACACCAGATTCTCATTCTGTGCAGTAATGTGCCTCTCACTGCTGCACCGACTTGATGCGATAAACGTCGATAAAGCAGTCGAGTTTGTGCTCAGTTGTATGAACTTTGATGGCGGGTTTGGGTCAAAACCTGGCTCTGAAAGTCATGCTGGTAAGTTTATTTAAAAAAATATCAACTAAAGGCCAATGCACTATTTGTTGCTAGCAATATGAAATATTTCGCTAGCTATCGAACGTCGTATCACAATTATGTTATGTTATGTATGAAAAACATAACATACCATCAAGCCTGTTCTTTCCGAAGGGTTAGGCAGAGGTGTACTTACTGTACACCAACAGTTCGCCGTATATTTTAGGTCCCATGTAACAGGGGGCGAGCGTAGTAGCTCGGAGTTTGGATATGTGCCTGGCAAATGATTGCCATTTACCGGGCACATATCCATACTCTGGAAATTTCATAGAAAAATTTAATAATACACTGCTCGACCTGGGAATCGAACCCAAGACCTCTAGTGTAGCAGTTGTGCTTCCGACCACTAGACTAATGACTAATAATAATGAACTGCCTCAGTTTAATTAAGAAAAAGCCCATTAAATTAAATTTTATCATATCCAGGTTTAATCTACTGCTGTGTGGGTACACTCTCTATTTGTAAGCGGATGGAAGCACTAAAAGCTGATGCCCTCGCTTGGTGGCTCTGCGAGAGACAGTTACCCAGTGGTGGGTTAAACGGCCGCCCAGAGAAACTACCAGACCTTTGCTACTCATGGTAAGGATTTTTTTTAATTTATTTGGCTAAGTTAAGTTAAGCTTCAGCGCTGAGATTTACGTAAGCAAATGCTTCAGAATACAAGTTTTCTGACAGATTTGAGTGTTTCACATGACCTACGTAAATGTCTTGCTGATCTGGTATCGTCATGCGACGGATCGTTGAGCTCCCTAAAAAATGGTTGAGCTACACGAGGACTGATGTATGCGGGCCGTCAGTTAGGACAGGTCAACGCAAAGCTGTGCTGTTATGGCTCTTTCTTCAAAAAGCCTGTTCAGATTTTGCCCTACATTGTAAAACTCGCATATCTATGATATAACTATTGTCTGGACTGGAGAGACCATGATTCTCTGAGTTTTTTGCGACATTTCTTCTCAGAGGTCGTCAGATAGGAAATGTCGGCGCGAAATGTTTTTTTTCTACATATATTTTTTTAAACTAGATGAGACTAGACTAGTCTAGAGGAGATATAAAAAAAAATATGTAAATAAAAAACGACTTGTAAAAGTGTCTTTAAAAGATCTATTTACAGAAATAAATATCATCATCATCATTCATCTTCTACCTCCCATTGATGTAAAATATTAAACCAGTACAAAAATCATAACATTCTTATCATCTGATAGCATGCATTGACAGAAAAGTTTCCTTGTATTGCCAACACTAAAAATATTTTCCTCATTTTATTTCAGGTGGGTAATGTCATCACTAACAATGCTGAACAGAATTCGCTGGGTAGATAGAGAAAAGCTAGAACAATTCATACTGGCATGCCAAGACGCAGAAACAGGTGGCTTTAGCGACCGACCGGGCGATATTCCCGACCCTTTCCACACACTATTTGGCCTAGCCGGATTGTCGTTATTAGGCAATACACAGATCAAACCTGTGAACCCTGTGTATTGCATGCCACAAGAAACTATTGATAGGCTAAAACTGGAACCTGAGATTATGATGTAATTTTTAGGCACAATAATATTTTAATTTTTAGGTGGAGCTATAGTACGACATAGCTATTGCAAAAAGTTTCTTATGTTTATTAAAACTATGTGCGGTGGCCAACACATCAAGTGACCACAAAATGTAAAATTTTCTCAGTTGATTTTGAACTTAATCATCAACATCTTAAGGTTTAAAATCCTTTGGAGATATTTGACAGTTTTGTATAACCTGATATGCTGGCGACTGTATGCTCATGCTGGAAAAATGCGTCAAAATATACTAATTATAAACTTTTCCATAGTCGGGTAAAAAGTAACTGCAACATTTTCTTTGTAATAGTTTTTCTATTTGCCTGTTGTGTTATGCTATGTCATCTAAGTACAACCTTACATTATCTTAGGATAAATCTTTACATTATTATTATTATACAATACATGTTGTAATTTATTGTATATAGAGAATTCGATAAATGTAGAGAAAAAAAGGAAATAATATATTAATAATAATATGATTCATATTGTTATATTTTTTTCATGATTATCTTTGTTTTATTTCCATCAAGTCAAGTCTGTTGTGCGAATATTTATGTTTAAAAACAAAGTTGCAAATGCAAACTGGACTTTTTACAGATGCCCTCCGTATACCTTTATCCTTTATCGACTTGGAATGTAGAAAGCTTAAACTAAACAATAACATTGTTTTTTGCTGTCTGCTAATTTAATTCTTGCCGTGTACACACGACTACAGGTCAACCTATACAAAACCAGTTTAAGCGGATCTCGCATCGACTTCCCATACAATAGGAGACCAGCGTAAACTGGATTTGTATAGCTTGATGTGTAGCCGTGCTTACGGGCAGTAATTCGATACAGCATTCAACCTAACTACCTAGTAAGGATGTAGAGTAGCTATTATAATTATGTATTTAACTCAGTCTACGTTTGGCGCTTGCTTTACTGTCCCGTGCCTGACCACGACGAAACAAATCTACATAATCTTGACAACTACATATCTATTTTTTCCAGTTTTTTAAATCAAGTGGATTGCTGCAACATTAGTTTGCAAATAAATATTTATTGTTTTGATTTGATTTGATACGCGGGTAAATTGGAACGTCAATCAACGTCATTGTCCAATAAAATTCATTAACCTGTGGCCAACTAATGTGTCAAAATTGTCAAAAACAAAAAGTGTGAATAAACAAGGAATCAAAACTAAAACTACAATAGGTTATGCTGGTTATGTGAATATTTACGATATTAAATAACTTCTAATAGATTATTTAATATTACGGATAATAGTTCATAATGTATACTATATATTGTTTCCAGTTCTTCTTATTCAGTACTTGTGTTCATATTTTCACATTGTTTACATATTTTGTTTACTACAGTGATTTGTTATCCACATTCTATTTCCAAGATATCCAACGGGAATATGATTATATTATTGGTAAGTTATGATTTAGTATTGTTTTCATCAATGAAAATCAGTAAATGCGATTTGCGTAAGATCGACAACAGTTGCGCCGAAAGAAGGCCTACCCTATACTCAATATTAGGTATTACCGACTTATATTTATGCGAATCTCTTTCAATGATCCACACTGGTAGATCCAGGGGCGGGATGAAGGGGCTCACACCCTTCCCCCTAAGTATCTGGGCCCACCCCTGACAAATCTAGATAATATCCTTCTTCCTTAGAATTAGCTCCCCTCAAACTGAAACCGATATTATTGAGTCTCTAGGGGAGAAAACGAAAGCACACCTAATACAGCATTTAATTTAGCTAGCAAATTCTCACACTTGGATGAGAAACATTTTCTCATTTGTTGAACTTCATCAGTCATTTGGACCGTTCGGAGAAATTTGTGATTTTTCTATATCCTGATGTGCTAACCTGAATGTACCAGTGATGGAACTTGTTAACAACAATATTTACTATATATTCTAGTTGGCTCCGGCACAGCAGGGTCGGTGATCGCCCATAGACTAGCAACAGAAACAAACTACACCTTCATAGTGCTAGAAGCAGGCAGCAGGAGTCATGCATTGCTTGAGGCACCAGTAATGGGACCATTCTTACATGGATCTCTACTAGACTGGCAATATAAGACTGTGCCACAGGATAATGCTTGTTTGGCCATGAAGGATAGAGTAAGTATAATATGATATTTTCTGATTCTGTACATTGAAGATATTAAAGCTAAAGCGTCAATCTTGGGCCTGAAATAAAAAAAAAATCTTTGTTTTTCGTAAATTCTAGGAAAAACTACGAAAAAAATAAATTTCGGGGCCAAGTAGGTAGATGTGTGGTTTACATACCCAAACCCAAAAATGTCATTTTTAGAATTCCTGTCTGTTGGTGCAAAAACTTTTAACCTTATTTATTGATTGATTTTAATTTTATCTTTGGTGTTAGAAAGTATAAACTCTAACCATAAAACTGTGGTGATCTTGTTTCATACATACACTCACGCCTTTTTCCCACAGGGGTAGGCAGAAACTATGGACTGCCACTTGCTACGACTCTTGCATATCTCTTTCGCTTCTTCCACATTCATATATCTTTTCATACACACGCGCCGGTTGCGAGTACTACGCACCTGACCTTTTTGCAGAACCTCGCCGATAAGATCGGTGTACGTCCTTCTAGGGCGACCTCTCCCGACGCTGCCACTAACATTCGCCTTATAAATTCCATTTGTTAATCGTCTTTCATTCATTCTCTCGACATGCCCAAACCATCTTAGCATATTCCTTTCAATACGTGTCACTATATCATCTTTCAGTCCGCAACATTGTCTTGTCACACTATTTTTCAGTCTCTCATTCCTAGTTACACCGCACATACTACGCAAGGAACGCATTTCAACAGCATTTATTCTACTTTCATGTCTCATCTTATCTCAATTAGTTGATTAAAGCCTGAGAAAGAGCTTGACAACTCTGTTGTATGCAGATGTAGATCCATAATAAAGAAATTCTGTTCAAGCATAAAAAAATTCAACCCACCTCTTTTTTTCAGAAATGTAAATTGACTCAAGGCAAGATCCTAGGAGGTTCATCCAAGCTGAACAACATGATTCATATTAGAGGTAACTTATCCCATTACCAAAACTGGTTCCATGGCAAATACACCATGGATTACATAAAAGAGCAGTTTGAATTTGTTGAAAATAATATTCTGCATCTAAATGAAGTGCAGTATCAAAGTGAATTAGCAGAAACTATATTAGAAGCTGCTGCAGAACTAAAATATGATAAATTAGACATAGATTTTAAGTCAGGTTTCAGGAAAAATATTGTAAGCCAGAAAAATGGTAAAAGATGGTCCACTTCAGATAATCTAGACACATCTAAACATGTAATTACAAATGTTTTAGTAGAAAAAGTTTTTTGGAATAGCAACACTGCTCAAGGAGTAAGTTTCCTACTATCAGGTAGAAAAACTAACATTTACGCCCGAAAAGCAGTTATTTTATCTGCTGGGGCAATCAATACACCTAAAATATTACAACTATCGGGTATTGGACCTAGAAAATTATTAAAATCCTTAGGGATACCAGTTGTAAAAAATCTCCCTGCTGGTAAAAATCTCCAAGACCATATTGGTACTGGATTAGACTTTGTCTTATTCAATAAATCTGTGTCTATTAGTGCTATGGACATAATAAATCCATTTAATGTTCTAAAATATTTTTTTTATGGCAAAGGTCCTTGGACAACACCAGGGTGTGAGGTTATAGGATTTGTATCTACTAAAAATCAAACAGACCCAGATTTACAACTCATGGTGTTGCCAGTAGGATTATCATCAGATAGAGGCAGTTTGTTGAAAAATAATGTGAATATAAATGATGAGGTATGGGAAAAGTATTTTTCGAAATTTTTTAACAATTATGTAGCAACTTTTTTTTCTCTAATATTACATCCAAAGAGTGTCGGTCACGTTTTTATAAAAAGTACAGACCCCAGATTACCACCTCTAATAGATCCAAAGTATTTGTCCAATTCTGAAGACATAGAAACTTTGAGAAATGGATTAAAACTTGTCATAAAATTAGTAAATACGCAGGCTATTCGAAATGTTGAAGGTTATATTAATCAAAATCATTTCCCTGGATGTGAAAATTTTGAGATTTTTACTGATTCATACTTTGACTGCTACATAAAACATTTAACTTTGACTAGCTACCATCCTATCGGTACTTGCTCCATGGGGTTGCCTGGTTCAAAATATGCTGTAGTAGATACTTCATTTAAGGTTTTAGGGGTATACAAACTTTATATTGCAGATGCATCAGTGTTACCAACCTTGCCTAGTGGCAATATAAATGCGGCTGTCGCAATGATGGCTAGCGTATTTTTTGATACAAATATCAAAATGAAAAGAAACATTCCGCTGTGTCATAAGAATGATTTCATTCTTCAATATTTATTAAGAATTTGTCTTGATATAGAAAAAAGGTGATAGATAATATTTGTTAGTCATGTTAGTAGAATCATAATAAAGGGATTATTAGGTATGTACTTATAGTTATAGTCATTAATAGTAAAAAAACATGATCAAGTAAAATAACTAAGTTAGTAATAATTAAGACTGAAATTATACACAAATCTTAGAATTAATATAGTTTTTAAATGTTAATGTTTGATTTATACTAATTTATTCGTAAACCAGTTGTTAATGCAGCGTTAAGCACAATAAAATCAAAATATTTTGCTCCACGGAATACCGTGGATTGGAAATAAAATAAAATAATTAAGAATCCATTTTATTTTTAACACTGTATTTAATGTATTAAGGACACTTCTAAACATGAAATTGCGTACACGATTTTGAGCGACAATTCCAAAACAACCATTTGTATGTTAAAATAACAAATTTGACACGACACAAGATATTGTATGACTACTTAGATAATAATCAAAAATGTTTGAAATTTAAGAAAAACTGATACAGGCTGATATAGATAATATTCCTAGGCGATAATATACGTTAATCTCGTGTTAGACTCGTCTTAATACTTCGTGTGTCGCGCAGTTAGGTAAAAAAGTCAAACATTCCTACTACTCATTTGTTCTTTGGAAATACATATTTTCCCTTTGTGTGGAAAATCCGAAGAGACTTCTTCAGGTGCTCTTTCTATATTATGTGGATAGTTCGTGTCAAATTGTTAAGTATAATAAATACATTTAATATAGTTGGTAAGTTAGTACAATTGTATCAACTTAAAATTATAAAAGTTAAAGTTAAGTTGTGCCAAACTGAAATATACCTACGTACACAAAATATATTGCAATTATACAACTACTTCGTCTGTCTTTAATTTCTAAACATTAAAATACAAATATTAAAATGACTAGTTATGTTGCAGTCACTTAAAATTATCAGTCGTTTCGTCGAACGTCTGATGTTTTTAATCATACAATATTACTTTATTTGCTCTTAGAAAATACTGTGCTTATATATCAGTATATATTTTTAAATAATTCTTGAAGAAACTACTGTCTTATATTTAACAAATTAATACTCGCCTTCTGAAATATATCATCATAAAGAATAAGTATACAAAATAATATCTACATATATCCATATTAAGTCACTCCTTATGGACTTTTAGTACATTACTTAGGTACCCAAATGATCATTATTTTGCTTTAGGTTACTTTTTCTTATTTTAAGCTGCTTTTGCATCTATTATTCGACACGATTAAACAGTAAAATTTTATAGTTTTATATATTATTTTTATTTAACTTTAATAATAATACACCATAATTAATTAAAGATTTTAAGGCTTAGGGAAAGGCCTACCTTCGTGGCATTTTAATATTACTTTGCTTAATTTTTTTATATAAAATCGTTTACAATTTAAAGAGTCAAGACACTCATGGACGGAAGAATCTTCTACATTTAAATCTAAAATTTACAAGTTTAAAACACCGCCTACTAGCTAATTGTGTGCAAGAAAAATAAGAAAACTGTAATTGTGTTTTCGGACATAGATACAAAGTGCTCATTATTGGACTATTTCACCATTTAATATACCAATACTCACAATTATATTAAAAGGTACAACCATATTATACCTATCGAAACAAGTAATTGATACTTTTGAATATTTACGTATACATATTTATAACAGAATGTATACTCAACAACGGTTCACTTAGTAAAAATGTAGTGCCTTGTTTTATATAAAAAATCCACCATCATGATAATATTTAACAAATTCGATTGTTCTATGTATATTTTTAGAGCGCTTAAACGCCCCATGCACATAATTATATCGTCAAACATTGTAATCATTAGGGTATTATGTAATAATATAAATACATTACAACATCGTTATAAAATACATACAATGCTATACAAAATTCTTAAGTTTTATTCAACTTCTCTGAGCAAAATACACACGAAAAGCAGTTACTGCTCACTTAATACTGGACGGATTATCTGATAATGCTTTAAAAGACATTTATAATTATAATACATATAAAACATTGCCGCACTTCTTACCAATTAAAAATAATAATTTATGAATACTTTGTACATAATAATACTGAGCGGTAAATGCGTCATTGTATAAGTAAATTTATTTTGTAATCAAGCGTTGAAGTTAGCAACTTGGTAGGCATAAGATGTTTTCAAGGACTCTTTACACTCCTTTTTCTTTGGTCTGGATAAGATAACCACTATTTCTGCCTTTAATTCTCTGCCGCATCTCTAGACAATATACTTATGCAATTTAGTTAAGATAAGGAAAGAGGGAGACCATAGAAGAAACTGATGGAATTAGTCAAAGGAGGAAGGAAAGTTAGTGATGAGATGGTGGCTGTTAGAAACGAGAAAAAAACATTGCGCCGATAAGAAGTAAATTGGGATCAATGCAGAAGTAGGAGGATTCCAATTGTCAAGTTGCTAACTCTCAAATAACGCGCTCTAATCTAATCTATATAGATTTAGTATTATGTAAATATAACATTTATGTAATATATTTGCTACAATTATTTGTGCATGTTTATTTCTAATACAATAATACTGTTTAAATTAAATTGAATTTATAGCCCAATTTATTGTGCTATCGTCTGAGCTTTTATTGAGCAAAATCATTTAAATTGAGACAATTTGTTTAAAAGCACCTATTGTGCATATTAAACAATTAATAAGCGTTAAAATACCTATTTTAAGGACTAGAAAAACTGCAAAAGTAACATTTTATATAATATAACATCACTGTTAAGTATATGCATAAATGCAGGGCTGTAATTTATATTTTTCAGAATTTTCTTAAAATGTCTTTAAATAGCTTATAGGGGAGGCTTGAAATGAAAGCACAAACATAAAAATAAGTATCTAGTGTGCCGTGCCCGTATTTTTTGGTTGCCGGTAGAAAATGTAATACTAAGCTTGCTTTAACATTAAAATAAATTGCAAATTTTAAAAATAATAATTTAAGAAGATCATTTAAAATGCAGTTAGGAGTTAAAAACAAGTGTCCTTATTTACGAAACATTTCTTCATTTTATATAAAAAAGTAACATTATAATACTATAAGTACTTACCTATTCTTTCGCATAAGCCTTTTTTGACTAGATTAAAACGTGTATCAAGCACAAATCAAATAAATTAACCCATTAAAGTATATAAAACTGCTTTCAAAAATTCACTCGTATTTGTTCAAATAGGTCTTGAATGTATTTGTTTTAATACTACTGACCTCTCTACGATCAATTGTGGTTAAAAGGTCTAAGACTGACCTAAGTCATACATACAATAAATATTTTAAAATATCTGTTACAATATTGTATAGGTCTGGTAGAAAATGCCTAAGGCATTACGACCGCCTTTTTACACGTACCATAAGAATAAATAAATAAATATTTTTTAAAGGCCACTCGTAAGTCGTTTTATGAATTTAAGGCTTTCTCGCGTTCGTACACTACCGTCAAATTGATAAGAATACATAAAAAAAAGCCCACACAGTATGTCGCAGTCACAATAGAAAATTGGACAACTACAAAATACACCAACTCTAAAATATACAAATTATTATCGTCATCGTCTACTTATAAAACCAAACTGTACACTCACTAACATCGATATGGTTAACTAACAATAAAATACATAAAACCTTACTTGAAACAAGAATCCAGGTAGTTATCCAGCATGTCCAGTTGCAGATCGTCCCAATCCGTTGGATTCAAAAGTAAGGACGATAGATCATCTTCAGGGATTAAGGGAGGTGGTACAATTGGTTCCACAATCACATTGGCTCCTATATTCGTCTCCAAGTCGATATCAGGAATGCTTTGAATCCCGCCGAGATTGAAATCAGGTAAGTGCAGTGTCACAGCCTGATTTATTTCATTGGAAATATCTTCAACAACTACGTTAGGCTGTGGTATATTGGCGATAGCAGTTTTTTCTTCTGTCACTTCTTTTGACGCTGCTTTCTTCTTCTTGTGCGGTCTGTTTGAGATTCGTTTGCTGCCTTCTAGATGTGCGAGGTCTAATTTCCAGAAACCTCCTTTTCCTGGCTCGTCTTTTGATCGAGCCACTTTGACGAACACTTTGTTTAGGGAGAGGTTGTGACGTATGGAATTCTGAAATTGGGAAAGAAATCCGATTTAAAAATCGTATTTATAAGATATGGAACAAAGTTAACTCTTTTATTACATCGACGGCTATATGTACCGTAACGCTCACATTATAAAATATTTTCATTTTTTAATATTTCGAGAAACCCACACACGTTATAATTTATTTTCATTTTCCTGACTACTACTCATACTGCGTTTTTATCACCAATCACTTTCATATAGCCGATTCAACGTATCAATCATGCACTTGACTCCCTATTCATAAATCCAATTAGACGTAATCTTATCTCACTGTTTGCGGATCACACGTTTATTAAATCATATGGGCCCTACTGTAGCGATAGCACTCACCTGCCAGGTGGGGTCAGCGTTCCTGTAGTACTTGAAGTTCTCCCTGATCCACGAATATATCGCGGAGAGCGTCATCTTGTCGTTGTTGTACCTCATCGACATACAGATCAGCGTGCTATACGAGTACGGCGGCTTCTTCTCGCTGTTCGTCCGATACTCGTGCCGGTTCTCCATAAAGTCTTTCTGGCATTTCGCTATTGTCTGGTTGAACTTCTGCAGCCTCGTGTTCTGCGGCTCCGTCCTCACTGGAGGGTTGGGCGACATCGGAGGTATCGGAAACTGCGGCACCGACATTATATTCGTTATGTTCTGCAGCCACGTCAAGTTCGTTAAGTCGGCCTCTGGTTCCTCGTCCACAACCATCTTGCTAGGCTGCTGCTTGTGTTTGCTGCGTATCTTTTTGGAATAATCATCCCTATCTGGGGCGACGACCGTTTCTTTTTGAGCAGTTTGTATTTCTACATCTTCGTTTATTGCGTAGATTTCCGGTTGCTCGTAAACGTATTCTATCTCGACGGTGTGTGATGACTCTGGAACCGTGTGGTCCACAGTGAAGTATGTCGTCCCGCATTGTTCTCCCGACTCTCCATAAAAGTTGAGAGAAGTCGCGTCCAGCATCTCCCCAGACGCCGGAGACAGGCCTGATGTTATATGCATCGTGGCCAACTACATTGCTCGCCCTGAAAATGTTGCGACAATTAACCGATGAATCACAGTGATGAATCAGCTAATATTGGAAGCTCGATTTCTTGGTATTGTGAATAACGAAAATTAAACACGCGGAATAAGAGTACGGTCACTTGTGTCGTATTACCTGATTAAATGGAAGGTGGTGGACGGTGTTGTCCAAGATGTCCGGAGTGAATCGATCGTCGACGGCGCGGCCGTTGTGACGTCGCGGCGGTCAGCGGCGCCCCCCCGCGCGCATGGTGTCGCTTCGGCGTCGAGTGCGTGTGTGCGCGCGGAGCGGCGGCGCGCGGACTAGTGGGCAGGTGCGCGCCCCATTGTGCACCGTATGACGAACAGGTGTGCTGCGATCGATATTATTCCGCCGCAAGAACCGCCGGCCCGCATCGCTGATAGCTATGGACAATTAGTCACGGTTATCGGACACAGGACCGGACTGAGGGTCTCGTCAGCATCAGGCTTCTCCCAACATTATCAGCTGAAGATGTAGCTTCGACGCGCCGTTAAAACAATTCAGGACAAATGAAATCCTCGTTCATTTTACCGTATCGTAACGAACCTAGCTACACCATTTTAAATAGATTCATATTTTATTGAATTTAAAACACCCTGATAGTTCAAGTGCGGGTCTGATCGATGGTTCCTGTCTTTTGAGGCATATCGCCAAGAGACGGCTTGTGCGGGTACTTCCGTTATATCACTCACATTTTCAATTAGCTACCATTATTATTAGTCAATGATAATTGTATGCTGAATTGAAAGATCTAGGGAAATGTTGCTTATTCGGTTGAAAAGTGACAGAGAATATTGGACATTAAACATTAACCTATCATTATAATACAATACTGCATAGGTCATGTCTAACCTTGAACAAACTAACTATATCATTGTCTCCTCCATAAAGGTAATAAGTAGGTAGGTGCCTAAGTCTGGCGTTCAAAATATGACTAATGTTGTCTGTTCAAATAAATAAACATTCCATTTTGACTGATTATGTACCTATGTAGTTAAACTTTAAAGTTCATTAAAGCTCTTAGTTTCAAAATGAGCCCTAGTTCATAAACTACTTACGTATTCTGTTAGGTGGTAGAAACAGAAGCGGTAGGTTTTAAAGATGATAGGACTCCGCTGGACTTCGTCTGGGGTGATACCAACATATTGACAAATAACCTACCGGTATGCGATAATGTGCCAACAACATGTTCTAACTAGCCAACTTCTAACTCTAGTTTAGTGGACTGCTACGCTAGAGGTCGAACAAGTTGTTACTGGGTTTTTCTATGAAATTCTCAGTAGCTCGGAGTTTGGTTTTGTACCAGCAAACTGAGAATGTACATTAAGTTCACATTTGACCCTTCGGGGAACACAGGCGTGATGGTATGTCAATATTATGTGTTCCCATTTGAAGAGCAATGTAATCAGTAGAATTCAGTGTTACTGATGTTTTGAGATGACAACGCACTAGTTATGTTACTGGTGTTGCTTACGTCTAAGTATACGATGAGGAAACAGCTTACCATCAAGCCAACCGTATGCTTGTATGCCTTCTCACTTATTACCTACATTTTAAAAAATGCGACGTCTTGATGACAAATTAATGTTCCCATCCAAAGAAAACTCGAGCACATAAATTAACAAGTATGTGTTAGTCTACAACATATATTTGGTCCGCTTAAACAGAAAATTAAAGCAAGTGCTTGCATAGTGTCGCCCTTGCCACCCTAATGTTTACTTTGAACCAATAATGACTCAGTATTATTAACCTTTTGAACGCCATTGTCACATATATGTGACAAACGAAATCTTACTCTGAACGCCAACGTCACAAATATATGACAAAATATACGTCGCACCATATTATGAGATAAACAATTTAATCATTACTTTAGTGTGTTTTCACTACCTTGTGTAATTTGACAGAAAAAGTGGCCTGGCGTCAGGGGTACGGCGATACGTTTATACTCTGGCGTCCAAAAGGTTAAGTACTTGCCAACGTAGACGTTCTATATAGAAAAAGATTGTTATTAGTACCTATATTCTACCTATAATTAAAAATACACAACCTAATAGTAGTTAGTTTTAGCAGTAGTTGTGCCTGCTGACATGTCTACATGCCAGCATGAATGGGTCGGCACAACCAGGGAAGTTCTACCCCACAGAATACCGACGTCAAGTAGCAATAACTATATTAAGATTTATAATAAAAGTTTTCTGACAGTTTTGAGTATTTCACATGACCTACGCAAATGTCTTGCTGATCTGGTATTGCCGTGCGACGGATCGTTGAGCTCCCTAAAAAATGGTCGAGCTACACGAGGACTGATGTATGCGTACCGTCAGTTAGGACAGGTCAACTCAAAGCTGCTATGGCTCTTTCTTCAAAAGGCCTGTTCAGATTTTGCCCTACATTGTTAAACTCGCATATCTAACAACAACTATTGTCTGGACTTTAAAAGAGACCATGATTCTCTGAGTTTGTTTCGACGTTTCTTCTCAGAGGTCGTCAGATAGGAAACGTCGGCGCCATCTAGTTAAAAAAATGTAAAAAATCGACTTGTAAAAGTGTCCTGAAAAGATCTATTTACAGAAATAAATATCATTTATCATTTATCAATATGTATACTGCGGCGTTTCGTACAGTTAGTGTGGATCACCGGAGGCCCAATCCCTCCCTCAGTGCCCTTCCTTCCACTTTCTCCTTCCCTTCTCCTTAAATAGGCTCAGCAACGCATCTTCAACTCCTTTGGTATTGCAGATGTCCATGGGCGGCGATGACTACCTACTTACCATCAGGTAGCTCGCATGCTCGTTTGCCGAGTAATCCCATAAAAAAAATTCGGCAATTATATAATTGGCCTTTTTTTTAAGAATTCCATGTTATTGCAGTGAATTGAAGAATAATTTCTTAACCTAACTCCAATAACACTGTCTGACCTGAACATCGAACGGAGACTCCTTAAACAGCATCCGTCCCTTACACCGAATAGACCAAGGCAATACATTTAATATGTATTAAATCGTAAATAGTGATCACAACTCGACCGAAAGGTTGTGAGGTCATTAACATTTGACCCTTTGTCACCTCACTTTTTCGTAATTAGCATTCACATTAAATGTGAGTTGATCACGACGCTGCGCTGTTTACTAAGGTTTTCGTTAATTCCAATCTGATCTATATAATTCACGAGCAATTGATTAGATGTTATCGTTAACTCGTAAAGGTTTAGGGGGTTAAAGTTCACTGAAACATCTGGTGTATAACGCTACTCTGTATGAACATGAAAGATTTATTTTGCTCTGTAACGTACGAGTAAGTTCTAAGTACCTACCGTTTTTAGTGACGACCGGAAAAGAAAATAATTTTCGATTACATTCAAATAAAAGCTCAACATTCAAGTACAGAAGGTTGGATTTTGCTTATGATCATTGTAACCCCTTGCAATTAGTTTTTTTTTTAATAAGGGATGAATTTTTGAGCGGACTCGGCGACTGGCACGGGTACGTTCCGGTCCTCGGGTGCACCTGACAATATGGCTGCCGGCGAGGGTAAAAAACGCGGGAAAAACATTATTTCTGTAATAACATTATATCTCGACACGCTGTTGTCTCGGGTTGGGGAACCCTACTGACTATGATAATAAATAATTAGGGTGAATAAAAATCCACCAACCCTACCTACATGCAAAAAATCCAAACCACGAACTCGTGTCTAAAAAGTAATATGCTCATGAATTCACAGGGTGATTCTATAACTCAGAAGCCATCGCCTCCTACTGCGAGAAAGTTATGCTTGCAAAAGAGGTGGCGGAGATCAAAGAAGAATTGTCCACCTCTCTCCCGACCCGTAGTAGAGGCGCCTTCAACCTCCAGCTGAGGCTAACTTGGTCAGTCAGCTGCTCGACGAGACACTGGCTCTTTGAAAAATATGCGAGGTAAGGCCTCGCTCTTTGAAGGAGTCCAAAGGCTATCATGGTCGTGCGTGGCGAAGGTCACGAATCCCATGGCCATGACTATATGGCAAATGAAGGTAAGTGCAGTTTTTCGTCGGTACGAGTCCGATTTACCCTGCATACTATCCATGAGGAATTTCCGTAACATAAAAAGGGCAATCCTAGCCATCATATATACATATACCATCACGCCTGTATTCCCCGAAGGGTTAGGCAGAGGTGTACTTAATGTACATCCACAGTTCGCCGGTATGTTTAGGTCCCATGTAATAGGGGGCGAGCCTATTGCCATTCACCGGGCACAAATCCAGACTCCGAGCTGCTACTGAGAATTTCATAGAAAAACCAATAACACTTTGCTCGACCTGGGGATCGAACCCAAGACCTCTAGCGTAGCAGTCGCAATTGGGACCACTAGACTAACGAGGCAGTCAAAGTCAGTCAGTCCTAGCCATCATTTATAGTATTTTACTTTTGCACTTGTGTCTTCTCTAACACATTTCTGCGATTTTTTTTGGAATTCTCTGGAAGAGTGCTGAAGTCCCAATTTAGGCAAGAATACCAAGGTTATTTAGAGAATATGGAGTTCCATAATAACATTAGATCGTAGTTTTCGCATACTCCACCTCCTAGAACTTCCTCCATCCTTCTAGACCTTTGTGGTAGAATGTTTTTTAACTGACTAACACCTTTTTTACGCGATACGATTTGTTACACGATTTCTGCGTAATGTGAACCAATTTCAACATTTCTGATCTGGTAGAATAGAATCTTTGGTAATGATTTGATTACTTACTAATAGGTAGGTAGGTACTTATATGATATTTATTTCTGTAAATAGATCCTTTGAAGATATTTTACACTTTTTTTTAAGGAATTTCCTATCTGACTACCTTTCTGAAAAGAAACGACGAAACAAACTTAGGGAATCATGGTCTCTTTTAAAGACTAGAGTCTAGACAATAGTAATATTATTAGATATGCGAGTTTTACAATGTAGGGCAAAATCAAAACAGGCCTTTTGAAGAAAGAGCCATAGCAGCTTTGAGTTGACCTGCCCTGACTGACGGCACGCATACATCAGCCATCGTGTAGCTCAACCAAAGTTCATGACGAATACTTACGATAAACTTAATAGTCTCAATAATAGAGTTCAAGTGTGCGTCACAGACGGGTGGCACTTTGTTCTAATCAACAATATCAAAATGTTGAAACATGTGGACTTTTTTTTTTTTTTACTTTACTGCGCACACAACACATGTTCGGCACCTGTCTCTTTACGGTAGGGGTAGTAATGCCACAGTACAACGATATCAGTGTTCTAACTTCACACAAAACATCTCATTAAAATATAGATTGTACACCAAAAACTTATGCCAAGAAAACTTTTATGAATCAAAGAATAGTGAAATTCCATATTTAAATGTAATTGATCACTAAAACTTAAACGTGCGTGTGATTGTACGCACAGCTACACGTTGAGCTATACAAATCCCAGTTTACGCTGGTCTCTTATCGTATGGACAGCCTAAGCAATGCGAGATCAGCTCAATCTGGATTTGTATAGTTTGACCTGTAGCAGTGTGTACCTATACATCTGATAGAGCACGCAATTTAAATTATTTTATACGGATCAACTCGGCAAACGAGCAGGCAAGCCACCCCAGCTACATCTGCAATAACAAAGGAGTTGCAGATGCTTTGCCGAGTCTATTAAGGAAAAGGGAATGGAAGAAGGAAGGGGACGAGGAAATAATTGGGTCTCCAGCACTTCAAAGTAACGTAGGTATATTTTTTTGACTATTTTTTTATTCAGTAGGTGCTCACCTACACACGGGCATCAATCGATCCTGACATTAAGCGTTCAAGGTTAATCCCCTAAGACAACGCGCGTTCCAACGTGCTGAGAGGAAGTATATTGTCTTCCTAACTTCCTAACCTATAAACTTCTTAACTTCTTTCATATCAAAGACAAGCTCAAGTAGCACAGCATCCTATAAAGTGAAATCCAATCCACGTTTTGTCAATTACCTTTTAGGTAGGTACTATTTCAAAATGCGAAAAAAAATTGATCTTTATTTTTTGAAAATACTCTCTATTGTCACTTTACCTACTGTTTCATCTTTACCTCGTTTCAATCATACTCATACGGGTGATTAGGTGCCTAGCCGTGTAATTTTACTGCGTTTCATTGGCACTTTGTTTTACCGTATCATTAGATACGCAACCCTATTTTACTATCCACCCTATACAATATTGTATTTTATTTTATATTGGGTCCAGTTAGAAATTATATTATTAGCTCCTTTTCGATTTTTTGTATTGTGCAGTAAGCATCATATTTTATACCGGAACGGGCAGACTTCATAATTATTTACAATACATACTACATACATAATATATCATCACACCGCTTTTCCCCGAGCGGTAGGCAGAGGCGTACTAATGTAAACGTAGGGGGCGAGCCTATTGCCATTAACCAAGCACAAATCCAGACTCCTACCGGCTACTAAGAATTTTATAGAAAAACCCAACACAGATCGACATGGTAATCGAACCGTATAGCGTAGAGACTAATTAGCTAGTCCCATATTGCGTCAGATCTACTGCAGATTTAATCTCTCATCTCCATCGGATAATAAAATACGTATATTAGTACATTCTAAAATAGCCTTTGTGCCATTGAGATATACTAAAGTCTACTTTGTAGTTCAGAAGGTACGATATATCAGATGCAGTCGACGAAAATGACATTATGAATGAATCCATAATACTCGGTAATAGGCATTGGTTTTCTATAACCATTCCTTTAATTCATACAGCGACCGAGCCATGGTCTTAGTTGGTAGGCACACACACACGGCTTCAGGTCAACTTATACAAATCCAGTATAAGCTGATCTCGCTTTGTACAGACTTCCCACAAAATAGGAGACCAGCACAAACTGGTTTTGTATAGCTTGATGTTTAGCCGTGCGTACTAGTACTTTTTGTTTACGCTTGCTTTTAACTTAAACTTTATAAGCATTTAAGTAATAGGAATATGTTGGTTGTATTGTATATTATGTTCTCGGGAATCTTAAGGCTAAAGCGTCAGCTTTGGGCGCGAAATTTATTTTTTTCTTGGTTTTTTGCAAATGCAGCTGAATAATTTGCGAAAATCCAAGGCTGACCTTGTGTAGACAAACTCTTTCGTGTTGTTCGTAAATAGGTATACTGGAAATAATACACAAAAGATAAAATTTAATTTTGTAATAAAGAAGTAAACAACACAACTTAACTTTACTGTAAATGCATGAACATAGTTTTCGTGTCAAAAAATACCTACTGAAATAAAAGTTGTTTAAAAAGTTGAACTCTTGCAGAAACATGATAATAAAATGACTGGTAGTAGATTTTGATTTTTTTTTTTAAAAAGGATAACAAATACACTTCCTTTCTAATTCGTTCCTACCTATATTTAACAATATTCTATAATTTTGATAAAAATACACAAATAGGTTGCTTCTTATGCAGTAGATTTTTTCTTACGCTAGTTCATAAAAAAATACCTATTTTACACCTAAAAATCACAAATTATCAATCAGAAAGATAACAAGGTCTAAATTAACATTTTTATTTTTTTTATTTAAATTTTGTACTGGGCGCGGCGTTTCAATGATGGTTGTTATAACTTCAAATGTTGTAGGAACCAGTCAGCACCATTGATTAGATTGTCCATCTCAGCTGCAGGAGACGATAGCGAGTGATTGTCATCGTACATGTATATTCTGAAAATTTTAGAATAATTTTAAACCTTTTTTAATTACTAGACTACTAAGAGTTGTACTTTGTCAACACATTTCGCCGGTACGTTTAGGTCCCATATAATAGGGGGGCGATCCTATTGAAATAATTAATTACTTTTATTTTGGACAACAATATTATATTGCTGTGCCCGGTGACTGGGGCACAATTTCAAACTCCGAGCTGCTACTGAGAATTTCTTTGAAAAACCCAATAACATACCCTATACCAAACTCGACTCGGGAATCGAACCCGGTGGTGACGTCAAAAACATAATTCTACTTTTTCTGTAGCCGCCAATATTCTGGTGTAGTCCAAACCTTGGAAACGAAGCACCAACTTGTATCATAAGTAAGATTTAATAGCATTTTAACCCCTAACCTCATTGCTAATTCATAAATGTCTCGAAGGACCAAAATAACTGCGCCGTTATAAGAAGAAGGACCAAAATATGTTGCAAGTCAACTTTTTCAGCTGGAATATTATTGTCTCCCTTGTTCTAGTAACTGCTTACCTAGTAGGCACTCCATTAGCCGCCAATCTCCTGGCATACTCCAGGCCTTGGTAATGAGGGACCCGCTTGTCCCCGCTACCCAGCATGAGAGCGGTGGGCGCCTTCACTTTGTGGACGTGAGCGATAGGCGAGCACCGTCTCATTGCGACCAGCTGTTCTTCAGATACGGGGCCCGACTCCGTGAAGGGGAAACCGGCTTCTACCGCGCACCTAGAAGACCATTTTATTATTTCCAAGTTTTGTATTGAGACGAAAATACAGAATTATAGAATAATATTGATTAAAATCATGCAGGCGTTAACGTTTACGCGCCAACGAGCGTGCGCAACGCTTCCATAACTCCCGCGCCTTTGAACTACTCTTTCCTTTATTTCAAAGATGGTCATGAATGACTATCATCATTTTTATATTATACTAGCTTTCCGCCCACGGGTTCGCCCGCGTTGTTCTCGGCTTTTCTGCATTTAAAAGGAATATTTTTTCCCATTATTGCAACATTTTCATAGTCCAGTGAATAAAACGGATGCCTGGGCAAAGCAATGATAATGTTTATCTAAATTTAAAATATTATAAGCGGTAAGTGAACGTTATTATAGGACCTGATAGTAAGAACTAACTAAATTTTCCTACCATCGTTATTAAGTGGTTAGAAGAAGGACGGAAAGACATGATGAATAGTGTTGTCTCTCTCACATACCGAAAACTATACGGTGTCAGTTATTGCAAATTCATAAACAATTTGACTTACCCATCAGAATTATCAGCGTAGTGGCCTTTTGTTGCCAAATCTATCAACGGGTTTCTAGTCACCATAGCCTTGAACCTATCAGGGTACTGTCCAGCTAAATGAGCCACAACCAGCCCTCCGTAACTACCTCCATAGAGGAATACATTATTATTCAGCAGTCTTCTATCTCTTTCTAATAGAGTTGTTAGAGTGAGATGGCAGTCCTGGACGTCGTATTCGCCGACGCGGGATATGAGAGAGCGGACGTTTGCTTCGCCTTGTCCGATGGAGCCGCGGAAGTTGATTCTTGCTGTTGCAAAACCTAGTCGTAAGGTAGGTTTTTTTAGGAAAATTTAAAACTAGCCCTTGTATGCGATGTTACACGCGGAATTTAAATGTTTTTTTTTATGTATTAGCTCAATAACAATGATTGACACTAGAACAATTGCACACTACGCTAATCTGCTAATGTTAAGTTTAGTACTAAGTTAAAAACATTGTATTTTCTCTGTAAGTGATTTGTAAATCTTTTGAGAAAATAAATATCTTAAAACATAAACCATAACAATTACAAAAAAAATGAGCTGTTACAGTCGTATGAGAGAGAGTATCAAGTTTTTTATTTAGATGCATAACATAACTTCTTTTTGGCAATTCTAGATGAATATTTTAAGTGCCAAATTAATCTTTTCTGAATTCTATAACTCGAATTCTAGGCGACTTACCGAGATAAAACAATACACAAACAGAAGTAAGATTTAAAGTGAGACCTCTAGCAATACAACTGTGAAAACTGCATCCAATTTCGTGCAGTCAGTATAAATACATAGACATACAAAATTCTAAAAATAATTGTTTTGTGTTATTTTGCTCTTAAAAATACATAAAAACTCGTACAGGGCAGGCCTCCGATAACAATAAAATCAGTAATAACGTTCGTTTACCGCTTATTTACAGTAAGTTAAAAGTATAAAAAGTAAAGTGCAAAAAAATTATATCCAACAGCATATCCTTTGCGTTTAAAGTATAAAATGTTCCAATTGAAATAAAGCTACTTTACAACTTAAAAAGTTGTTATACGTCTGAATCTATGGCTCTTTTAGACGTGTTTTCCCCAAAAGATTTACAAGAAAGGCAAGCGGCACGCGAGAAAGACGAAGTTTGGTAGAAAAGACAAATTATACATAATTTATTTGTTTATTTACGCAGTCTATTGACGTCGCCGTGTCCAAAGAGTAAATTCTAATATATTCCGAAACTGCATGCAACAACACTCAAAAATTGACATAGATCAAAAAATATCAAAGAAGGTACACTCACCAATCGGCAATATCTGTAGAATTAAACATGCTAGAGACATCAATGACGGGATTCCTTGAAACCACAGCGGCATAAGTATCCGGGTACTGCCCGCTAAGGTGAGTGACTAGGAATCCGCCGTGAGATCCGCCCATTAGGCACAATGTTCTCGCGTCAATGGGGAAGTGTTTGACTGCGTAGTCTGTGGCCAGTTTACAATCTTTGACGTCAGCGTCGCCGACGCGTTTTAGTAAGAATTCCACGGAGGCCTGCCCTGCGCCGGTTGAGCCGCGGTAGTTGATTTGTATACATGCGAAACCTGAAATGGTTTTGTATAGGTACTCTTTTTTCTTTACCTGTCTTGAGTCAACCATTTTGGCATGCATTTTGTCATTTAAAAGTAGGTATTAAAAGATCATAATAAATTTCCCACATGCCCAAATTTTCAAACATTACTCAATTATAAGATGTGATAAATTTTCGTGCTGTTTCTATCAGTGACTGTGAGAGCAAAAGACTTGACGGCATTTATAATTTGAACAATCGGCATCATCAGTTATTTAAGAACTCAACTGTTAATGACATCATTGCTTACTAAATACGAACATTTTTTTTTTCGACTAACTGGGAGCAGAATATTTGGAATTAAATTCTGATTCTATTTTATAATTGAAATAATTCAACAGTTATTAAACAGATATAAAACAGTTACCTATTATATCCAGCGTTGTTCTACTTTATTTACATCTAAATGACCGACAAGGATAATAGGTCCATATTCGTTGACAAATGTGGTAAAGGTTTAAATTAAGTCTTACCTAGCATATTGAAGAGAGCTGCTTCCAAGGAGTATGCGTTAACGAAGTTGCTGTGAGGCCCGCCGTGTGGCCACACTATCAGAGGTAACTGCTTGTTCACCTCTTTAGGCGCGAAAAACAGCGCCGAAAACGATTCTGTCAAATTAATGAAAGATTTTTAAAATATTGATACATACATCTTGACAAAAAATATTTTTAGTAAAAGACTGGAAAGGTGTTTCACATTATCATCGTATTTTATTACATAATTTTTTTATGCATAAAGTTTTAACCTCTTAGTGCCTCGCTGGTATGTCTAAAATGTCTACATGCCAGCGGTCAGCATGACCGAGGAAGTACTACCCTCCCACAGAATATCGACGTCAAGTAGCAGTATGCATACTGTTGCGTTTCGGACGTTAATTGTGGAGCGCCGGAGGCCCAATTCCTGCCTAAGTCCCTTTTTCACCTTTTCCTTAAATAGGCTCGGCAACGCATCTGCAACTCCTTTGGTATTGCAGATGTCCATGGGCGGCGACGACTACTTACCATCAAGTAGCTTGCCTGCTCGTTTGCCGAGTGAACATACCGGCAAAAGACCTTTTTTATGGGATAAAAAAAGGTCTTTTGCCGGTCGGCAGGTCGGTCGGTCATTTATGTAGGTTCACTTTGTTCGACCGGCCCTGCCCCTAACCTCTAGCGTAAATTTCGACTAATGAGGCAGTCTTTCATTCAAATCAACACAACAATCAAAATTATACTAATATTATTTATTACACTCCTCTGGCGCTCCATAATAAAAAAGGACTTACTGACGTCATCCTGCGAGTTCTCATGTTCCAGGTCTAAGTATTGTACGAGTCCGCTATCGACTGAAGCAGGTACTTCGCACGGGGAACTCACCCGCACCCACCTTATGTTCGCCTCGCTGCCTTGAGGTGGGAGGCGGGCTACGAACAACTACAACAAAATTCAATCAAAATACATATACCATCACGCCTGTATTCCCCGAAGGGTTAGGCAGGGGTAACTAATGTACACCCACATTTCGCCGGTATGTTTAGGTCCCATGTAATAAGGGGTGAGCTTATTGCCATTAACCGGGCACAAATCCAGTCTCCGAACTGCTGCTGGGAATTTCATAGACAATCAAAATACATAGTTTTATCAAAATCCAAAATACTAATTTCATTCCACAAATTAAGTTCTAAGATATAGGCCTTTAAAGTTTTTAATGGGGATAGGAGATGCTCTGTCCTTCTCTGACAATAACAAGCCGATATAGTGCGCTCTCTGTCTAGTATATTTTTTTTTAAAAAGATTACTAACTATGTGGGTCGCAAATTACTAGTAATCTTGTTAACCCCTCGTGCTAAGCTAAATGCTTGTGTTACGACTTTACGAGTGGGTTCACGTCGGTAGTGCAATGGTTGAGTTTCTAACCGGCAACCATGTGATCGCAAGTCCAACGCCCTAGCCATTAGGCTACCGCCGCTTCAAATATGACATATATGACCCCAATTGACTCTTTTCTATTAAAATTGACCACTGATAAACGACTTGCGGACAACTTCAGACAAGTTTAATTATTTCGAACAAATTCTAGTATAGTACCTGTCCCGGTGAGGTTAAGCTGCTGCAGGTAGCCAGCACGATGTCTCCGCGCACGTCCAGCACTGTAGTGGAGCGCGGACTGAGACTGCTCTTGTTTGATATATCTGTTATCTTGCCAGTATCTGGAACCATTTGTTTTATGTTTAAGACGTTTATTTCTCTTTAAGAATAACATTTCATTTATCAGAGAAATACAATGATATCTTATTCTATAGTGAGGTCATATTAACAGGTACGGAAACGGAACACTTACGTAGGTATCTACAAGGTCAGTTTTAGTATATGCGAAACACGAAACACATGTCTAGTATTTTTAGGTAAAAAATCTATGTACAAAGTTTCAACACTGTATCTTGAAAAATGTCAAAGTTATAAGCTGGTTATGTTATCTGGTTGTCTATCGCATCAATCTGTAACATCGACTTCAGGCGACTGAAGAGGTTGTTTTACCCCTCGCCCTGCTGTACGCCTGCGCCTAGTGCCGCTATGACCAGCCGTGACCTGTTTTGGGCGCGTATAATTGCGGATAGGTACTTGGTATAGGTACTTAAAATTTTTAGAAAAAAATATGACATGCTGTAAACATTATTGGAATCGATTCAGTTACTTTTTCTGAACAAACTATATTCTGGTTTCGCATATATTAAAAATAAGGTTGTATATTAGACTAAGAAACATAATATTAGATAGGTTATTAAGTAACGTTAACATATTTTACAAATATAACCAGTTTAGTAGGAAGATGTTATCACTACGCAAATAATAAAAAACAAATTGTAGGTAGTTTTAAAACAAATTGTCAACATTGCACAGCCAAGACTGGTTTAACGCGATGCATTGTTTAATTTAATGTTTCTTAAAATAACATTTTTAGTAGTAGTAGTGACTCGCAGGCATGTCTACATGCCAGCATGAATGGGTCGGCACGACCGGGGAAGTAGTACCCTCCCACAGAATATCGACGTCAAGTATATTGGGCGGCAACATCTTGGCAATAAAATGAAAGAGACGGCTAGTGCTGCGTAGTATGGACTATCATAGTTCATAGTGTCAGCTATCTCTTTCTGTCTTTGCCAAGATATTTGCCGGGAACTAATCCAGTATGCATACTGTTGCGTTTAGTATGGTGAGTAGTACGCCGGAGGCCCAATTCCTGCCTTAATGCCCTTCCTTCTCTTTTTCTCCTCCCCCCCCCCTTTTCCTTTACAGGGTCGGCAACACGCGAGCGATACCCTTGGTCTTGCAAGCGTCCATCTATCTATCTATATATATAAAAATCAATGCCACTTTTCGTTGTAATTTTATAACTCAAGAATGGGCTCACCTATCCAAACTAAATGTTTAGGCTTTGTTCGGACTATTTAGTAGATTGTTTATGTGAAGTTTGCACAAAATCGGTCGAGCGGTCCTTCATATTATTATAGTACAGTAAAGCAAAGAAACCCCGCGGGCGAAGCCGTGGGCGGAAAGCTGGTAGGCTATAGAAACCGCTTACCATCGGGCGGGCCTTTAACTTGTTTGCCGCCTTACTCCCCCTTCGCACTGATGGCAAAACATGATGCAAATATCTATCTTACTCCATCGAACTCTAAAAGAGTGAGAGGGATAGGTAGCTGCTTGCAACATGTATTGTCGTCAGTGAGAACGCAGGATTAGTGATATGAAAAATATCGCAATACATACCTATTTCAACAACATAAGACCGGATTTCGTTCTTCTGTGGAGTGGACAACACGATTCTCTTGCCGTCCGAACTAAAGCACTTGTTGGGTAGAGCTTGGCAGTATAAGCCGTGGAATGCCTCCCCAGATACAGTCTTTATTTCAGTGTCAACTATGTCTAGAATTTTGGTCACTTCATTCTGAAAAAAAAAATTATAAACAGTTATTTGTAAATAGAGATATTTTGCTTTATACAATATAAACCGGAGTGTTACTGAGAAAATCCCAATATCACATAAGGAATAAAGTTAAAGTATAGTACTAGTGGACCCGACAGACGCTTTCCTGCCCGATCAGTACCGGGTCCAATTTTTTAATATTTTCTCACTGTTTAAACCATCCTTGTATCATCATCATCATCAACCCATTACATTGTCCCACTGCTGGGCACGGGTCTCCTCTCAGAGCGAGAGGGAATAGGCTATAGTCCACCACGCTAGCCTACTGCGGTTTGGCAGACTTCACACGCCGTCAAGAAAATCTATCAGGCATGCAGGTTTCCTCACGATGTTTTCCTTCACCGTTTAAGCGCGTGATAATTAATTATTAATACGCACATAACTTCGAAAAGTCAGAGGTGCGTGCCTTGGATTCGAACTCGAGACCTTTGACTTGGCAGTCCAATGGTCATATCACTAGGCTATCACTGCGCACTACCATCCTTGTATTAGAGCGAAAAAACATACTCACGGGTAAAAAGAATAAAAAAAAAAACAAATTGGTCAAGCTGTTTTTGTGTTTAGGCAAGTTTTACTAACAGAATCCTTTTTCTTGATGACGAGTTGATGGCAGGCGTGGTGTGGCCCTCCCGCCGTCCGCTGGATCCACACCAAGTCGCCGGCAGGACTGAATCTCGGAGACCTTACTGCTAAGCCTTCGCCACTCAACTTGCCTACGATAAAATTTACTTTTATAAAAAGGAAATTGACTTAAATCGCTAAATTAGCAGTAGCACCGCTGCAGAAGAAGATAATTGTCTTCATAAATAATATTGGTACAAACATTTATTATTGTCTCCAAAAAGATTATTTGCCTCCAAAAAAAATGGTAGGTTCAACGATATATAAACTATAGACACGTTACCCGCTTTCTAAAATGGCAACAAGAAATCAAGGCAATTGCCCGGATCGCGTTTAGTTACGCACCAACCAGCGTTGCGCTTGACCAATTAGAATGCAGCACTTAATCGTAACGTGACAAAAGATGTATATTCGTCTCTTTCTATCAAAAGGTACACCATGAGGTGGCATTTATTTTCTTTCTCTTTCTTCGCACGTATTAGTCGCCATCTAATAGTTGTGCTGTTTTTGATAGCCGTAATGTTCGTGAATAACGCGTCTATATAATAATACGTCTTAAGGTAGGATATGATTTGTTATGACTTACGGTATCCGCCTTCCAGTCCATGGTCAAAGATGAAACTTGGTCGGTTGGTGCAGAAGATGAGGCCAAGTCTGCGAGGAGACGTCTCCCAAGCCACGCCCACCACGCTTTTACCGTCAGGGGCGAATCGAACCTGAGATAAAAACAATGGTACAAAATAATTATTATTAGTTTAGTCTCCGCATAACGGCCTCATTAGTCTAGTGGTCCCAACTAAGACTGCTACGCTAGAGGTCCTGGGTTGGATTCCCGGGTCGAGCAGTTTTTTTTAAAAAAAAAAAGCTTTCTAGCACTGTGGGTCACACATTACTAGTATTCTTTTTAACCCCTCGTGCTAAGCTAAATGCTTGTGTTACGAGTGGGTTCACGTCGGTAGTGCAATGGGTGGGGTTCGAACCGGCAACCACATGATCGCAAGTCTGACGCCCTAGCCATTAGGCTACCCCCGCTTAAATTAATTTGTTTTTCTGTGATTTTTTATAAAATACTCAGAGCAATATCTTATTCGGCAATAGGCTCGCCCCATATTACATGGGACCTAAACATACCGACGAAGTGTGGGTGTAGTTTTAGTACACCTCTGCCTACCACTTCGGGAAATACACATGAAGGTATTTTTTTAAAAAGCTTAGGTACTAGCAACATGGGTCGCACATTACTAGTAATTTTGTTAACCCTTCGTGCTAAACAAAATGCTTGTGTTACGAGTGGGTTCACGACGGTAGTGCAATGGGTGGGTTTTAAATACAACCACATGATCGCAGAGTCCGACGCCCTAGCTATTTGGCTGCCGCCGCTTCTAGAGGTATGGTAAAAAAGTAGTTGTACCTGTCCCGGACACAGGTCGTCCGGCAAACCCTTCAGGATAGTGAATGTCTCCGACGGTAACTTGAACACCACTATCACGGACAAGTGCTTGCCAACCAGCTGCTCGCCCCAATCTTGTCTGTATAAGAACTCCACGCCCTGAGAGATGGAAAATTTAATGTTTTTTTTATGGGATTTCTCGGCAAACTCTACAACAAATTACCCAAGTCCTTGAAAAAGGTAACATCAACAAACTTATTTAAAAAAGTACTAAGGTCTTACATAATAGAAAACATTCCATTAGATTAAATTAATATAATATACCTACCTACATTCGCAATACAAGTGAACACCTACTGTTAAAATATATAGTTGATGTATAATTAATATATATTTTATATACCTACATACATGTGGATAATTATAGGGAGAAAAATAATAATAATAATTAAACTTTAGATAGTAATGCATGCACACTACACTTAAATTATTTTACACTTTTTACTACATAAGTTGTCTTGTAAAGTGAAATTTGTACAATTTCTTAAGACAATAAAGAATCTTTAAACCGAAATTAGCAAATGAGCTACCTGATGGTTAGTAGTCATCGCCGCCCACGGACATCTGCAAAATCAAAGGAGTTGCAGATGCGTTGCCGAGCCTGTTTAGGGAAAGAGAGGGGAAGGAAAAAAGGAGAAAGAAGGGGATTGAGGGAGGAATTGGGCATCCGGCCCTCTCGCTCACCGAACGAAGTAGCGAAACGCTACTACTCGGACGTCGGTCTTCTGTGAGATTGTGATACTTCCCCAGTCAAGCCGGCCCGTTCATGCTGCGAACAGCGTGGCCCTACCATTACAGCCCCTCCAACCCCATTTTATAAACACAATGTACTATACTATACTATTACAGACAACCAATACGTGTGTCAGTGAATTAAGTACTGCTAACTGGCGCCAAACTATCAGCAGAACAAGGAAATATGCATTTTTTGATACAAGCAATACTTTCCTTATAACTGCCCCAGAGTCTAACATTTCTACAAATTATGTAAGGTGGCTGGCACATGAAGGTACCAAAAAATGTTCAATTTTCTGAGTTGATTTTGAACTTAATCATGTATCGTACATCATTATGTATGTATGTATATTTATTTATTTTACTTAATACTCTAAATAAGTAAAAAAATATTGAGCATTATTATGTACACCTGCAACAGCCCAATATCTTTTTAAATGACTCTTGTCCATCCAATGGTTGTCTGTAAGAAATTGCATTAGCGATAAGACCGCCAATTGTACTTAATTATGGAACTGTTTTTGTTTTTATTTTCTTTTTTGTGTACAATAAAGAATAATCTATCTATCTATCTTAATCACAAAGCATTTTAAGGTTTAAAATCATTTGGAGAGTTTTGACAGTTTTGTATAACATGATGTGGTGGCGAGTGTACCCCACCCTTGCCACTTGCGTTCATCTACAGCTATAGCAGTTTATACTATCTGTTACGGTACCGATTTTTAAGCAAAAGTTTTAGTACGCAATTGTCTATAATTTGTTGTTGATGTTGCAATTTCTACTGCCAACCAGGGGCCCTAGACAATGTCACATCGTTATAATCAATAACGAAGTTAGATATCAGGGCCCCTAGACAATGTCACATCTTCATTATCGATGACGAAGTTAGATGTCCGAAATGTATGGATTTGACATAATTTCATCACGTGACATATCGAAAGAATGCCAATTCCATACATTTCTGATATCTAACTGCGTTATTGATAATAACGATGTGACATTGACTAGGCCCCCAGAAATGTATGGAATTGGCATAACCTTTCGATATGTCACGTGATGAAATTAAGTCAAATCCACACATTTCGGACATCTAACTTCGTTATCGATAATGAAGATGTGACATTGTCTAGGGGCCCAGTATGTGTTATAGACGAACAATTTGTGAAAAAATATATTTATCAGACTTAAAGTCGTTATTCCTCAAAAAATATTATCATTTTAACAACATAAGCAAGGATTTTTTACAGACAGGACAACTAAAAGGTTTTTTTTCAACCGACTTCAAAAAGGAGGACGTTCTCAATTCGTCTGTATGTTTTTTTTGTATGTTTGTTACGCGATATCTCCGCCAATTGTGGACCGATTTTAATTATTGTTTTTTTGTTTGGTAGGTCATACTTCAGAGGTGGTCCCGTTCAAAGTTTATCTAAATCGGTTAGGCAGTTTTGAAAATATCAACAAAAATCTAAAAATCGTTTACATCGATGATATTATCGTTTATTCTGACAAATCGCTATCTTATTGGAGCAGTGCGTTTAGTTGGCTAACGAGTACTTCTAAACAAAACTTTCCACTAAAAATTACAAAATAAAATTACTTTTAACAAAAAAGTTAAACCGCCTTCAAAAAATAATCAAATAATTTTGTCTAAAACAGTTTGGGAAGTCGGTGGCAAAAACAGAAGACCCACTCAAATAGAAGTCACCGACTTTCCAAACTGTTTTAGACAAAATTATTTTATTATTTTTTGAAGGCGGTTTAACTTTTTTGTTATTATAACAATTAAACTTACCTTCTTTGGAACAACATCTCCACTGCCTTCCTTCTCACTGGGTTTGGTTTTATCATCTGCTTTCCTCTTAATATATGGCTCATATTTAGGCTGCTTCTTCTCAGCAACATAAACCAATGCGGATTCATCGGGCGACCAATTCAAACAGCCAAATTCAGCTACAATTTGATGTAAAGGTTTAATGTGTGAAATGTGTTAAGAATTATAAGTTATGGTCAGAGAGTTGTTAATAGCTGCAATAATTACAATAATAAACTTATTTTTTTTAATATGTATTGTGACATTCTTAGCTGGTTGATTAGTTGAAAACTTTAAATATTTTTTTCGTCGAAATATCTATACTAATATATTATAAGATATTATACAAGGTTTGCGAAATTATTTATATCAACCAATAACCAAGCATAGCATTGCATGGATCTCACTTGGTAAGTAGTTAATCACGTCGACCTATCCAGATGCATGCAAACACTAAAAGACATACCATCACGCCTGTATTCCCCGAAGGGTTAGGCAGAGGGGTACTAATGTACACCCACATTTCGCCGGTATGTTTAGGTCCCATGTAATAGGGGGCGAGTCTATTGCCATTAACCGGGCACAAATCCTCTCCTCCTCCGCCCGACTCCAAGCTGCTACTGAGAATTTCATAGAAAAACTCAATAACACTTTGCTCGACCTGGGGATCGAACCCAAGACCTCTAGTGTAGCAGTCGCGCTTGGGACCACTTGACTAATGACACTAAAAGAGTTACATGAAAAAAACGAACTACAACAAGATACCACATTTTTTTAAAGCTTACTAGCAATGTGTGTCGCACATTACTAGTAATTTTGTTAACCCCTCGTACTAAGCTAAATGCTTGTATTACGAGTCAGTTCACGTCGGTAGTGCAATGGGTGAGTTTCGAACCGGCAACCACATGATTGCAAGTCCAACACCCTAGCCATTAGGCTACGCTTTGTACATTGTACTTACAGTCAGCATAGACATCTCCATGGATATCCAGGGTGGTGAGGTCCACACTGTGTGCCAGGGTATTCTTGTTCCACAACTCTAGGTACTGCTTCTTGCGCTCTTTGCCATTCTGCTCCTCGCGTATTAACGCTTTAAATGTCTCGCGGGGAGAAATCGATGAAAGTATTCTGAAAATTTATTCAAATTTAAATATTACATTCTTCATTATCATCAAATCATTTTTTTCCACTGCTGGGCATGGGTCTCCTCTCAGTACGAGAGGGCAAAGGCTATAGTCTACCACGCTAGTCTATTGTAGGTTGGCAGAATTCACACACCGTCAAGAAAATCTATCAGGCATGCAGGTTTCCTCACGATGTTTTCCTTTAACGTTTAAGCGCGTGATAATTAATTATTAATACGCACTTGACTTCGAAAAGTCCGAGGCCTTGGATTCTAACTTGAGACCTTTGACTTGGCAGTCCAATGATCATATATCACAGTTTTGAAGCGGCGGTAGCCTAATGGCTAGGGCGTCGGACTTGCGATCATGTGGTTGCCGGTTCGAACCCCACCCATTGCACTACCGACGTGAACCCACTCATAACAGAAGCATTTAGCTTAGCACGACGGGTTAACAAGAATACTAGTAATGTGTGACCCACATTGCTAGTAAGCTTCTTTAAAAAAAAATAAAAGAAATACTTCTACTAGTACAGTAAATTAAGTGGTTCCCCACCAGCTCCATAGACTTCCAAAAAAACTGGTTATATGCCGCCTCCATCCAACGACTCCCAGCGACCGTTACTAGGTTGTCTGTCCATCTTGTATCCATACTTACTCATTACTAATATCCTGACCGAAGTCACTTTCAGCGATGACATTCAGGGCATTGTCCAGTGTGTATGACGATACATATTTGGTGTTTTTGCCTTTATCCAAATTCCGAACAGACCACTTAGCTGTGATCCTGTTGGCTGCATTGTTCAGTTTCCCGCCAACAACTGCTGGTATCTTAGTCAATGTCTTGTAGGCATTAACAATGTTTTCTACCTGGAAGATTAATGAATATGAGTTAGAATATCATCATCTCATCAGTCCCTATTTGTGCACTGCGGACTAGGCCTCTTTAAATGAACACCTAAGAGTTACTGAATTAATTAATTAATTCATGATTGAATTAATGAAAATTCTGAACTATTTTCCACTGCGTCTTTACATACATACATATACGCATGCCTCTTTTCCACAGGGGTAAGCAGAAACTATAGACTACAATTTGCTACGACTTTTGCATACCTCTTACATTCTTCATACTAATGTGCCATTTGAAAGCACTATGCACCTGACCTTTTTGGAGGACCCTATCATTAACATACCATCACGCCTGTATTCCCCGAAGGGTTAGGCAGAGGTGTACTTAATGTACACCCACAGTTCGCCGGTATGTTTAGGTCCCATGTAATAGGGGGCGAGCCTATTGCCATTCACCGGGTACAAATCCAGACTCCGAGCTGCTACTGGGAATTTCATAGAAATACCCAATAACACTTTGCTCGACCTGGGGATCGAACCCAGGACCTCTAGCGTAGCAGTCGCGATTGAGACCACTAGACCAACGAGGCAGTCAGACCCTATCATTAAGATTGATGTATGTCCTTCTCAGGCGATCTCTCCTGACAAAATTCACCTTATAAATTCTATTTGTTAAACCTCTTTCAATCATTCTCTAAACATACTCAAACCAATCTACATAGAATACAGACCAGACAATACATACAAACCAGAATACAAATTATATTATAAAAACTTAAACAATAAATATAAATGTATTCATGAGATAATACTAACATGTGAAGACATCTTGAGCATAGCACACCACAATGCACAATGAATGCTGCACTATCTGTAACATGAAAATAAAATGTGTATTTGCACTTTCATTACAATTAATTACATTTGTACCATAAGCAGGAGTGCTGTTATCAAGTTCTTATCAAACAGACTAAATTATGTTAAATACATAAGATAAGAAACAACAAATTTAACTAAATTGTTAATAATGTAAATACAAAATAAAACCCAGTCTTCTATCAGCTATAGTTACAACATAATATCTTTTTCAACTTTTCACAAATGTCATTGTATTCACTGCATGTATACACAACTCTTTTGTTGACAATGCCAATCACATAATAATGGAATTACTATCGGAAATAAAATATTGGTCAGAGAGTAACCTTATTTTATACTAGGTACAAAAAAGACTTTCATAAAAACTAGCACAGCGCCTCACAAAACTATACAAACAGTTTGTCTGTGGCTCAGATCAAATAAAAAGTTAAGATGGAACTTTGCAAACAAAGAAGAGAGGCCGGCTAAAAGTATGCCTTGCCGTGTACAAACACAGTTACACACACACATATACCGAAACTATGCCTTATCTTGTCAGTCAAGCTATCGATACCTCAACTGACAAGATAAGGCGTAGTTTCCGTTGATAACATATATATGTGTGCATGCACACATATATATGTTATGTTGTGTTTGTACACGGCAAGGCATAGTTTTTGTCGGCCTCACTTTTTGTTTGCAAAGTTCCATTTTAACTTTTATTTGATCTGAGGTCTGTGGAATCGAAAAATATGGGATTTTATTGTTATATAATATGGGGAAAAGGGGTAATACATGCGATATGTCTGCAACTTTTCCATGAGGGAGAGTATGGTTGGAATTGAGCTAAGTAGGGAGCTGAGTTTGTGAGAGGGTGCGTAAGGATACAATGTTGACAGTAATTATATTTAACAGGAAAGTTACCTATATGAAGAATAAGAAGATATTGAGATAATTACATCCCATTTACTGTCACACCGACCCCTGATGCTTCTTTTCGTAGTTAGTTAATAAATAAGAAAGATGTAATGGAATATGTGGAGTACATAAAGTCCGTAATTTATTTATATTTGTCCTACGTACTTACTCCGCGATAATTTTATTAAGTATATGAATACATAATGCAAACAAAGATATATAATATATACTCACAATTCGACTGATGTTATCCAAAAATGCAACAAACACGACAACAAAGCCGACAACTCGACAGAAACTTGTTTATTTTTAAATTTGTTTTTTTGGTTTGTCATTGTCTGTTGTCAGGCTAATTGATGACAGCTACAAATATTTGCGAAATATAGATACTGGCTGGCAACATTGTGACCACAGAATAGGTAGTGATTACCTCTACAGTTTGTTCGAAATAAGTAAGCCGATCGGAAGTTAGCCGTTCCGAACTACCGCGGTGATAAAATCGTATAATTAAGTGTTTTAATACATAAATATCGAAATGAGTAAACAAAATAATTAGAAATGCGAAACATATACGACTCTAATTATCTTTACACCGACTCTTTCTATTAAAATTTACCACTTCTAAACCACTTGCAGACAACTTCCGATCGGCTTACTTATTTCGAACAAACTGTACCCTCCATAATCCATAGTATATTTTGACATTGACTGCTACGAATAAATTATTTATTCGTAGGACACCAAAGATTACAATATAATACTGTGTGACACACACTGTATTCCATGAAGGTTTGCCATCCGCCGCTAGAGAGAAGTAAACTATAACATGATTAACTTAGCAATTAAAAATAATCAAAAATAAAATTAATAAAATCATAAATAAATTGACAATGTCAACGATCAATGTCAATCTGACTGCATGGCGCATGCATGGCACAAAGGCTCAGACTAATATATGATTATTAGTCTGAGCACAAAGGCCTCTGAAGCCATGCTGCAATATTGCTGCAAGCAATACTGACCTTGACAGATGACAGATAATAAAATCAAACAAGAACAACTGAAAGCCTGAAAGAAATGTGAATGCGAGTCGCCGACTGCAGACCTTTAAACAAGTCTTATTCTACGCCTGCAACATATGCGAACCCAAACATACTTATTCCGAAGAATCCAAACAAAATATAATTCAATAAGTCGCGCACCTCCAAAGTTTGAATATATATAATTAAACTCTCTGTGTAACTAAAAAACTCGGTCAGTCATATTTTCAACCTAATTTTTAGAGGCTTGTGTTTATGGCTTGCGTAAAAATCAAGTGGACGCTCTCATGTTTCAGCTAAGTTAGCAGATTTGACTTGATGGACGCATGGCATCTTATTACTGGCAAACATGAGGCTAGTAAGTAAATAACACAATTTATTTTGTTTACAAATTGTTCATAGAACATAACATGCTTCAATAATTTTCTAAAGCCCTAAGTAAAGCTTCTATAAGTTACTTATTTAAAAAAGTTCGCCTAAGGATAATTACCAAAAACTAACCAAGCAAAGATTTAAAAAAATATCCCTTATTTCAGGAAGCAGAATTGTTAGTGAAGTTGGAAAAATTGCATGTATACAAATGCGAGAAATGCCCAAAAGTGTTCCCAAAGCTTAGTGACTTGATGAAGCACAAGACTTTTCATGATGACTGGCTTTTATCTCATGTAAGTTGTGTGTAATATTTAGGATTTATTTTTAAACTATTACTTTACTGTATTCATAAAGCTTGCTGAATTGTTAGGTTTTAATTATTTTTTATTATGTTTTCTTGTAAAAGAAAAATATGATGGGCAGTAGTTGAGCCTGTGCCCCTTCATACCATATGAGGTAAATGGTGGAAGACAAATTCAATATCAGGCAGAGGTCTTAGTAGGTATGTGGCTAAAGTGTCTAGTGTACTTAACCAGAGGGACATAGGTTTGACTCCTGCCTGTGATACCAAATTTTTCTCTAATTAGAAAATTCATGTGTTCAGTTTTTATTAGTAATTGTCCAATTTGGTTTGGAGCCTGTGTTAAGTTGTTAAAGTGTATAGAATATAATATATAAATAAAACCATTTCATAATATTTAATTAGTGCTGAAGCTGCAATGAAGTACATTATTGCTTTAAAGCAATAATTACTCCACTGACTTTAAAATTACCAAAAATATAGGTATTTAAAAAATATTCTTATTACTATTACAAGCACAAAGTGCCCCACTGCAGGGCAAAGGCCACCCTACCCTTCTTCCACTTCTCTCTGACTGGTCCTCTTGGAAAGAGTCCAACTCATCCTGTCATATCCGTCTTGTTCTGCCGCATTGTCATCTACTATTCAGTGGAGCATGCATGGGGTTGTCAATTTGGCCATGTGTTTGTCTGACATGCAACAGAGATATATTTCAGTGTGGCAACTTTCTGAGTTTAAAAAATCTAATATTTTGGCTGACTGTTACGCTAGAAGTCCCTGAGTTCAATCCCCTGGTTGAGTAAAGTGTTATTGGGTTTTTCTATGAAATTCTCAGTAGTAGCTCAGTCTGGATTTGTGTCCAGTTAATGGCAATAGGCTCGTCCCCCAATTCATAGGACCTAAAAATATTGGCGAAATGTGGGTATACATTAGTACACCTCTGCCTAACCTTTCTGGAATAAAGCATGATGGTATGATATGCTATTTTACATTTTTCAGACGCTCAGTGCATATGTAGCTGTAGAGAGGGTCAAACTATTCAAATGTGACAGTTGTAACATAAGCTTCGACACTAGAAGAGACCTTATGTTACATAAATTGGATCACATACAGAAAAATGTGTAAGTATTCAGTAAGATCATACATAGGTAATTAAATAAATAAATAATAAATTAGTATCAATACAAACTGTACCATATTAATATAGTTGTGTAATCCCATGTTCACTCTGATGACAAAACATGTTGCCAACATCTAACTCTTAAAGAGTGAGTGGGATAAGTAGCTGTTTACAACATGTTTTGTCGTTTATGGAAACGCGAGGTAACATTACCCACTGCACAGCCATGTGCATATGCACAGTTGTATTGTAAGAACTGATATTTCAGTATGGTGGCAAGCACATCAAGTTACCACAAGTTTAAAAGAGACCATGATTCTCTGAGTTTGTTTCGACGTTTCTTCTCAGAGGTCGTCAGATAGGAAACGTCGGAACCATCTAGTTAAAAAAATATATGAAAAAAACGACTTGTAAAAGTGTCCTGAAAAGATCTATTTACAGAAATAAATATCATTTCATTTCATCATCATTTCATTTCATTTCACAAAATGTCAAATTTTCTCAGTTGATTTTGAACTTTATTGTCAACAATTTAAGGTTTAAAATCATTTGGAGAAATTTTACAGTTTTGTATAACTTGATGGCTTGGCGACTGTACAATAGTACTTTGCATTGGCGTGGTCACTTTATAAATCATTGTACCATAAGTGTTCACTCTATTCTCTTAAATTTCCAGGAGGGATGAGAGAAAAGCAAAAAGATCCCAGACTAATAACAACATCGTCAAACCCTACAAATGTCCGGACTGCGACTATCGATTTGCCGCTGTCAGCACTCTCAAGGAACATTCTATACTCCACAAGCCTTTTCCACACATCTGCGAGTGTGGCATTGGATTCTACAAGCAACATGATCTCAAAATGCACATGAGACTTGTACATGGAACAGAACTGAAGCCCACATTAACAGCACCAAGTATTACAGACCAAGAGTATAATATAACAGAGCGTAGGACTAATGCAACTAGGGGACCAAGTTTAAAGGCCATTCTAGTTAAAAAGAAACCAGCAAAAAAGAAATGGAAGGTAAAAATTAAAAGGCAAAATGGTGAACAATGTAAAAGCCGTGGAACAATAGCTAAACCAGATATAGAAATCAGGATGACCTCCGACAATAGGTTCGAGTGTCCTCAATGTAAGAAATTGTTTGGTGCCAAATCTCATGTTTACGTACATTATCGCATTCATAGTGGTCAGCGTCCGTACTCTTGTGAAATATGTGGTAAATCTTTCACACAACAGAATAATTATAAACACCACATTGAAGCGCATAAAGCTGAGAAAAACTATGCGTGTCGCTACTGTGACAAAGCCTTTATAACAGCTCCATCTAGAGCTCGTCATGAACATATACATAATCCAGTTAAGAAGTATGTGTGTCCATTCTGTGAAAGAGGATTCCACGATCCATCTGCGTTGAATCGGCACAAACGAATTCATACTGGTGAGAAACGCTACATCTGCCCTTACTGCTCTAAAGCATTCACCGATAACAGTGGCCTTATTGCACATAAACTACGTCATGAGAAAATTAAAAAGTTTCAATGTGAGCAATGTTTAAAGACATTTTATAACGCACATGATCTTCGCAAACATATGTTAGTGCACACGCGAGAACGAAAGTATGGGTGCGATCACTGCAAGAAATTCTTCTCGCTTAAAGGTTATTTAGCAAGACATATAGAATCACATAGTCAATATAGACGGTACAAGTGTGATCAATGTCCGCAAAGGTTTGTGATGCGGGAATACCTAAAACGACATATTTTGGTTGTTCATGAAAAAGTAAAATTCAAATCGAAATCTAATAAGATATTTGAATGTGATAATTGTTCTAAACGGTTTTCTTGTAAGTCCAATTTAATTAAACATTATCTACGCGATCAATCAGGCATACGCTGTAAGTAACGAGGAATACTTTTGTGTAAAATTAAAGATAAAAGCATAAGTTTGTAAGATGTTTATGAGGTATAAAGTTTATAGAATGTTGTGATTATCAAAACATATGTGAGAAATTAACTAGAATAAGTTAGGTTTTTCTGTTTTATATGTCAACTAGCTGTGCTCCGCAGTTGACCTACTTAGCCGTCTCCTATAGGCCCTAGCGTTATGATATAATATTCTATCACCTTCCACAAGAACTGGACTATGAAAACAGAAAGATTATTTAAATCCTACTGATACTACATAACATAGCATACCATCACGCCTGTATTCCCCGAAGAGTTAGAGTGTTACACCAAATTTCGCTTATTATCTTAGTATAGCCTATACCTTATAATTAATTATCACGCGCTTAAACGGTGAAGGAAACATCGTGAGGAAACCTGCATGCCAAAAGATTTTCTTGACGGCATATGAAGTCTGCCAACCCGCAGTAGGCTAGCGTGGTGGACTATAGCCTAATCCCTCTCGCACTGAGAGGGACCCGTGCCCAGCAGTGGGACAATGTAATGGGTTGATGATAAACTGACTGTGTTTAAACTTAGCTGCATATCTACCCAGCTTGCTGGGGTTCTCGATTTAAATTAATAAAAAACAATCTATTTACTTTGACTGCATTTTGATGTGTTATTCCAAAGATTGTTGATTTCGCATTTTGGTAAAAATCGAAATCGAGATGTTTGTAAGTAAAATCGCTTTTCATCCAAAGAATTTCATAGAGATTATTATAAGTGCCTGTATGTACGCAAGGCTATACATCAAGCTATACAAATCCAGTATTGACTGAACTCTCATTGTAAACGCTTTCCGCACAATGCGAGGCCAGCCTATACTGGATTTATATGACTGATTGTATGATATGTAGCCGTGTGTACTACGAAGTAAATTTAAAATGTATTAGTTAATATTGAATACTTATTACTTAGTTTTATATTTTTTTGTTGTCAATGATCATTAAGTTTTTTTTAAAATTTTCACTCTTATTACAAAATGGTGATTAATTAAGTATAATGACTGAGTTATATGTTAATAATATTTATAATGATAATTACCATAGAGAGATTGTTGTAGTTATTATTAAAAGTTCCATAAATGGTGTTAGATAGATGTTTGCAACATGTTTTGTCGTTAGTGAAAACGCGGGGTTATATTGAAAGTTAGAAAATATGGAGATTACATACAATATTAACTCCAACCAAGTTACCTATGTTAAAGTTAGTTGATAAGATTGACTGATGTTTTAAGGAAAAAAATAGTATGTAAGTATAATTTCTTGTTCCAAATATTACTATAAAATGTTATCAATTTCAAATGTATTTTTAAATAAATAATTGCCAGTAATATTCATTTTATTTCTATCGGGAAATCTGAAACGAATAGTGGGTGACTTTATCCCATTTTTCAGTTTGAATCAAATCTTTGTTTTTTTTTAATACCGTTGCCCCACGCCGTAGTTCCTGAGATTAGCGCGTTCAAGCAAACAAACAAACTCTTTAGCTTTATAATATTAAGTATAGATTCTTTATGCACCTTTGGTACGTCGGACTCGTACCAACTAAAAACTACGCTTGGCTTGCCTTTCCTATAGTCGCGGCATTCGCCACGACCGTGTGCGTTCGCGCAGCGGAATGTTGTTGAATTTAAAGATTTTAATTATGCAGATATTTAGTGTATGACGTCGTATAATTGTGTATGGTAAAAAAAAATTTGTGCACGCAGCCATTGTGGAGAAATTCACCAAAAACTGATTCCGCTGGGCGAACGTTGTCCTGGCGGAACTCTTTTTAATCCATACACTTTAGAAGAAAAAAATAGTGTGTAATTGTGTATGTATGAATAAAATTAGTGCATGCATAAACTTGGCCATTAGCTAGTTTTCATATAAAGCGCTTACATAGGGAGCTGTAGATTTTTACATACATTGTTTCGAATTTGTTTATATTTGTTTAAAAAACAGATTTAGAAAAAATCGTAGGGCTTAAAAGATAAAAATATAAACGTAAAATACGCTTATTAGGTCTTAGTTCTTAAAGTATGCACTTTGGGGTCTAGATTTTTACGTTTATACAAACCTTGTAGGTGTCTGCAACATGTTGCCAAGTATCAATGATGTTTCGTTAGTAATTAAAGAGTTATAGGACAATTTACCATGAATAGATCACTGTTTACAAAACAGTCAAATATCACGACGTTCTAAAGGAATTGCATGGTAAAATGTATCCCAATAATTAGTTTATTCATTCAACTATTCACATGCAAAATTTCATGTCATTAAATTCAGTAATTAAAGAAAAACAATTATAATACTGACGAAGCATCGAAAAATGCGTGCACATTTTTTTTTTTACCATACACAATTATACGACGTCATACACTAAATATCTGCATAATTAAAATCTTTAAATTCAACAACATTCCGCTGCGCGAACGCACACGCCACGACCGTGACAAAGGGAATCAAACCCGAGAAAATGTGGAGGACAATCGCTTGGCCACTACACCAAACACATCCAATCTGATAAAATATGAAACCCATTATAATTTCGTTGCAGAGTTAAAATTACATCTAAAGAGCAATAAGTACCCTCAGATCAAATAAAAAGTTAAGATATAACTTTGCGAACAAAGAAGTGAGGCCGGCTAAAACTACGCCTAGCCGTTTACAAACACAATTTTACACTATATGACAATTCCGAAACTACGCCTATCTTGTCAGTCAAGCTTTCGATAGCTTGATCTGAGTGAGTACCTATATGATTCAAACGATTATAAGTAAAAATAATTACTGCCTCATTAATCGTGTAGTCCTAAGCGCGACTGCTACGCTAGGTCTTGTGTTCGATTCCCAGGTCGAGCAGTGCCTCAGTAGCAGCTCGGAGTTTGGATATGTGCAAGCCAATATCAATAGACTCCCCTGTTACCTACATGAGACCTAAACCGGCGAATTGTGGGAATAAATTAAATACTCCTCTGCCTAACCTTTCGGAGAATAAAAGGCGTGATGGTTTGTTATATTTATTGTTTTCTCAGCACTAACTTTATGATGATTAATTTCGAGTAATATAGGCATGTTAACAATGGGTTTTAACAATTTTTTCCCGCGATGATAAAAAACCGCGATAAGATTTAGTTTATTAACATACTGCTTGTTTGTTAGGGGAATGTACAGTCGCCAGCAGTTCAAGGTATACAAAACTGTCAAATTTCTCCAAATGATTTTAAATCTTAAATTATTGAAGATAAAGTTCAAAATCAACTGAGAAAATTTGTCATTTTGTGGTAACATGATGTGCTGACCGTACCTATTATAAGGGTTATCTTATCGAGTTAGTACGGAAGATAAAATAATTTACTAAGTAACTTTTTCGTGAGTAATTTGTAGACTAAAAGGTTTCATTATCATACAAATATTAAGTTCTAGCCGACCCGTGCCTACTTCGTTGGGTGCATTCACAAATAACGTCGCTTTCTATTGGTAAAAGAATTTTCAAAATCAGTTCAGTAGATCCAGAGATTTCCCCCTACAACCTCACAAGCTTTACCTCTTTATAAGTAATTTCCGCTCACGGCTTCACCCGCGTGGTTTCTCGGCTTTTCTGCATTTAACTCAGATCAAATAAAACTTTGCGAACAAAGAAGTGAGGCCGGCTAAAACTACGCCATGCCATTTACAAACACAATTTTACACTATATAACAATACCGAAACTACGCCTTATCTTGTCAGTCGTGCTTTCGATAGCTTGATATCTCGACTGACAATATAAGGCGTAGTTTAGTAGTAGTCTCGTCCCCTATTACATGGGACCTAAACATACCGGCGAACTGTGGGTGTATATTAAGTACTCCTCTGTCTAACCCTTCAGGGAATATAGGCGTGATGGTATTTTAAATTCGCAAAAACGAACCAAACTTCTTGGATGTAGATACGTAAAAAGGATCTAACCCACACAATGACACTTTTCAGATAATGAAGATTGAACATTGTGTCTGTATTATACTAACCACCTGTATGAATTGAAAACATTATTGAATTTACGAATGTGAATATTAGGAATAGTTTAAAACAAATGGGAAGGCTAACTGAAATGATCAAACTTCGCGAATATAACATTACACCGACACGTGTACATATAAAGTTACATTACTTATCCCTACTCACTTGTTTCCTAATCAGCAAAATCAATAAAGTTTGTTGAGGACTTCGCATGTACGTCGCCGCGCCGCGCCGGCCGCGCCGCTCGATACGCACGGCGCGCGCGTACCGTGCGTCATCTCGCCCCAGATGGCTGTAAAAGAACCCCAGTCCACTATTCCCTCATTGTGTACGAATAAAAAGCTAAAAAATCAACACCACCCCGTGAAAATTAAGTGTTCGTGTAATAATTAAATAACATAACGAAACCCGACTTCCGTTGACGTGGACCACTTTGCAATGAAATTGTGAATATATCTAGAAGTATAACATAGTGAGTTAAATAAATAGTGTTAAATTTTATAAGGGTTAGGTATAACTTAAGGCAGGTAAAAAATTAAATATCAATCAAAATAACAAACACATTGCCGTACCATGTTCAGTAAAGTTTAAAACATAATAAAGTAATATATTCACGCGAAAATTCGTATTGTTCGAAGCAAAATAGGGAATCGTAAAGTTCGCAACAAAAAGGTTAAAATGAATGAGGTTGATTTGATCAAAGAGGTTGAAAAGCGGCCAATTTTATATGATAAGTCTGTGAGCGGCTTTAACAAAACAAAGCTTAGAGATAATGCTTGGAAAGAGGTGGAAGAAGCACTTCATGTTGCTGGTAAGTAATTTGTTTAGGTCTTGATTTAGGTAGAGTAGGAGAGCGATTTATTCTTACCCCGAATGCTAAATTTTAGTCTGCTATTATTTGTGTAATCGTGGTTATTGGTGATTAACACCTAGAATCATATGTATCTACGCCTTTAAGTTGACTTTTTCTGTTCATTAGTTCTATTTTGGTTACATAAATAAGCCCAAGTATATGTTAAACAATAAACATAGCACCACAGGGACTTATGTACGCTTATCTTAAAAAGAACTGGTGAGGATCTTATATTAATATAGTTCTGGAAGCCGAAAATAGGGCTTCTTTGAGTTCTTACACGTAGGAGAAAATATCTAGATACTGTCTATAAATATTTAATAATCTTAGAAGTATTATTATGTATTATACATTATAAGTAATATGAGTAACCTTTGATGTATTTGTAAGTATATATCCTAACTTCTACTATCCTCCGACCTGTGCAGGTCTGTCAGGTAACTACCTACACAAAATCCAAACGTAAGACCTTTGAAGGTTTCAGCTTTTGAAAGTACTTAGATACTACTGTAGTCTACAAGACTAAGACAACTCCTTCCTCCATACGAATTATACGGAATTATCTTTCTATTTTCCAGATTCGGAATGCAAGAAGCGCTGGAGGTCCCTCCGAGATTCCTTCATAAAGCTGCAGAGGACCCATGGAGGGCGCACCAGGTGGCCATATAACCAGGCGATGAGTTTTCTGCTGCCGCATGTGGAGCCCAAAGAAACCGGGTACCTACATCATTCTATTTCTTGAATGTTTTTTTTTATATTATCGGCGAGAGATTTGCTTCCGGATTCGCCCGCATAGGATCCCAACCATTTTAAACAACGCAGTGATTCAATAGGAAGGTTTATATGTACAATATACATGCATATTATAGTAGAGAAGAGCTGAGAAACCACACGGGCGAGGCCGTGGGTGGAAGAAATAAATAACGTATGTTAATCGGGAATAATGTAGCTTTCTAATGGTGAAAGAATGATTAAAATAATACATAAAATACAATAAAAACTTAATATAGCTTTCCTCTTTGGAATTTAAACGATTTGATTGCGGTTGTAACTGGAAGCATAACGAGGAACTTTATATTGATAGAAAACTAGTAATTGCCTAGTAATTGCTCAGTCTTTGTATCTACCTATCTACAGAAGACTAGGCAAATGGAAAAGTATAATAACCATATAGAGATACGCCTAGTTTTGTGTCTTCGTCTTTTATTTCTATATGCATCACGCACTGGGAGGTCATGTTTTGTAACTGAAAGCTAACAATAAATTTATTTAATTCACAGTATGAAAAAAGAACCTGAAGACTCAGACGGTGAAGAAGAAATACGCCAACGCGCGATACAATGCCTACCACAGTTTTCATACAGTCAAGATACGAAGTATGAAGACGACGATGAAGACGACTACCAGCCGTACCCTAAGAAAGCTCGCCTAAACTCCACTGAAGAAGAGAATGCCAGCTCTTGTGTATGCAACCGAACTGATCCCGACGAACTTTTCCTCATTAGTTGCGCGGCAACACTCAAAAGATTGAACTCTAAACAAAACGCCCTTGCCAGACTCAAAATCCAACAAGTGTTGCTAGAAGCAGAGTTTGGCAATCAAATGGAATTACCTTACGTCACTCCAGCGAGTGATTGCGACTTCGATGCTGTTGAATAAGGCTCATGGATGATCAGCGATCCCCGGATTGGTTAGATATTAATAGCACATAGATTTTATTATTGAAATAAATATACAAGGAGTTAGGAAGATATACAACCTAAGTTTTAACCAAACATTTCGTTTAATGAACCAAGGAATTGGTTAAAAAAATCGCCGCTTTTTACCGTTAAATACGCGATATTTTAATAATATCTAGTCTCCAAATAGTAAGGCTCTCTGATCGTATCGATATTATATGGCGTCGTAATGTAAGATTTTATTTAGTCTGTTTTTGCTCTTGTGTCCTCAGATGTTGAGGTATTTCTAGTCATTTTAAAATTACAGTTACTGTTAATTTTCCGTTTTTATTTTTTGTAAGTACTTACTACTTTTATTTTTTATAAGTATTTACAACTTCTAGTTTAGTAGCATATACCAAACAATATAGGTGAGACGGGACTTAGGATATACCCTTGGTGAACTCCCTCTTGTACCCAACACACGAAAAGGATAATTCGTGTATCTCATTCAAATGCCTTTGAAAGTTCAAAACTGTAACGCACTGATTTACGCTACAATCCCTATTAATATAATAGTATTACATTCAGTCATTATTTATTTATTTATTTATTTATTTTATTTAATTAATTACAACGGTCTGTTAACCAATTAAAGTAACTAATATATATAAACTGTAGGAAATTAACAAAAAAGTGTTGTTAACTTTCATAAATTCCTCTCACAGTACTTCTGACATACCAATAAAATCTTCGACCATCCATCCGTAAACAACAAACATTATAATGCAGAGATGTAGATTAAATGGGATTCTGTATTACTCAGTCGTGGGTTCGATTCCCACACGTAATAAACCTACATCATATAGTACAGGACCTACGATTGATCAGTAGATACTTGTCCCAAGTGTATTTATTTCGAATAGACATACTGTACTGAAACTCAGGGCATCATACAACAGAAAATATCAAACATATATAGTTTGAAGCCAAAGGTCAGGAGACTAGAAACTAAGTGTAATAAGTATTAAAAAAACATGTGTTTTCATGGGTGTCACATTTGTGACAAGGAAATCATTTAAAATACATAAACTGGTATGATCAATAGTATCAAATTTCTGATTAATTTTGAAAAATATATCTATAAGTATTTAAGGCGGATCGTTTAGCCTTGGGCTTAAATTTTTTTTTTCAGTTTTTGACGAATTTTAAAAAAATGATTCGTATAAAATTGTTAATTTACACTACTGTCTGCTACTTTTTTACGATTTTTAAACAAATGGTTTAGTACTCATTTGTGAATAAGTTATAGTAGATGTCAGTAATTTTTCCTGCCTTGATCGTAGAATGTGATAAATACTTACGAACAATTTGTGAAAAACCAAAAAAAATATTTGGGTCCCAAGTAGAAACCCTCCGCCTTAAGTAAATATATACCTAGGTATATACCGAATACAAACCCAGAGCCGCAAGACCGAATACAAAAGTATTCGGTCTTCAACAACCTCTTATACGCATAAAAATGTGTATTGAAAGAGTAATATCATTTGGGTATTTCCGCCAACTTAGCTACATTGCATTTATTATTTTATTTTTTTTATTTAAGTAATTAATAAAATAATTTATTCATATGGTAATTGAATATTATTCACATACAATAAATCTTTTAAAATAGACGTTTGTTTTAGTTTAGTAACCTTTATTAATGCGTGTACAGTTTATTCGAAATACCTAAGTACCTACTTAATCCTGTCTGAAGTGTCCGCAAGCGGTTTAGCAGTGGTAATAGAAAGAGTCGGTGTAAAGACAATGAATTGGGGTCATATAAATAAGTTTCACATTTCTGATTATTTTCTTTACTTATTTCGATATTTATGTATAAAAACATTTATTTATTTTTACCAGCGCGATAGTTCGGAACGGCTAACTTCAGACAAGCTCAGTTGTATTATCTATCTATAGTCCTTGTGCATCATCTATCCTTTATCCTATTAAGTATTATTTAGAGATACCTAGCTGTAGACATTGTACATACTTTCGCAGGATAAAAAGTCAAAAACTATGATTATGTAATTTGAAGATTGGAGAAAAGGATAGGTTGTGCTGACCCCAAATAAATATCGACAAGGGCAGGATGATGATGATAATATTACCAGATACATACTACGTGTGCGTACCTTTTAATTTTCACTCGAATTGGTTCAGCCGTTTCAGCGTGATTGAGCCACAATCAAACATCCATACCAACACGCCTGTATTCCCCGAAGGGTTAGGCATAGGTGTACTTAATGTGCACCCACAGTTCGCCGGTATGTTTAGGTCCCATGTAATAGGGGGCGAGCCTATTGCCATTAACTGGGCACAAATCCAGACTCCGAGCTGCTACTGAGAATTTCATTGAAAAACCCGATAACACTTTGATCGAACCTCGAACAGGACCTCTAGCGTCGCAGTCGCGATTGGGACCACTAGGCAGTCAACATCCAAACTTTTACAAATTTATTATAAAATAGGTTGGTTTATAATTTATTACAAAATAGGTTGCAGGTCTAACTTATTGTCTAGTTATTAGGTAGGTACTCAATCCGCTTATTAAATTGCCTTTAATATCATTGCTTACGACTGTGTGATAGGTACCGTTAAAAGTGGAAAGACACCTGAACATTATAATTAATCTGCATACAATAGGCAAATAATATAGCAGGTACGCTGGCCAGCACATCAAGTTACAACAATATCACAAATTTTCTCAGTTGAATTTGATCTTAATTTTGAACACTTTTAAGGTTTAAAATCATTTGGAGAAATTTGTCAGTTTTGTATAAAACCTGATGTGCTGGCGACTGTACGGTGGCCTGCACATCAAGTTACTATAAAATGTCAAATTTTCTCAGTTGATTTTGAACTTTATCATCAATATTTTAAGGTTTAAAATCATTTGTAGAAATTTGACAGTTTTGTGTACCTTGACCTGCTGGCGACTGTACATCGAGCTAATTTATGTTAATTATAATTATTTTAATTTTGCCTTTACAGTCGGCCATGTATTTTGTTTTATTAGCAACATATAGACCAACATTATAACAGTAGAAAGGTATCTGATGATCTTGAATTTTTTTAATAATATACTCGTACGCACACGTCGAGTTATACAAATCCTAAGTAGACGCTGGCCTCTTATTGTGTGGAAAGCCAATACAATGCGAGGTCAGCTTAAACTGGTTTTATATAGCTTGACCTGTTATGTAGCCGTGCCTACAGTCAGCAGAAAATACATACTATTACATCGGAGCGAACAGATTCGTTCATAATTATCGGAGGAACTAGAAAAAAAATATCTGAATTTTTGAATTAGGTTCCTAAACCTTAGGTACCTGACTGCCTCGTTGGTCTAGTGGTCCCAATCGCGACTGCTACGCTAGAGGTCTTGGGTTCGATCCCCAGGTCGAGCAAAGTGATATTGAGTTTTTCTATGAAATTCTCAGTAGCAGCTCGGAGTCTGGATTTGTGCCCGGTGAATGGCAATAGGCTCGCCCCCTATTACATGGGAGCCAAACATACCGGCGAACTGTGGGTGTACATTAAGTACACCTCTGCCTAACCCTTCGGGGAATACAGGCGTGATGGTATGTAGGTACCTAAACCTTATCTCAATGGGATTAAAAACAATTATGGTTTCCCTGTTCGGTGGTCATTCTAAATCATACCTTTTACATCTTTGAGATAAGTTTTAATTTGCATAGCTGTTTAGATAATTTGAACAGTTTGTATGTGCCGATATATTTGATGCCGACTGTACCAATAGACTCACTCGTCTCATTCATAAAAATATAAACCATCTAACAAGCCTTTTAAATCAATTGAGCAATTTTTTTTTTCAGGGAACACAGTAACTGCTATGTAGAAATTCAGCTATACGTCAACCTATACAGCTGCAGTAGAAAAATCAACGTTATTGCAACGGAATACGGTCGGTCCAAAGAGCTATCGTTGTATACTAACTTCGAATATGCATTGTGATAAGGCCCGTGTCATATTCCATGCAGTTTTTATAAAAAAAAATCCCAGAAGCATCTCGATTTTGTAATTGGAACCAAACTATCGGTTAGTTTATAACACCACGCCTGTATTTCCTGAAAGGGTTGACAGAGTTCTACGCACACCCACAGAAAACTGATATGTTTAGGTCCTATCTAGAGGGCGAGCCTATTGCCATTAACCGGGCACAAATCCAGACTCCAAGCTGTTACTCAGAATTTCATAGGAAAACCCAATAACTCTGCTGGACCTGGGAATCGAACCCTGGACCTTTAGAGTGGCATTCGGGCTTAGGACCACTAGGCTAATGAAGCAGTAAGATTCCTCGTAATAATTATTGTAATAACTATGTACTCGTACCTACCTACATACTTTTATGCTTTGTAAGTTTTGTAATGTTTTCAAAAATTCAAACATTTCGCTGAGTTTGGAAGTAGGTATCACGTTTAGGAATTTTCAATGAATTACTGTTTCGCAATTGTATTATACTTACCTAATTGTTGTAGCGTCGTCAATGTTTTGTTTATCGGTCAAATTTAAACTATTTATTTATACTAGTTACCTACATAGTCAATTGATTAAGACATGTTACCCCGTGTTTCCACTGACGACAAAACATGTTGCGAGCTACCTATCCTACTCACTCTTTAAGAGTTAGATAGGGTTAGAAAGATGTTTGCAACATGTTTTGTCGTCAGTAACAAAACAAATGTCTATTTTACTGGTTTCTAACACCTACAGGTGTTGATCTGTGATGAGCAACACCTGGATGCAGAGCTTCATCATGTCAAGCAAGTACTGCACGACAACAAGCTCCGAATACCGAAACCTGATCATAGAAACCGCGTGAAACGTATGGTAACAGAACAGGAGTACCTGTTGTGTTACCATATGTTAGAGGAGTCTTAGACAAGATTGGCTTTATCTTGAAGCGCGCTTCAATCAAAACTTAATTCAAGCCGCTGAAGAAGATTAGTCAGTTCCTACCACCTGTCAAGTGCCACATTACCACATACCTCTACAAGATGCAGGAGTATACAAGCTTGATTGTGATTTCGGTCTCTCATACATAGGCCTTACTAAAAGAAGCATAGGGACCCGCGTAAAAGAACACATCGCCGATGTCAAACACCGCCGTTCCAGGAAGTCAGCAGTTTGTGAACATACACTTGACAAGGCCCAGCACTACATCAGTTTTGATAAACATCCTACATATTATGATTCGCGAGGCTATTGAAATTAAAAAAACATCCAAATTTCAATAGAGAAGATGGCTGGGACCTTACCATCTGCTTGGAACCCCATCATAGATTACATGAAATCTAAATCCAAGCACAAGACTGCGAGACCTAAGGATACGGTGAGCTCTTTCTGCGTGAGCGGATCAAATAATAATCAACAAAATGTAGGGTAGCTGTTGATAACTTTGACATTAGGACGACCAACACCTCAGTCCACCCGTGACCATGGATGCTGTAAAAGATCCGAAACGTCGGGAATTAAATAATACCAATATAACGCGATAAAATCAGTAAAATGTGGTTTTATTTAAATGTCGATCAAAATATTTGCGTGACTGAAGATGGCCTCTCCAGCGTGCGCGCAGCGCAGGTAACATTATTTTAGTTTTTTTTTCTACAAAAATATACAAAGACAATAATCACGAATGCGATGTGACCTTAATTGTCTTTACATTGAGTTTTTATATAAAAAAAAACTACTGCCTGCTAAATAACTTTGCAAACCCTGTCTGAGGCCGAATTTTTCTTTCAAATTATGATAAAATATAATCAAAAATAAGCAGTAAAAAAGGTAAGGCAATAGTGTTGGTTGAAAGACATAGTAATGTCTTTAATAGATGTTGCTGTCGTCACCTGAAGACGTAAAATGTGGAAGAGAAATTCGGCATCACAGTGGTCTCGGTAGCTTAGTTGGTAAAGCGTCTGGTGTACTTAACGGACGCGGGTACAAACCCTGCCTGAGGCCGAATTTTTTGTCTCACTAGAAAATTCATATCTTTGTGATCACTGCAAAACAACTTTTTTTCTGTAACTGGCAGTCGAGTAAACGGACCACCATGGTGAGTGGCAACCACGAGCCGTGGACTGGCTGTGTTAACTTACCATTGTCTTCACATAGCGAAGAAAACATAATCAAGCCGCTATCTACCGTTATAATAGCAGGTATGTATTCACTTAAATAGGTACTTGTAAAATAAATCTAGTAATTTCAAAAGTCACAGATCAAGTCAGACTTCAGTCACCTTACTAGCGATCACATTACTGGTAATCTTGTTAACCCCTCGTACTAAGCTAAATGTTTGTATTACGAGTGGGTTCACGTCGGTAGTGTAATGGGTGAGTTTCGAACCAGCAACCACATGATCACAAGTCCGACGCCCTAACCTTTTTGGCTGGATTCCAATTTAGTATTTACTTAGTTTTGATAGCATCAATATATATATAACATTAGCATACCATAATGCCTGTATTGCCCGAAAGGTAAAACAGAGCAGTACGCCTCCACTTCGCTAGTATGTTTACGGCCTATCTAATATTAGGAGCCTATTTCCATTAACCGGGAACAAATCGTAACTTCGAACTCTGAGCTGCTACTGAGAATTTCATAGAAAAACCCATTACCACTGCTCGACCTGGGAATCGAACCTCTAGCTAACAGTCGCACTTGGGACCATTAGACTAATGTGGCAGTCAAAATAAACGTGTCAAAATATTATTTATGAATCTTTATTTCAATTATGTGCATATGTGTTTACATTTAAACATTAGATTCTATAAATAAATAAGTGTTATGTAGGTATGCGGAAAATTATTCCTTTTATTATTTCGTATATTCTATATACAGGAAGAACATACGAAATAATAAAATAAATATGTGTATACACCTATTTCTGTTATGATTGGGATTGGAATAACAATACATCTAGTGCCTATTAGATAACAATTTAACAATCGAAACATTTTAAAACAATATATTGGCGGAAATATTGCTTGTAAAAAACTTGAAAAATTAAGTGTGTTTTGCAATTATGGTTCAGATCATAAATCCAGGTTCACTATGATTTCTTATTACTAAAAAAATCGTCAAGAAGAAAGTACAGAGTCCAACCCAAGTGAAATAGGTTTCACGTTTCACAAACACGTTTCGTATTAACTGCATACCTATCATTGTTATGCAGTCTGGCTGGAATTAAAACGTAAATAGAGAAGGCGAGTCAAAGAACATTATATTCCTAGTACTTTGTAATTTCCATTGTAATGTTTGAAATTACTCTTGAGACTTGAGAGACTTGAGGCTTGTATAGAGTTATGCTTATAGATACACACAAGACACACGGGCACGCATCAAGCTATACGATTTGCTGTTTAGAGCATCTACATCCTTGTTCCATTGCAATAGCGGTGATTTTTGTTAGGCAACTGTATAGCTTGATGTATTGTACTAACTATAAATTCACTATACCATCCGTACGAACGGTAAACCATCTTCGCCAGTTTCGTCTACTGTCAGTTCCTGTCCATATCTTTGTAGGAGTTCCAGAACAATACCGTTCGTCCACCCGAACCCTGACTGCACGGAGTACTCCCCGCCGCCCCCATGCGCCCCAGGCTGCACACAGCTGTATTTCTCAAACATTTTCTGCCATTTTCTATAGCCGATGTAGTTCGCACGGATCCAAACCGTGACCTGTTCCCTTGCTAATCTTTTCGCTTCTTCGTAACCACTTTTTTCCAAACCACCGATCATGATGCTCTGGAGTGGCGGCCAGGCGTTCGGGAAGTCCCACTGCTCTCCTGTATGCCACAACGAGGTTGGTATACCTCCGGGGAAGTTCAATGCGGTGGTAGATAGTAAGTATCTTACTAAATGTGCAGCATACAACGGTGCTTTCACCGGTTCCACGGCCCCTGCCCAGAGCGGCGTTGCACAGCTTGCGTAGAAGTGCTTCTTCCGCAGTTTCGCCTTAGTATCGTAGTCATACCAAACTCCATCTTGTGGGTCCCACAACACATTTTCGATCGCAATCCTCCAGTACTTTGCTAAGCTCCACCATTTTTGCGCATTTCGCCTATCTTTGAGTTGATTTCTTAGATCGCCCACGATTTGTAGAGCTCCGGCGAACATGGAATTCAGGTCAACTGGGAGGATCCGTGTTGTATGAACGTCGGTTAAATTGTCCGTGGTCATATTCCTTGAGTTCACGAACCACCTCGACGAGAAATCCCAGCCGCTTTCCGCTGCACTTTTCATTTCCTTGTAGAATTCCTCACGGTTGTCGTCAGATAGTATTCTGCTGCTGGAATAGTCTTCGTAATATGATTCCGGACGGGGACCTGTATCTTCTTTGTCGGATATATAGCGTAGCAGAATAAACTGCTTGTCATTAACCTCAACGGTTAATTTCTTCTTCTCCAACCAGAAGTGTAGTTCCCTTTCCACAGTAGCTATGTTTTTATTGAGCCAAGCAACATCCCCCGTAGCTTTGAAATAATCGTACACCATCAGTGATAGTAGAGGTGGCTGACTTCGGCCCAAATAATAAATTCGGCTTCCGTTTGGAATATAACCCAATTTATCAACAAGATGCAAAAAATTCTCAATCATACCTTTCGCTGTTTGCGTCATATTGCTAATCAAAAGACCACGAATGATCCAATATGAATCCCAGTAATATAATTCTTTGAATCTTCCACCAGGCACAATGAATCCGTTAGGCACATAAATAAAACTATATTGATCAGAATTCCGTTCTACATCCGGCGACACTTTCCGGCCGAGTCCTGGCCAAATATTGATAATGTCCTTCGCAAACTGCTTCAGCTTAGGATCAGCAATCTGATCCAGGATAGGTGGATTCGGATCAAAGTCTGGCGGATACCAGGAAACGAGCTCGTCTCCATCTATGAAATTTTGAGCCAAAAACGACATGATTTGCTCACGAGACGGTTTATCGTTTGTCTCCTTCATGAGATTTGTGAAATTGGTCATAGTTTCCTTCTCAGTGTGGGCAAGTCTTAGGTCAACGAATGTCTTCGAGTCTGGAAAAATTCGGGCGAGCTGGATGGTGCGCAGAAGATCACCTCCGCAGTAGATGGAGGAGTTGCACACGGAAACTATGTTGATTGCCTGTGCGCACGCACCCAACAATCCGAGCACTGGATAAAGCCGCACATACCGCGGCATGAAGATCTTCAACATGGCTTATATTCACTGCCGCAATTTTTACCGGGCATTAACTGGAGTGCGATGGGAAATGCGCGATAACCGCAATGTTTGAGCGCGCAGCGTACAACGGCGCGAACAGTCGCGGGGCGAGTGGCCGCAAGTCCGAGCTACAACACCCATTTCGTACATCATGACGAACGGTTGTCGCCACTGCGTTCCGATGACAGTGCGTTAGGTCGCCGACCCATCTCAGCTGATACTGCACCGGCCACTTTTACCGTCACTTTTGCTGCGATTTCGCGAACTATTTCGTCGGTTTATGTGTACGCCTCGAACTTCAAGGTCTAATACCTCCTAAAAATAATACACACGTGCCCTACTCCCAGAGTCAGAGCGCGAACTGTCACATTGACATAGCTTGTTGTCTATGTTTCACGATAATCATGATATCGAATCGCGCCATTGGCCTAGGAAATTCTCATGCAATCAAAATAAGGCCGAGCTGTGATAACAAAATACTACATTCAACACGCGCGTAACGAGAATATTTATAAAACTGATACTAATTATATCATATCTATTTTGCTGCTTTTATTAGATTAGTTGAAACAATTATTTCTTCATTAACGGATGTAAAGAACTACGTATTATTATATAGGTATACAACGAGGTCACTGATAATACTTCCTCATCTCATGTATAGCTTAGGTATCGGGGAGTAATGATCGTATAATAATAATAATATATATGTTATATAGAAGTATTTCTATTATAAGGACTTCGCTTAGTGTTTTATAAAACGATATAGATACTAGATTTTACTTTAACTAATAGGCAACCAGCTCCATTGTTCGTATGTGTATCGTGGCGTATGAAGTGCGGGAATCGAATTCACTACCGATAAGAAAGACAAACCATCAGCCGCTGTGCGAATTAGGTCTACATTATGTAGAGTAGGCCATCGGGTAAAAAGGTCACCGACCCATAAAAAATTACATAGTAACCTTCTTTGTTAAATTTCAGAGAACGCCATCTAGTAAATAAATCTTATACTTATCATTTGACGTTAACAATTGAAGTAAATTTTCATAGATGGCGTTAGTTTTGGTGTGTACAAATTATTGAGTTGAGCTTTTGATATATATGTTGAGGTTGAGCATATTGTTTTAACGCATATAGAGCATATAGCTTAACTTTAAAATATATATATATATAAAATTCTTATAACAATTTAAAAAAAAGTAACAGTGCCAACCGTGTGGAAATTGCCAATAGATCCAGCATAGCTCTCGGCCTTTGCTCTCGGCATTCCCTGATGCAAAGAGAATAATAATATAGTGCCCTGATGAACAGGTTTCATAATAATTAATTTCTTATGTCAAAATATTATGATGAGCGAGCAGTACAATCAACAAAAAATGTTAGCAGTTTGAATTTGATATTTTTGATACTTGAAGACTGAATTCGGTGAGACGAATACTAAGTCTAGATTTTTTCTCAAAGTACTAAATATTGTTATTGTTTTATTTATTACATACATACATACATTACATACCATAACACCTATATTCCCCGAAGGGTGAGGCAGAGGTGCACTAATGTACACCCACATTTCGCCAGTATGTTTGGGTCCCATGTAATAGGGGCGAGCCTCTTGCCATTCACCGGGCACAAATCCAGACTCCGAGCTGCTACTGAGAATTTCATAGAAAAACCCAATAACACTTTGCTCGACCTGGGGATCGAACCCAGGACCTCTAGCGTAGCAGTCGCGCTTAGGACCACTAGACTTACAAGGCAGTTTATTTATTACCGCACAGTTAAATACATCAGAATTCTGTTGTAAACAATTGTTATAAGTGAAGACCTTGCTGGCTGTTCCGAATATTAAATAAATAAATAAATACATTTTACAAACCAACAAGACGGAGTCTTGTTCATCTAAAAATTTAATTAGTTGAATGCGTTAGTAGTTACCTAATATCTTCAAAGGTTTTCCCCAAGAGCATAAATTGTTACCAGTAAAAAATATATAAAGAATCTTCTTCAAGTGCCTCTCCAGTTAATGGAGGTTGGCAGTCAGTTCCGCATACTTGATCCTGTCCCGAGCAATGCGAAAGAGTTCGACGGCACTCCGAATTCCGGTCCATTCCCTGATGTTCCTCAACCAAGACTTTTTTCTGCGCCCGGGCTTCATTTTTCCGGCAACTTTTCCCATCATAATAAGTTGCAGGAGCTCATATCTGTCGTGCCTAAGCACATGCCCCAGGTATGCAACTTGGCGCTGTTTAATGGTTTTCAAAAGTTTGCGATTCTGGTGTATAAAGAATAGGTGAATAAATAATGAAATCCTCAATCACAATTTACGTAGGTAGTTATCTGCATATTTTAAGTGTCAGTAGGTAGATGCTGTGCACTTACAATCGTCGTACGCACGGCTACACAACAAGCTGTACAAAACCAGTTTACGCTGGCACCTTATTGTATCGGAAGTCTATACAATGCGAGATCCGCTTAAACTGGATTTGTATAGGTTGACCTGTAGCCATGGGTACAAGTGGGGTTCTAGGGTGATTTATTAAGAGGACACTGTGGGGTGCTTTTAGTGGTTAAAAGTCCCACAATTTCCCGTCTAATCTCCAAAGACTGGTCACATTTTTTCGCCCCTGAACAAAAAAGTTAAAAGATAGGTAGGTTATAGTTTTTGCCAGTCATGTAAAATTATGAAAAATAATTAAAAATTAATACCTACTACTTACCTTTAATTAATTAACTTAGATAAGAAGGCTAAAATCCCACCTTATCATTGTAAAGGCGAAAATAACACAGTATCTAGGTAAGTATAATTTGTTAGCTACGTTAGATCCACGGTTACCTCATTATAAAAGTCGCTAGAGGAAAATATTATGACCACGTGTGATGCTATTATATAAGTTATTAGTAGGTAAATAATATAATAATTATGACAAGTTGTAATAGGTTGTTAAGACTACCCTTTTTTGTCGTGCGGAAAATCATCACGGATCGTCTACAAACTTGGACTATCGCTTTTTTTATGGAATAACTCGGCAAACGAGCAGGCGAGCTGCCTGATGGTAAGTAGTCATCGCCGCCCGCCGTACCAAAGGAGTTGAAGTTGCGTTGCCGAGCCTATTTAAGGAAAAGGGACGGGTAAGAAGAAAAGCAGAAGGAAGGGGACTGAGGGAGGAATTGGGCCTCCGGCGCTCCATACGTAGCAACAACGCATGCTCGGTAGTCGTGCTGACCCATTCATGCTGGCATGTAGACATGCCAGCGAGGCAGTACTACTAAACAAATTGCCTTCCCGTGTCCTAAAGTCACGGGTTTCGTGACATTGAAGCGGCGGCGGCGGTAGCCTAATGGCTAGGGCGTCGGACTTGCGATCATGTGGTTGCCGGTTCTAACCCCACCCATTCCACTACCGACGTGAACCCACTCGTAACACAAGCATTTAGCTTAGTACGAGGGGTTAACAAGAATACTAGTAATGTGTGACCCACATTGCTAGTAAGTTTTTTTTTTTAAACCGTTTACTATCACCGTGGCCGTGGTTGCACTTCTCAAGGTAGTGTTTCATGAGAAATTGTCTTATTTTATTTTGCTCAATCGCCTATAGCAGACTGACGACCACTTAGACAACCGGTCTAACTAAAAAAAAAATATATTAATATATCTTAGGTACACATGGCTACACATCAAGCTATACAACACCAGTTTAGACTGACCTTCCATTGTAAAGGTTTTTTGTAGAAGTCAAGGCCAGCCTATACTGGTTTTGTATAGCTTGATGTGTTGCCGTGCATACCGCTTTAAAATTATTATCTAGTTAATAAATAGATACTGTATAAATTATTGTTGGTTTCGTTTGCACGTGTAGCGTTTTTATGGCTTAGAGGTCATTTACTCTTGCAAATGTTAACATTTTTTTTTGTATCTTATAATATATTTTACTTGTTTTAAATTTATATTTGAATACTTACTTTGTTTTTTTAATGCATTTAGCTTTACCGCATGCCAAACATTTTTCAATATATATTTTCACTAGCTTTCTGCCCGCGGCTTCCCCGCGATGACTATACGTATCTTTTTAATTTTTCGGGATAATATATCTTCTTCTTCTTCTTCAACCTGTTGCCATCCAATGCTGGATGTAGGTCTCTTCATACGCACGCCATCTCGAACGGTCTTGTGCCTTCCGCATCCAATCCTTTCCGGCCACCTTCGTTAGATCGTCGTGCCATCGCATTATCTGCCTACCGACGCTTCTGCGCCCAATTCGAGGCCTCCACTGCAGGACTTTGGGTCCCCACCTATCATCTCTTCGGCATATGTGACCTGCCCACTTCCACTTCTTTTTCGCGATCACTACGGCTATGTCGGTCAACTTAGTGCGCTCACGAATAATACATAGCCTTTGTCATTTAGGAATAATGTAGCTTGGTGAAATAATTTTTAAAATCAGTTCAGTAGATCTCTAGGAACTCTAGGGTAGCAGTCGCGCTTGGGACCACTATAAGTCTATTGAGGCAGTCTATATGGTTGTTGTATAGGGTTGTATATATAATTGTGCAATCTTCTATCTGAATCCATCTAGCTATCCCAATAAGCGTGGTAAAATTTATTTATGTTGGTGCTAACTTCACGCCCTGCACCTAAGTTAGGCGCAGGTAAACCAACAAAACACGCCACATATTTCAATCGTGCTAACGTTCTGTTTAGCTGTCAAATGGCAACTTAATAATACAAATAAAACAAAGAAAATTATATGACACAGCCTTTAATGTAACAACATAAGTAAAACAGTTCAAAAAGTAATAAGTAGTTCACAAACTAATAAGTAGTTCACAAGTTTAATTATTTAAGTTTAGTTATAAGTGCAGTGATAGCCTTGTGATATGACCATTGGACTGCCAAGTGAAAGGTCTCGAGTTCGAATCCAAGGCACGCACCTCTGTCTTTTCGAAGTCATGTGCGTATTAATAATTAATTATCACGCGCTTAAACGGTGAAGGAAAACATCGTGAGGAAACCTGCATGCTTAAGAGATTTTCTTGACGGCATGTGAAGTCTGCCAACCCGCAGTAGGCTAGCGTGGTGGACTATAGCCTAATCCCTCTCGTTCTGAGAGGAGACCCGTGCCCAGCAGTGGGACAATAAAATGGGTTGATGATTAGTTATAAGGCTATTAATAATACGTTCATGTGACATCGATGACTGATTATGTTAATTTAGTACCTACACAGATGACATAACTTTATGCATAAATCGTTGTGACGGAGCATGCAAAATAACAACGTAACAACAATATAATTGTATGCTCAACACATACTTTCAGAAAATCTCTTTCTGTTATTTTATAGTCATATAATTATATTATAGCATTTTTATTCTGTTATAGCATAGGTAATATTATATCGATTGGATACTAAAACAGTATTTATTTAAATTAAGATTACCTATTTTAAAAATAAAATAAATAGTAAATTCGCTAAGAAATAATAAAATACAACAGGTTTATAAACAACAATATTGTAACAGCATAAGCACATTGTTATACAATGAAAAATAATGGTCTAAATATTTAAAAACGCACTTTATATCCCGTGATACTTAAAAACTTCATCTGAGCTTAAAAAGAACTAACATTAAATAATATATTCAATAGGAGAGTAAGAATTGTGACATCTCTGATTAGACAACGAATTCCAAATTCAAGCAAAAGTTATGGCATAGAAAACGCAACGCTGCGTTAAAGTGAAATATTTAAGTAATTTACTTAGTTTTTTTTTTTTCACCATTTCCTTTATTCACAGACGTACGCATGGCTTCGCATCAAGCTATACAAAACCAGTTTAGACCGAGCTCCCATTGTAAACCATTTCCGCAAATTTCAAGTCCAGCCTATACTGGTTTTGTATGGCTTGATGTGTAGCCGTGCGTACATTAGTTCGTAGATACTTGTGTCTCTTATCTAGTCCTGGCCTATTTACAAAGTGGTCTTTTCTTAATCTGTGCTGATCCTAGACAGTTATGTTAGTACTTTGAAACGATAGGAAAATCTCTCGTTTTATGTTATACGTAGGAACTAATTATAAGTATACAACCATAGACAAATCATTTTTTTTAATGTGCTTTTACTGCATAAAACTATTTATAGTATTTTGTACATTATGTAATATTTCTATATAAATAAAGTGTATATTTTTGTGTCAATAATTGACTTATAATAGATTTATAATAACACAACTAATTAGCTACGTAGTAATATATTACTTAAATAATAGTGGTTAAGTACTTTGAACATTTTGTTTTAAATAAACATTAATAACAAAATTATGCTAATAAATGCCTACTCTGAAAATTGTAGGTAACTGGTAGGTACACAAGATATATAACTATCTATATAAAAATTATATTACTTATAATTATTTTATACCACAAAACTATGTATCCTATGCAGAAAAATACTATTAAATTACGGAAAATAAATAAGTATCTTGTTTTATAACATTTTATAAGTACATAATAAGCAGGCTTCTGTTGGTACGGTCAGCAACGAAAGTCGCTGAATACTGCCAAGTTATGAAAACATCACAGCACCAATACTTTTCAATAGATTCACTCAGGTAAAAAATAATGGTCTAGTATGTAGAAACGATATTACCACATCTCGAGTCAGTAAGTTCTGGATAATAATCATGTTTTGAAGATTTCATCTCGTTCAGCGACTTTCATTGCTGACTGTACCGTGAACGATTCAATTGACGCAAGATGTAGGCTATGTTTACAATAGATTCATTCGCGACCCTTCAGGCACAGTATATAAATAGAATATATATTTATACTGTGCTTCAGGTAGCAGAAAAAACTCAATCTCCGCTGCCGGGGTTCGAGTCGAAGTGATTAATATTGGTCCTGTGCGGCTTTGAGTGATTGAAGCTAAGTAAATTAAAGTGCTAAGGTACAAACGAATTATATATACGATAGTAGGGTAAAACTTCTAACACTCAATTTAAACAACTGTTTAAATGGACACACTAACTAGTGGATATCCTGATGACGACCAGTGACCCTCAAAATGTCAGCCTGATGTGACCACAATCTTATATTGCTTATCAATCGCAAGCGATGTAAGACTTTCCTTACATTGTGTATTATTTATGGATACATAGTCCAGTCAATTTAAAAGGAATATATTCGTCGTATCGGTCGCAATTTTGACAGCAATCAATAGTGGCACAAGTTAAAACTATAAAAGTAGTGTGACCAATACAGGCGTACCTACCAGTCGGTGGCCCGGAAGTGGGGTAGGATGAGAAAAGTATATATATATATATAATCAAGAGCATTTAGTTTACTTCTTGTATTGTTCGTTCGTTGCTTTGCATTTGGTGTCATTTTTTTAATCTCGAAGGGGAAGCTCCTCTTCCTTGCCCTTGTTGGCCAGGCCCTTGGTAACTTCCATTATGTTCAAAGCAGTAAGCTTTCTTACTAAAAGATAGGTTTCAAAATGCCAAAATAGCCAGACCTCCGTAGGTACCTTATTTAATTTGCGTAATACAATAATGTTCTCGTATAATCTATAAATCACTAGCTTTCTGAATGATATTAAAAGACACTTTTTTTTCGTATACATTAATAGATGCTAAAATAGTTATTTGTAGATTTCCCTTCTCCTACTAAGGACAAATATAGTGTTTGTTTTTGTGACATTATATGTCTTTATGGCACTATTTTAAATGGTCACTTATAAACGATAGTTCACAACCTTCAATTTACTAGGTACATCATAAAGATTTTAAGTGTCGATAGAAGAATTAGAAAATTGTTTGTAATACCCATGCCTAGTCATGCACTGTTCGTATCACCTGGAGCTGCTGTAGTACTATTCAAAGAATCGTAAGCGGTCATGGTCCTGCCATATTTGTCTAAGAACTCTAGAACAGCACCGTTACTCCACCCAAAACCGAATTGCACGTTGTACTCGCCACCACCACCAAACTCCCCAGGGTTCTCTGCGTCATACTTCTCAAACATCTGCTTATACTCAAGAAAAGCCGAGTGACAGGATCTAACAAATGTCTGCGCAACTTCGAACGCTAGTGCGTTTGCTTCTTCCGTTCCAATGTTCTCAATCGCACCCACTACAATACTGACTTCTGGTGGCCACACGTTAGGGAAGTCCCACTGCTCTCCGCTCCTTATAAGTGACGTGGGTACACCACCGGGAAAGTCAAGACTACCTGATTGCTTCAGATAATTCAGAACCTTAGGTCCATTCACTTTTACTAGGTCAGCACTGACTGCGTTCAGCCACAGAGGCGCGACGTTGGAAGAGTAGAAGTATCTACGATGAACATTGTCCCTAATGTCGTAGTCGTACCAAGTCCCATCAGCATCATCCCACAGCACTGCTTGGATGGCGTTTCTCCACGCTTCAGCTAATAAGGCGTAGCGGGCAGCTTTACGCGGATTTATCAACGCTGCGTGAAATTCCGCTACGTTCTGAAGAGCACCAGCGAATATGGCGTTCAAATCAACAGGAATAAGGTATCGAGTGTGGATGTCAGACAATGTACCGTTGTTATTTCCGTTCGAGGTAATGAACCATCGAGTTGAAAAGTCCCATCCACTCTCAGCAGCGCTTTTGGTGTCGATATAGAAATCAGTTCGACCCTCATCGCTTAAGCCGTTCGAATTATCGTAGTCCTCAAAATATGACTCAGGCCGTGGTCCTCTGCTTAGAGCATAGTATCTGAGAAGCGTGTGGTTTTTACCATCTTTCATAAAATTAACAGCTCTATTATCCAACCAAAAGTCCATTTCTTTTTCTAAAGAAGCAATGTTATCCCTGATAAATTCAATATCATTGGTGTACCGAAAGTAAATAGCCACCATTGCCGACAGCATGGGTGGTTGACTGCGTTCCTGATAATACCATCTGCTTCCATTAGGGATGTGCCCAAATTTATTTAATAATTCAATGAGATTTTCGATCATGCCTTTAGCAGTTTCCGTCATTCCACTGATTAGTAGGCCTTCAATGATCCAATAAGTATCCCAATAGTAAATCTCTTTGAATCTTCCTCCGGGTATGATAAATCCATGTGTGACAGGAACTAAACTGAATTGATTAGGTTTTTCAAGAACCACTGCTTTGACTTTTCTGGCGAGGAGTGGCCAAATGTTGTTGATGCCCTTTCCAAACTCTCTCAAGGCTTTATCATTGATGGTATTCAGGAACTTCGGATCGCTATTGAAGTCTGATGGATTCCAATCTTCGAGTTCACCCTCGTCAGAGAATGAATCGTTGACAAACTGCCTAATTTGTTCTACAGTTGGATTTCGATTAGTGTCGGTAAGTAACTTCTCAAAGTCGTTTAATATTTTGGCCTCGTCGTACTTCATTTCAAGATCGACGAAGGTTTTTGAGTCTTCGAAGATCCTCGCCATTTGGACGCGGTGGAGGAGGTCGCTGTCGCAGTAGATGGGTTTGCTGCAGCTCGGCGGCAGGTCAGCGGCGCTAGCCAGCCAGGCTGTCGCCAACACGATCAGGAATTCCCGCATCTGAAATTATTGACATAGTTAGTTTTATCAAACATGTATGTAACAACGAGTGTATGATTTTATAATGTGTGCCCAGTAATTGGTCAGTAGGTTAATTCATAATGACGATGATTAGCCATCGCCATTCATTTATTACGTAAGAGCGACCTTGCCTTATTTTTTCTTACAAGGGGGTGTTTGGGAGTCATGATAGTTCTTACATAAAATCACGAAATGCGCAAAGTTAAGATTACTTTGAATAAAACCAAAGTTCATTTTTACCGACCATAAAATAAGAACTATTAGGTAGAAGCTACAAAACAAACAAACCAAATGTTTTTTTTTTCTTTAGATTATTTAGTAGTAAATATAAGGGGGTCCACTGATTTTTTTTCTTACATAGGCGGGACAACAAATCGTCCTCCCTACGTAATAAATGAATGGCGCCTAAGAATCCTAACCTAAACCGAAATTATTTCAGCTCTGTTGTTTTTTTATTGCTGCAAGGTATAATAAAAAGCCCATAAATGTTTGTTGAAAAAATAATTGTCACGCCATTACAGCCGTCTTCAAACCGTGAAGTGTTTATAGAAAATTATCTCTACAATTCATTCAGTTGTAAACCAATTACAACATTTGTCTTTTTCTATACCTTGATGACTTTTTGCTGTGTTATTTGAACAGGATCGGAGGGTGTTTAAGTAATAAGTAAGCTGATCAACCGATCCACGAGGCTGTTATTTTGATGTATAAACAAAAATACTGTAAAGTTTCATCAAAATTCGTTTAGTCGTTTTTGCGTGAAAGAGTAACAAACCTCCATCGATCTATCCATCCTCACAAACTTTCACATTTATAATATTAGTAGGATATTCGGATAGGAAGTCGGATAGTAGGATAGGATAGGATAGTAGGATAGGATTATATCCACGCAATCAAACAGTCATTTCTCAATCCCAGTTCAACACTTTACCATTTTCATAATTAATTGATTTCGCAAAACCGCCATATTCATATATGCAAAAACAATATGCAAATATGTTTGACCTTGAACCAGTGTCATTCAGCCGATTCGGCTCGGCCATGTTTATATTGATTAGCACTAGGTAGGCACCTGATATTCTAGAATTCCCTTGACATTTCAAATTCGCATTTCTATTGAAAATGTACGAGAGTCTAAACTAAATACCTGCCCAATTTCACATATATTTCTTCGGGACACATATTATATACTGCCTCATTAGTCTACTGGTCTAAAGCGTGACGGTTACGCTAGGTCCTGAGTTCGATCCCCAGGTCGAGCAAAGTGTTATTGCGTTTTTTCTAAGAAATTCTCAGTAGCAGCTCGGAGTCTGGATTTGTGCCTGGTTAATGACAAAATACTCGCCCCCTATTACATGGGACCTAAACATACCGGTGAAGTGTGGGTACCTATACATTAGTACCTACACCTCTGCCTAACCCTTCGGGGAATACAGGCGTGATGGTATGTTATGTTATGTTAATAAAAAAAATGTCAACTACACGAAATTGACTACAGTTTTCATAATTGTATAATTACTGGAAGTCTAATTTAAAATCTAAAGTTTTATCTTATAATACACCAGCGCCGCTTAGACGCCAAGTCACTTAATCCTTTTGGATCGCAAGTGAAACTGCGGACTACAGCTAGTACCTACTTAATTACATAAATGTCAACGGAATAGCTACGCAAGGGAGGAAGGAATTCAATCTGCAATTGAAGAGGCCGATATTTGAGTCAAAAAACGCTTGGCTTTTGCCGGACGTCCTAAGCGAAATCTAGTTTGGGCCGATGACGTAGTCAAGTTTACCTATAGTAACATACCATCACGCTTATATTCCCCGAAGGGTTAGGCAGAGGTGTACCAATGTACACCCACGTTTCGCCGGTATGTTTAGGAACCGAGCCTATTGCCATTAACAGCGCACAAATCCAGATTCCGAGCTGCTACTGAGCATTCCATAGAAAAAAACCCAATAACTCTTTGCTTGACCTGAGGATCGAACCCAGGACCTCTAACGTAGCAGTCGCGCTTAGGACCACTAGACGAATGAGGCAGTTATTTATTTATTTATTACCTATAGTTTCGACTACTTCTGTATGAGTTTCGCTACTAGCTATCTTACAAAAGTCAATGTTCGAATAAATGCGTGGTTTTTATAGTTTTTCGATTCTAAACTGGTTTCGAATCTAAACCAGTTTCGTAATATTAATTGCCAATGGTTTACGATCACACCTAATATAGTACCTGACTTTTCCATTACAAATATATAACATAGATTAATTACTTGACTACGAAGGTCAAATAACTATTTCGCTATTTAGCGAAATTTGGTAGATGACATCTCTTGACTTACAAAATGTTTGTTGTAGGTAGGAAAAGTGGGAGAGTGAGTATTCACTTGAGGCAGGGAGACTAGGGAGTCTGCTGCCCAAACGGATGGCCTCAGCACAGTTTAAGTAATAAGTGATTTTGGTAGCCTAATGGCTAGGCCGTCCGACTTGCGATCATGTGGTTGCCGTTTGGAGACCCACCCATTGCACTACCGACGTGAACCCACTCGTAACACAAGCATTTAGCTTAGTACGCGGGGTTAACAAGAATACTAGTAATGTGTGACCCACATCGCTAGTAAGCTTTAAAAGAAAAAACCTTTACATTGTGACCACAGAAAACGATGCACGTGTTTAGTTGGACAACGTCTCGTCCCTTGATCTTGATTTGATCCAGCGTTTGTACCCACAACACAACGCAGAGGATCACAACAAAGAAGAGAAGAAATTGTATCGGCTTGTATCTACTTGTTTCACTGTCGTATTGTTGAATCGCGTCCCCCTACTTGACTATCACAGCTTATCTATCTTATGTTGCTAAGTACCACGTTTGTCTAAGACCGGTTAGCATTTTGCGATTTTAAATGTTCCCTATTATCACTCTGCCAGTACCACCCTGGACTGTGTCGTTAGTCTTTGCTGTTGGGGAATTAATTGCCCTATTTTTGCTTCCCAGTCAAACTCCATTTGGAAGTGTCGGGACCTCAGATCAAATAAAAAGTTAAGATGGAACTTTGCGAACAAAGAAGTGAGGCCGTCTAAAACTACGCCTTGCCGTGTACAAACACAAGCCAACAAGCCAACAGCCACAAACAAGCCTTATTTTGTCAGTCGAGCAGAGTCGAGCTATCGCTACACGTCTATCAAAACGTCATTAACGTATCACGTGCGTGTGTGCGTGTAATTGTGTTTGTACACGGCAAGGCGTAGTTTTAACCGGCCTCACTTCTTTGTTCGCAAAGTTCCATCTTAACTTTTTATTTGATCTGAGGTCGGGACTGTATGCTTGAGTTCGGCCTAATTTTGAGTTATGTAACACTCGCATGGGTATTATTCATATTTCAACGAATTTACATAACATAACATACGTTCACGCCTGTATTACCCGAAGGATTAGGCAGAGGTGTACTAATATACACCCACATTTTGCCGGTATGTTGAGGTCTGAGGTCCCATGTAATAGGGGGTGAGCCTATTGCCATTAACCGGGCACAAAACCAGACTCCGAGCTGCTACTGTTAATTTCATAGAAAAATCCAATAACACTTTGCTTGACCTAGGGATCGAACCCAGGACCTCTACCGTAGCAGTCGCGCTTAGGACCACTAGACTAATGAGGCAGAATGTACACAAACCCTTTACATACGTACACCGAAGCAAAAAATTATGAAATTCCGCTCAATAGTTTTTGAGTTTATCTCAAATAGATAAACAGACGTGACGGGGCTTGGTTTTATAATATGTAGTGACATAGCATAGGCTGTATGAAGCCTTCTATCTCCATTCCGTGAAAATGTTTACTTATACCTATTTCTTTTGTCGCAAGACAAGCGTATAAATTACACTATTTAACATCAAAGTATTGTAAGGTCGTTTGTAGCAATGAAGTTAAATCAAGCGAAACCTAGATATTTTAAACATGGCCTCTTTGGCACTTTTTGTGGACGAGAATATAATCGTGGTAGTTTAATTTAATACACGTAAAATTCCATTTGCAATTCGTTATCTGAATGGTTAATGTTATATTGATGTTTAATTAATGTATCTGAAGCTGTTATTTGTGAGGTTGTGCGCGCTATATAGCGCTTAAACATATTATTACAGTTTTGGCTTGGCTTCGCTTCCGTGGATAAATAAGAATAATTTAATTCGAAAATAGAAACAATTAAACTATTTAATTATTGATTAACGACTGCCTCGTCGCTCCTACGCTATTGCTCCTACGACTGTTACGCTAGAGGTCTTGGGTTCGATTCCCAGGTCGAGCAAAGTATTCAGTATTGAGTTTTTCTATGAAATTCTCTGCAGCACATGTGAGTCTGGATTTGTGATGAAATGAAATAATATTTATTTCTGTAAAAGATCTTTTAAAGACAATTTTACAAGTCGATTTTTTACATATTTTTTTTGTGCCCGGTTAGTGGCAAATACGCTCGCCCTCTATAAGATGGGACCTTAACATACCGGCGAACTGTAGTCGTATATTAAGTGCACATCTGCCTTAGTTCTTCGGGGAATGCGGTCGTGATAGTAGTTCTACAAAAAGACGACATGTCCCGCCGCCGCCGCCCATGAAAACATCTACATAGGTAGTTAGCGCAAGCAATATGCGTTGTAGTATAATGGCGTTCGTGTCAATTCTTGAAAAGCATCATTTCCAATAATTACACTGAGTCAACATTGTCAATAGCTATTTTGTTATCTCGTTGCTTAATTGTTGAAGTTACAATTACCTTATTCTATAGGTACTCAGGTATTTTCAGTTTCCTGATAAAAACAAAGGTATAAGTTGTACGTAATTCCAACGCGGTCTGATTACGACAAAATCAAATGTGACTATTTTTCATCATTATCACCACCGCATTCCCCTAAGGGTTAAGCAGAGTTGCACTTAATCTACAGCCTCAGTTCGCTCAGTTCGCAGGTATGATTAGGGCCCATGGGTTAGAGGACGAGCCTATTGCCTTTCACCGGGCACAAATCCAAACTCCGAGCTGCTACTGAGATTTCATAGAAATAAAATTGACAATAAAACTTTGCTCGACCTGGGATTTGAAACCTAGACCTAAAGAGCAGCCATCGCGATTATGACCACTAGACTAAGTAATGAGGCAATTAAATACTTTAAAATGACAAAAACATAGGGCCGCCTGATGGTAAGCGTGGCATACTGGGGAGGCCTTTGCTCTGAAATAGGACACTACAGGCTCATAATAATAGATAATAATAAAAAGTAATTCTTGTTAGAAATAATATTGCTAGTGTTATATGATATTTATATATGTATAAGATTTATATATATTAGTAAATTATGTATTTTGCTATCTATTTGTGTATTGTTAAAAAATGTTATCTTATCTTAATTTCCGTAGTTTATTTATAAGTACGCCAGACTTCCTAGGTATCACGTCTCCTTTTCTTACAAGTCCATCCAAAGGCTGTTTATAAGAGATCGCTGTCAGCGATAAGACCGCCCATTGTACCACTCTTGGTTTTTAAATAGTTCTTAGCATTCAGTTTTTTTGGTGTGCAATAAAGAATATCCTATCTATTTATCTATCTAAAATATGCAACAGATAAGTTAGGTAAACGAAATAGGTGGACGAATGAGTAACTTTCACGTATATTTTTTTAAACGCAATTTTCTCTTTCACAGACAGAATTTAGCAACGTCACTTGCCTGTTGCCACCCAACTGGGCCAATTGTGTTAGTACGCATCAGGAGTCGTGATACTTATCCTGATGCGGGATTTGATCTGCGTAAAAAGCGATTAACTGTTCTACAATGAATGTTGTGTAGGTACTATGACTGTGTGTAAGAACCGGAGTTCGGGAGAAGGAGAGAGGAGAACAGGAGTTCATATAAATATGAACTCCACAAAGCTTGCCGGTTTTTTAAGCAGTTTAAAGTGTGTGAAGTTTAAAAAGCTTACCAGCAATGTGGGTCACACAGTACTAGTATTCTTGTCGTAGTTAGTATGTAGTTAAAATATTATTTCTTTAGTTCTAACAACAATTCATCAAGACGAATGAAATTTTGAGATTAATCACTTCCCTGTCATTGTTTATATTGTTTCACAATTTAAGTAATCCTTCGATTTTCTCACCTCGTAAAACAATACTTAGGAAAATCCTTAAAAATCTACCGATTCGTATTGTATAGCGTTCAAATTCATGTTTTCTTTACATAACAGGAAAAGTACAATTATAGTCATTATGATGCCTTACTTACACAATAATAAATGGTTCTAAAACATAATACGATTGCGATACCAACACCTAAGATATCCAAATATTGGTTTGCCATCAAGTTTCAAAGTCAAAGTCAAAATCATTTATTCAAGATAAACTACAGTTTGTTCGAAATAACTCTGCTTGTCTGAAATTAGCCGTTCCGAACTACCGCGCTGGTATATAAAATCAATTTACATATATATCGTAATTAATAAAGAAAAATGTGGAAAATTATATCCTTACACCGACTCTTTCTAATATAATTTACGACTACTAAACTATTTGCAGTACTAGGTAGTATGTACTTTTTGAACGTCATTTTTACACTAGAGTAGCCCCCACAACGCCCTATTTCGTTCAGGAATCGAATATACAATGCGAGGGCCTAAAAACTATTGCAAATGCATCAGTCCGGTCTAATTCAAGGGATTGTCAATCATTATTTATCTACCTACATAAAGGTCTGCAGAAGATTCCTCTGATCAATATCGCTTACGTAAATAAGAGCACAAAATCGATCGTCATACTCGATACTTTTACTATCGGTTATAAGTAGCTGTCAATCTGACATTATTATGCATTGTACAATTACGCAAGATGGAATCAAGCCTAACTGGTTACAAATGATAATATTTCTAAGACAAATGAAAGTGAAATGTGAAACCAGCCTATCGATAACCTACTGGCAGCCCTTAGAAGCAGAAAGAATAAAATCTATGCTCTACTTAACATACCATCACGCCTGTGTCCCTCGAAGGGCTGGCAGAGGTCCTAGTAATGTACACCCACATTTCGCTGGTATATTCTAGGTCCCATTAATAGGGGGCGAGCCTATTGCCATTAACCGGGCACAAATCCAGACCCCCAGCTGCTGGGAATTATCTAGAAAAACCCAATAACACTTTGCTCGGGGGATCCAACCCAGAACCTCTAGCGTAACAGTCGCGCTAAGGACCACTAGACTAATGAGGCAGTGCTCTACTATCAATAAATTATCTACATAATATGTCTTGTCCACCATACAATATTAGTATTTGTCTATCATACTTTTTGTATGCCTCAAAACTCCAGTTTTTAAGGAACCGTTAGGGAACTTCAAGTTTGTAGGCTTTAATCCTCTGTGTTATAAGATGACAAACAAACATGTACAATGTACGAGTATGTCAGACGTCAGCATCTCAGATAGTCTTCAACGCAATTTCGTCATAAGACTTTGTTTTCAAGTTTCGAATTTCAGTAATTTCACTGGCTAGTGGCTACATTGCCTTTTAAACCGGATCACGATAATGTTAGCACATATTGCAAGATGGCCGAATAATTCGCGAGCCCCAGTAGCCTTTACTGAAATTCTCGACTTGTTTTTCGAGTCGAAGTCAATTCCGAGTCTAATATTAGTGTTACATAAACATCCATACCTGCATAGCGAAACAGTTACATATTATATTATTTTAAAACAGAAGACCGTAGCACATGTGAACACGATTACATGAATTATTATTATCAGCGTTAATAATTGGATCGTGTGTTCGTAATAAATTTTTTTATTGGTCACACGCACGATATCGTATGAATCTTTTTAATATTATTTCATAACAAAATGATTATACGGTTATGGATTAGGGGATGAGGTGCGATGGTACGTTATAACAAACTAAATATGAATTGTTCCATCAAATGGTTTATGAGAGAATCTAGGGCTTAGACGAGTTTCAGTAGCGTTGGTACCTCCTGATTTCTTCCAGATCAACAAGACTTCTCTTCTTCATCTGTCTTTTCTTTTGGCCGTGGCCCACAGACATCTTCCAAATGTTAAGCAAAGATAGCGGGATTCTTATCTATATATCGTAAGATATTTTTACTTTAAACTAGTTTTATTATAGACGTAGTGCATGCTATTAACATCGTTTCTGAGTTTAAAACAAGGAATTCTACATTGCCCGAGAAAATGCCAGCTAAAATCACCAAATGCGCTGTCGTGTTTGGAATCATTTTATCAGGTAACGTAATATTAGCTTTTCTAAATAATCCTACTCATATAATGGAGCATAGTTTCAACTAAGCTTATATTTCTATAACTTTAGTGTCGTGTAGTGATAATTATACACTATATAACTATATGTGTTCTACCTGATCTATTTGATCTTGTTTGTCTTAGTTTGAATAAGTATCAGAATCTGGTACTTAAAGCCAAATTTCTGAATTCGAAGATTTCGGCGGTTCGTTTGCTATCCTCGAGTAGACACAGTCACTTGCTACTTTATAAAACGGCTACGTAGCTATAATGGAGCATTTATTACTCAAGTACAAATTCTTAAAAAACTAGTTTTATCTCAGGAACGAATAACGTAGACGATTTTAGTGCAAAAAATTCTAACTCCGAAGCTTGTTTCTTCTACGTATATTTTAATAAGGATTGATTTTTTTACACAAGTAATGCCGGAAAAATATCACGATGGTGAGCAAACGATTGACTTACATTATATTTCTGTAGCTTTTTATAGACTTCGCGAAACTACTTCTACTTATTCATCATTATCATTAATATTTTAACTAATTAATAATATTAATTATTTCACTATGGTATTAATACACCAACGACAATATTAATTTGTCTCAGCTTTACCCTAAGGTTTATTGGGAGAGAATGCCTATCGATAAATCTTATAATTGTACAATTTATTTTGATTATTTTCTGCATGGTGTTGATTAAAAAAAAGGCGGTTAAATTTTCACGCCTAAATCAAATAAAAAAAATATATATATTCGATTTAAATGAAATTTGAACGCAATGACAAGAATATGTATTGCCAGCCTGAAGAAATAATTTACCTAGGTACCTCTTAGATTTAATCTATTTGCTAGATTTTAAGCTAAGTTGTACTTAATCACTATTTTAAAATATTGTTTGTCTGCGACATTCTACTCCTATGCCATTGATCCGATTACGAGTACGATGTCTCTTCGGTGAGTTGTTTTGATCAGTCAGAAAGTTGTCAGAGACATCAGAAAAAAAAAACTAGAAAATGTAGGTCACTAGGCTATGTATTACACATAGTTTTAATCATGACAGTTACATAAAGAGATTAAAAAAATAACCACACTATCCATATTCATAGCTTGTGAAAGGATTATTTTGGCGGAATCGAAATGACCCACATTGTATCGGAGCCAGGGTCGATCCAAAAGGCCATCCGATTCTTACAGAGATAATATTATTAACTTTTAATACCGATTTATCTATCTGGCTAAGGAGGGCCTGGTGCAGGGCCGGATTAAGAGGAGGGCAATCGGGGCTACAGCCCCGGGGCCTCCAAAAAACTTCGGAAAAAAAAAACAAATTCAAATAGTATTTAGTATATAGGCCAGGGGCCCTCCACTCCTTTGTTGCCCCGAGGCCTCCAGACCTCTAAATCATTGGCTTGGGGCCAAATTAACTACGCTCATAAATCGATTGTTGCGGTTGAACTATAGATGGGTAACCATTCTTAGCCCATCTAAACTCTCCGTGCCTCGGAGAGCGCATAAACCTTTCAATCCCGGTTTCATTTAGCCCAAAAAGACTTTCAAATCAAATCAAATCCCTTTATCGTTTAGGTTAAACAAACAGATGTTGAAGGTAAATTATAGTTCCACAGCAGGTGCTATGTCCTGCCTATTAGGCAATCAATAATTATTTTTTAATGTTTAATTAAGTACAAAACATTTTTATAAAATTACTACAATCATTGCTTTACATTATAAGACTGTCAACCAATTTATCCATAAGATAACGGTAGTTTTACTGTGGGAGCACCATGAAATTGCGAAACAAAACTCAGCTGTTACATACTTGTCGAGTTGATTGAACTTCTAAGTATGGAATAGTTGATATTTTTCGCGATTTCATGGTTGGTTGTATAGTAAAAGTTGGTCATAGTGATGAGTACAGTGCCCCCTTAATTTTTTACGGTGAATTTAAAATACTTAAAGTAGTATAGAGTCGTTAACGGGACGGGACACGGACTACCGTGTCCTGTTCGTGAGACACTAAACTACATAGTGTCTCGCTGGTATGCCTACGTGCCAGCATGAATGTGTCGGCACGACCGGGGAAGTACTACCCTCCCACAGAATATCGACGTCAAGCACCAGTATGTATACTGTTGCGTTTCTTACGGTGAGTGTCGGAGCGCCGGAGGCTCAATTTCTCTTTCAGTTATCTTCCTCCTCCTTTTCTCCTTCCCCTCTCTTTTCCTTTACAGGGTTGGCAACAAGCGAGTGATAGGTACCCCTGATACTGCAAGTGTCTATAGGCTACTTGCATGGCGTATGCTTGTTTGCCATTTTACTGGTATAAAATAAACACGGGACATTAAACCGTATTGTTCATTCCACCACCATATTATGTAAATAAGCACTATGCTCAAGGGCGACAGATGCATTGGTGACAACTTCAACCTTCTTATAATCGATCTCCATCAATGTTTCCCTATTGACGAACGCCCTTGCCCTTGCTTTTGAGACAGTCGATCGACTCCTGACGTAACATTTGTTTTGTGCGAAACGTGACTTATTTTCTGAACTGGCTTGCGTAGTAGAAAACACGAAAGAATGGTAGGGTAGTTAAGGAAAATTATAATTTGTGAGTGCCTTATTGGTCTAGTCGACCCAAGTGCGGCTGCTGAACCTGCCGTCTTCGGTTCGATTACTAGGTAGGGAAATGTTATATTGCGATTTAGGGAGTAGGATTTATATATGGATTTATATAGACCCACTCTATCATTTGTTGTGGTTGTCTTTACCTAATCCATAGGAGATACAACCTTATTTTTTATAAAGGTATCCCAAAAAATGTTGATAAATCAGCGTTTTCATACAACATGTTCTCTCAATTCGACAAAGTATACCGAACAGATGTTTGTTTCATAATTTCAGAGTTGGCCTATGTGGCCACATAAAAGGCTAGTTACTGCACTGGAGTAGGGTGGTGGACTTAGCCTAACCCCTCTAGACTCTAGATGGGTTGATGATAATGATGATATTATATAAAAAATAGGTTGTACTTCATTGTCGTCATCGCAATAATAGGTTATGGAATCTGCCCTAAATGTAAAACCATAAAATGACCGCCATTCCTTCCTAAACGTATTTGAAGAGTACTAACGACTTATTGTCTACTCTAATCACTTATTGAATTGCTATACACAAAGTAACAATATATTATTATATACCTACCTATGATTCAACAATGCATGTGTTAAGGTCTTATCTGATCTGTGGAATATTTGAAGACCGCGTGCGTTTGAACGGAATGGAAAGGCTGAGGCCGACATTCATCCCTAATTTTCTTAACAAGGTTTACAAACAAGTGCCGATCGCTTGCTTGGTCCTTTTACTTTTTACGCACGGCACACATCGAGCTATATAAATAAAGTGGCCTCTTATTGCATAGAAAGCCTATAATGCGGGATCATCTTAAACTGGCTTTGTATAAATTGACCTGTACCCGTGTGTACCTACACGCTGCAATATTCTGCGTACTTCCCATCCATACTTCCACATTCCATATTAATGTGACCAAACTTATGTTTCATTCCGAAACCGCTGAACTTAGATGAATTTTGGTATAGATATAGATTGCACCTTAGAAAAGGATATAGGCTACCTTTTGTCTCAAAAAGTCCTTTGGGATCCGAGTGAAGCCGAGGGCAACGAGTAATCTACAATTGGTAATTCTATAGTAAAAAATCTGTATTTATATATATTTATTTATTTATACTGTTTTCACCAAAGAAAACTGAAATAGTAAGCCTGAAATAATGTAAAAACTACGCATTTTTTCCTGTAAATAAATGTTATCTATGTCAAATAAAACCCAATAATAATATGTTAAATATTATGTGAGTGACAAACAAAACAATAGATATGTTATCGAGGCGTTCCGGAAAATTTGTGACTTGAATATCTTTGCGTATAAACGAAATATTTACACTTCCTTAAAAACCATTTCTTAGAACTAGTACTTAATGTCAGTTTCTTTGTAATTCATAGAGCAAATACGGATGCCGCCAGTGCCATCATTCGTCTTTTGAACTACGTTGGGAACGCCTTTCAGTCTAGATGAGATGTAGATGCTGAAAATTGGAATTTTACACAAAGCGATAAGCGATAGCCATTACACCTGCGCATCCCAACTTTTGGAAAACACTTAATTATAAAGGATAAACAGGTTAAACAAACTAGTTACTAGTTTGTTTAACGGCCGATATGAGTTTGACATTTCAGCCGTCCATACAATTAATGTCAAAATCTTATCTCTATTGAGCAAATGTACCGACTGATTTGTTAAACTGACTGCTACGCTAGAGGTCTTGGATTCCCAGCTTGAGCAAAATGTTATTGAGTTTTTCTATGAAATTCTCAGTAGCAACTCGGAGCTTGGATATGTGCCCAGTGAGCCTATTGCTCGCCGCCTATTACATGGGATCTAAACATACCGGCGAACTGTGGTATATTAAGTACACCTCTGCCTTACCCTTCCGGGAATACAGGCGTCATTGTATGTTATCTTATGGTCTTGTATGACAAAGCAGAGTAGGAATATGCCATACAACAAACATGAATGACTCAGTTTCTTATGTCAGGCGGAAGGCCAATTTTCCGGGCACGTATTACCACAGGTTGGTCATTGTCAATGATCGACTTTGGTTCCGAATCAAAGAGGAAAACCATTATCCTCAATGTATCACTGATCCAATGCAAAGTGATTTCATGATAATATGTAAATTATTTATTTATTTAATGATCTCCAACAAAGAAAGTACACAATTTGTTATATAAAATATGGCACAACTGTTTATATTATTGGTAAGTGTAATCCTTCAATTAAAGAAGACCACATCATGCGTTAAACAAATAAAAACTAATCATAATAATTTAAATAAAAAAAATAATCATCATCATCATCTTCCTGCCCTTTTCCTAAAGAAGAACTAATATTTTTAATAAAAAAAACGCTACACAATTTTCAAAAACTAACTAAACTAAAGGGGGCGAGCCAATTGCCATTAACCGGACACAAATCCAGACTCCGAGCTGCTACTGAGAATTTCATAGAAATCCCAATAACACATTACTCGACCTGAGAATCGACCCCAAGACCTCTAGCATAGCAGTCGTGCTTAGAACCACTAGACAAAGGAGGCAATCTTGTTTATTAATGTTATATTAGGTTTATCTAAGCTTCTACGCAAAAGACAAATAAAATTACATTTCTTTCTTTACGTGACGTCGCCTCAAAGACGTAAAATTGAAAAGATGAAGGCAAATTTCGACATGGCGGGTAGGGGTCGCGGTGGCTTAGCGGTCATAGCGTCTGGTGTACTTAACCAGAAGACGCAGGTTCGAATCCTGCCCGCGGTCGAAATTTTCCTTCACTAAAATAATAACTTTCTTTCTTTATTTCGTTTATTTCTCTTTCTTCGTGAATATTGGTCACAATGTATGAAAATATGACTTTAATACTTCAGAGATTTCAAAAGAGTTTCACAGATAAGTACTATTGTCATTTACAACTACTCTTTGCGATAGAATGACTGATTAGATAGTTGAAGCCAGCTGCTACAATCCACTTGATAAATGTACCTAGCTTGTATCTTGATCAAGATGAGTGATAATTATCGTCATAATTTGTCATCTCAGCTTTTTTTTTATAAATATTTTAGATTGTTACACTTTCATATGCTTTCTAGCATGTTACCTTTGTCACAACACTAGTGTAAGCAATTGTTGGTGAACCAATTTAAATAAATAAATATTGTTACAATAAAAATATAAGGAAAAATAGCCAAAACATACCATCACGCCTGTGTACCCCGAGGATTAAGGCAGAGTTATACTTATGTACACCCATATCCGATATGTTTAGGTCCCCTGTTATAGGGGGCGAGCCTATTGCCAATAAACGGGCACAAATCCAGACTCCGAGCTGCTACCGTGAATTTTATAGAAAAAATCAATAACAGTTTTCTCGGCCTGGGAATTGTACCGAGGATCTAAGTGTAGCGTAGCAGTCGCGCTTAGGACCACTTGACTAATGAGGCAATCTTGTTATTAAAATATTTTTATAAAATACTAGCTGTCAGCTCGCGGCTTCGCCTGCGTGGAGTACACGTTAAAAAAAATTGTCCAAAAAAAAAATTGATAGTAGCCGATTCTCAGACCTACTGAAAATGCATATACAATTTCATAAAAATCGGTCAAGCCGTTTCCGAGGAGTATGGTGACTAACATTGTGACACGAGAATTTTATATAATACCTACGAATAAATAATTATTTATTCGTAGTATAATACTAGCTTTCCGCCCACGGCTTCACCCGGAACTTTCAGACTTTTTTTTGCTATAAACCTCACGGAGCCCGAGACCTTTCCAACGAATGCAAAACCGTCGAAATCGGTTCGTGCGTTCTGGAGTTATAGCGTCAGGAAGGAAAATCCGACTTATTTTTATATAGTAGATAAGATTTTACCATTACACGTGACTTGAAGTAATAAATTTCCTTATTCAGGTTTTACCTAACAGCAAAAAATCTTTATTATTTATTTATTCAATTCTATTTTTTATCACTTGGCCTCACAAAACTACTTCAATTTATTAATAAAAGTAACTTAATTGCTATTATGTAAATAAGATTATATTTTTTGTCCTAGCGACTAGTGTTTTAAATGAACTTGTTTTGGCCGAAGCCGAAATCATGCATATTTTTAAAGGTCCTTCATCTATATTAAAGTACCTGTAGGTAAATAACGGTAGGTACTACGACAGTTATCTAAATGATTTAATGTAAGAAACTTCATTAGTCTAGTGGTCCTAAGCGCGACTGCTACGCTAGAGGTCCTGGGTTCGATCCCCAGGTCGGGCAAAGTGTTATTGGGTTTTTATATGAAATTCTTGGAAGTCCAACGGTCATGACACTAGACTATCACTACCGCAATTTTATAACATAACAAGTACCGTCGCGCTTGTAATCCCCGAAGGGTTGTGTATAAACTGCTATTGGAGTAGTAGTATATTTGGGTCTCATGTAATAGAGGGCGAAACTATTGTTATTAAACGGGCCAGAGACAACTTCCAGCTGCTATTGAGAATTTCATAGAAAACGAGTTATTCGATTTGGAATGGGAATAACAGGACCAGTACATTATTGAAGCAGTTCTAAATCTTTGCTAGTATTATAAAGAGGTAATAATCTCTGGATCTACTGAACCGATTTTGAAAATTGTTTCACCAATAGAAAGCTAAATTATTCCTGAGTGACATAGGCTATGTATTATTCTGTAAAATGAAAAGAAACGTATAGTCCACGCGGGCAAAGCCGCGGGCGGAAAGCTGTGTTATATAAAAAACATAATTATATGTTCTAGCGTCAATATTGCGTTATCCACAACTGTTTGCCAGCTCTTAATTTCGAGGTCTGATGAAAGATATATGATAAAGATGATAAGCTTATCAACGCCAAGGTCGAGCAGATTCTGTGCAATCTTCTACATTTAACAATACTACTACTAATAATAATATTAGATGAAGTACTTATAACTAGTTTTGTTTAAGTCTTTGATTGATTTGGATATTTATATAAGTGCAATAGCAATCCACCCGGCTCCAAACTATCATCATATTTCAACCAAATTACAAAAAAACCTTAACAAATTCTACACCTATCGTCATGAATCACTCTGTGTATTGGGAAAAACCGCAAGAAAACCCGTTCAGTAGTTTTTGATAAAAAATCGCCACCAAAATTGTCAAAAAATTTACGTCGTTGATATTCACCCACATAATTATAGTAAAGAAAAGCCGAGAACTGTTTGGTTATTATACGACCAACAAAATAAATTATTTTTGTGAACCGGCCGGCTAATAAACTAGAGCTCTGAATAAACTCTATCGGCCAATATAGGCGAGATTGATTATATTATAAACAAACAGTAAAACCGCCTTCAAACCATAATGAAAATTAGAGAAAGAAAGAAAGATGAATTTATTTATCAGAATATAGTAAATTAGGTGTTCATGTTAATAAAAGTTTCTTATATTCTACCATTTCTGATGTACAAATTCTTAATCTATAAGAGTGATGACATATTCACCAATTTTAAATGAGGCCAAACGGAAAGCCCCAAACAAAACATAAAAACAACGGAATTAACCTCCTCCTTTTTTGAAGTCGGTCAAAAAGAAATTGTCTAGTCATTTATGTGTATTAATTTACCTATTATATTGTAGGTAATTAAGTAGGTATAAAAATGGTTATTATATAACAGCAATGTAGGCGAAGGTAGCAATTTGTGGTTATAAAGTGATGCGGTTTTGTTAGGCCGAGTATTTAAATAATATCAGATACTTGTAATAACAACTGCCTTGTGAGTCTAGTGGTCCCAAGCGCGACTGCTACTCTAGAGGTCCTGGGTTTGATTCCCAGGTCGACCAAAGTGTTATTGGGATTTTCTATGAAATTCCCAGTAGCAGCTCTGAGTCTGGATTTGTGCCCAGTTAATGGCAATAGGGTCGGCCCCTATTACATGGGACCTAAACATACCGGCGAAATGTGGGTATTCATTAGTACACCTCTGCCCTCAACATTTCGGGGAATACAGGCGTGATGGTATGTTATGTCATAACAAGTATCGAAAATGTCATTATTTTAGGCATGCCAAATCGTTACTCAACTAGGCAGTATGAGTATTCGCCTACCTATAAAAGAAATACGTCGTAATTGACGTCATTGATTTAGGAACGTCTAACACGTTTACAAATATTTTATGGTTTCCTCATACCTATCTACATTTTCCTTAACCATACAAAACTAGTACCTTAATAGGGCAATGATTTCGGCGACCAAACCAAAACTAATTTGTTTTGTTACGTTTTTTCAAACGAGCATAAATAAGGAAGTAATGTTACAAATTGTCACAAAACATCTACTAATTTATTATCTCACTCCATAACATCAATAGTATATTTTTTTATTACAACAATAATTTATTGCTTATAAAGGTAAACTGTAACATTGTTCTTTTTTTTAGACAAATCTATGGAACTATTGATACATTTTGAAAAAAAAAACCACTGATAGGAACGTACACTATCCCTGTTTAATTTATTATTATACATCAGACAGTCCTTTAATGATTGACCAATATGTAGTATCCTCTCTTTCATCCATATGACGCACGATTTTTAAAGCAATGCAAAAATCCTTGACTTTTCATGTATGATGTGTCAACCTGCTGTCATTGTCACCTGGAACGCATTCCTTTTTTTCGTGCAACGACGCACGCCGTAAAAACTTTTCTTACAGGATTTAAAATGTTTTTACGACTAAAATAAGCAATAAAAGGCATTAACAATAATGCCGAAATGCAAAGTAATAGTGATGTGTATATTTTGAAGAAGTTTTCAAGGATTGAAGATACGACAACGTAAATTAATAAAATATCGTTACACTCTCCCTCCAAAGAAGACTGTTCCTTACTTCAGTGGTGATTTATTATACAGATACTTACCTAGTAGGTATCACCAAAGAAGAGGTTTTTTTGCAGGATCCAAGATACTTATTGAGGTAGATGATAACCTCCTACATGGAACATGCAACACAGTTGCTATTGATTCACAATGCACGAAACAAACAATAAGACCTAAGATCGAAACTGTGGGTTCGTTTAATGGTCGTTACCATGTCTGGGACCAACACTGTGGGGTTGTTCGAAGACATTAACACGCCAAGGATTGTCACTGTGGGGTCATTCACGGCGCTGTTCACTGCCTAGGATTGGTACTGAGGGACCATTCGATGGCAATATTTTGATGCAACAAGGTGCACAGGAGCACACTACACTAAAAGTGTTCTGATTTCGTGCCATTACAATGTGAAGAGAAGAAAAAAAGGGGGGGGGGAGTACACCAGTCCAGGGATAACAAGGTATGTAAGTAGAAAACAGTTTTATTTTTCAGATGAGGAAAAAATATTACATAGGAATGTACTAAAAGTGCCTGGTTCATAAAATAATGTTAAAAACCTGAACAAATTACCAGGAAATAGGCCAACAGTGTGGTGCCCTAAGGGCAATACCTACTCTAAATGTTGAGATGGTCAAGAGGCAGGAAAACATCTCACAAATGTGCACTGACAAGAATGACAACACATTCTTCTATCGGTCATTAAATGGTTACACCGTTAATCACCCAATTAACTACTTATCTCTATAACCTATTTTGTATCTTGTTTGGTCATGGAATGTGCATCAACTACGAGGATATTTAGCATTTATTTTACCTAACCTATGCTGGGCATGCATACAATTGAAAAAGTGTTAACGGAAGAGGCAACATTAGATACTTCTAGTAGTATTGTACAACACTGGAAAATATTGTTGGTAATTATGTTACTAATATATAATGGGAGATAACCTCCCTGACAAAATCAAATTCTCTATAGTGGCTAAACCTATAGGAAACATAAGTCAGAAGGTAATATCATAAACTTATTAAATGTTTACCGAATGCTATACTAACTAGAACTGCAGCAGGCACATCAAATTACATCTCTGAAGCAAGCTGCAACAAGGAGAGAAGGTAGTCAATAGCAGCAGTACCAGTAGCAGATCCAGGTGGTTCCCGGGGAGCATACCTACTTCAGCAATCAGTGATCATTATCATCACAGACATACTGGCAGGTATAACATAAATATTTTATTATAACCAACAGAAAATCACTGAAGACCTTCTACCAATGTATTTGGACAAGGAGAATGATATACCTATCATTTTGCCAAAAACCAGTTTGGTTATAATAAGCATCTGGTACCTACATAGCTCCTCAGGAAGGAGAAAAAACAAAGTAAAACAAAATTTGTTACAGCGGGTTGTTATATCTGAATCCATAAGGATGAGGCTCTCATGGAATTGTAGTAAGCCACCAGAATACTCTTAACATCAGAGTATCGATTATGTTTAGTCAATTAATTACCCACCGTTTTAGATAAGAATATTTAAAATAATATGCTTATGTTTTAAATACCATCGCTGCAGAAACTTATTTTATAATTTACATGAAAAGTATGTCTGCCTTATGGTAATAATCAGAGATAATAGGAAGTACCTATCACAGGATATACAGATGCAAAATATTTATATTTAGAACCAAAACAAATTTAATAGTTTAGCTTCTGTTAATCTATTGAACAACTGCATCTTCACTTAAATTCTAAAACAAATTGTACTATTCTGAGATCCTAAGGCTATAAATCAGCACCTTATCTAAATAGTTAATTCTACTTACCAGTGCAACAATGCCAGTGCTGTAAAGTAACCAGAAAATTGCCTTATATACATGAAATGACATGAAATGACTAATTATCAGGTTTATATTTAATTCAAAACAATATGTACTAATTTCTGCACAAAAGAGAAATCATAATTTTAATTATTTAATTGACATTTACAAAAACAGTTCTTACACTGCCAAACAACTTGGTAAGGATTTAAGTCTCCTAACCTCTTATATACCTAATCATTGTAATTGATTAGAGGTTTTAAGTTTTTGAGGAACTGTTCCTGCATTACATGTCAAAGTGATTATAAAAAGTCTCTATACTCAGAGCTTAAAACACCTGCCTACATACATACATACATATATGCCTGTATTCCCTGAAGAGTTGGCAGAGGTGTACCAGTGTCAGTTCGGTGACATGTTTAGGTCCCTTAAAATATAAAATTGAACCTAAAATTGAATCATAGTACTTAAAATAACAAAAAAAATACAATAAAGAACAATACACTTAGATTCATGAATCTGTGGCTAATGTAAAACACACCATTTCTCTTTATTATATCAATGATACCTATTATAGAATGTAACCTTTGGATTGGAATGCTAACATTACAATCTTACTAATTAATTAGAATTAATTAATTTTATAATGTATTAATATAATTAATAATATTAATGAATTATAATTAATTTTCTAGCATATTATGCCAGAAAAGCAAATGAGGTAATTTAATAGGTAGGAAGCATCAAGAGATATAGGTAATATTGGGAGATTAAATATTAAAATAAAATCTTAAATATGAATTATCATATCATTAATGATAACATTACATTGTGTTATTTATAGTTCTGATTTATGTAGAATCACGGGTGACCATTTCTATATTCTCCAATCAATTCCTTAATAAGTACCAATGGCAATAGAATTGTATATGGTATGGAAATGTGAAAATATAAATAATTAAATATTTACTTCACACATTAGCTGCAAAGTTTAACTTTATTAGGAATAACTTGTACGAGATTACTTATGACTAATATAAAAATTAAATATAAATCAAAAAGAATCAGAAATAATAATAGATTTTATAATAATAATATTTACAACCAACATTATTTGATTTAAAATATTAGGTGACATGGAAGAAGCACATACAATAGATACCTTTACAAACTAGTAGCCATTCTTCTTTTTAGGCCTTCTCAGCAATTTTCCTTAATGTAACTGAAATTAATTGTATGAGTGCCATATTGGATTGTTCAATCCTAGTACCCAATACTTGTCTCACAAGTTATGATTTTTTCTCAGTAAAATTACATCTCGTGTTCAAAGAGTCCTCAACTGGGTGCGTTATCGCTCATTAGCATTCATGAGAGGAATCATGACCTTCACAGCTATTATAATGGATTTCATAACTAAAACAATCCTAATCACCCGTTACGGTTTAGTGTGAGTCCTGATTCAAACAAGATTGATGCTATTCTTAAAATTATATCTTCTTGCCCTTTGTTTCATAATAAAAGCTTAATTAAGCTAAATGTGTGCTCACACTGATTCCTTAAATAGGTGCTTATAGGTATCTCCGTACAAATTCTGATAATTATAAGTTTTAAAGATTCTTTGAGACATTGGCATTTTAATACCCATATTAGATTAAATTACTAGACCAACAATAACTAAATGTGACTTTGATGGTATGTTTATGTGGGTCCTTATTAAGCTAGGAATAGCCTTTCTTAAATAATTTGAACCTAGGACAAAGAAAATAGTAACTATAAATAAAATCTCTCATTAACATCTGTTTAATAAATCTTACTAAATATTCTTACTGACGTACTAGCTCATTACTCAATCCTCAATACCTAGTTTAGCTTAAAAGCCAATCATAAATCAAATTTATAAAATTCCAAATTAAATTATCCTTCACTAATTTTTTCGTCAAGATAAGCCTAAGATTTATCCTAGAAGGTTGTAGTTTATCTGCAGGCATAGAACAAGGGAGCATAGAGAGAGCATTAAAAAACGATTTCCAGAACTTATAAAAGCCTTCATAGAGAGGCCACCACAGTATCAAAAATAAGTAAAAGTAACAAAAAAAAAAAAAAAAATAATAATAATAATTCAATACTATGTAAGTATTGAATTACTTACAGTACCTACTAGTCCTGCAGTCGCAGATGCCGAAAGTAAATATAACGATAAATTCAAAGATCTGCAAGATAGACTTCATCTTTAACTGCGCAGAAATAATTATGCTGTATTAAATAAATTTAATTTTACAAGAGCAGAAAGTACCTAATCAATGAAGGGCTCACTCAAGATTTTGTGAAATTTTATTTCCTTACTCAACTTAAAAGGAAGGAATAGGAAATGAATAGCCTTTTGGCTCTAAATTACTATAAAAATATATCATAACATAGTAATGTGATCTATAAATTAATTAATAAATTAAAACCGTAATAAGACTGAATTAGTTATAATTATACTAACAATAAAATAATCTGTAGTATTCAAATACACGGTGAAATATAGTTAATAATCTTACTATATAAAGTAATGAAACATTAACATAATAATGTTTTTATTTTTACACATTTTATTACAATTTTAGTTATTTTAGCTTTAAACATCTACATATTGGTCAATCATTAAAGGACTGTCTGATGTATAATGAGTGATTAAACGAACTTACCTGTAAGTGAAGTTCAATCATCATTATATGAAGACACTGTCCTTTAATGATTGTAGCAACCCACCCATACCCATTCGAAAGAATCTATTCTTATCTTCCCGAAATAAAATTGTAAAAACTGTGTAGCTTTCAATAGAATGCGTTCCAGGTGACAATGACAGCAGGTTGACACATCATACATGAAAAGTCAAGGATTTTTGCATTGCTTTAAAAATCGTGCGTCATATGGATGAAAGAGAGGATACTACATATTGGTCAATCATTAAAGGACAGTGTCTTCATATAATGATGATTGAACTTCACTTACAGGTAAGTTC